>CM069905.1:34760792-35202792 GCA_036172215.1 Camellia granthamiana | reverse complement strand
TCTTAGTATCACATCGCATCATTTTACACCAAAAATGAGATTGAATGGAATCGTGCGCTGTGTATTTACCAAGTCAGGTAGTGAACCAACGCAACAAACTAAACAACCTAACTTACTAAGAAATAACAAAACCTTAGCAAGTTTACAACTCGATAAGCAAAACATAACAACGTTGATAACTCGATAAGTAAGACTTAACAACATTGATTAAACAAAGAGTAACAACTCAATGTACGAAACTCGACAGCTCGACAAAACTTAACAACTCGATAAACAAGACATCTCAATAAACAAAGCAACAACTCGATAAGCAAGACTTAACAACAACTCTATAAACAAAGTGTATTTCGGACGATCTGGGTGTCGGAATGCATCCGAATCAGAGGGCAATGGAGGCCTTCGACACTCCCGATGCATGGAAATGCTAGGAACTTCCTTCTAGAGGGTAGAACAGGACCAAAGACACATTTTGCAGCATGGCGGGCCACCTTTGGGAGCTGGCCGGCCAGCTTTTTGCATTGGAGGGGAGTGGGGTGGCCGGCCTACCAGAAAAGGTGGCCGGCCTACCAGAAAAGGTGGCCGGCCGGCCACTTAGCTCAGCAACCACCAGTTTTTCGACACGTGTCCCCCGAACAGTGCCCTATCCTCTTTAAAAGTCCCAGCCTCGTGGTTGATTCATTTCATCTCAGTTTTGCACCAAAATGGAGGCGTTTCTCGTCGAAAATCTCACAACTTGGATCGTTTCTCTAGATGGCTCAGAAAAGTTGAACTTCCGAGGTTTCGGCTTGAATGCACTATTCACGCTGAGCCGTACTCCGCTACACCTTCCCTTCCTTCACGCCGCGGCGAGGTTTTGGAACCCGGTAACATATGTTTTTAGCTTCGGCGGACAAGAGGTATGTCCAACTTTCGAAGATTTTCAAGTTTTGATGGAATCTGAACGCCATGAAGAAATTTTGCCTCAGTTTCGCTTTGGCCACGCCCAAGCTGTAGGGCGGATGTGTGGGCTCACCATGCATGACGCTCGGTCTCTGATCTGCAACGGGGAACTGGACATCCTCGGCTTGATTCATCGCTTTTCTGATGCCGGTGACCACGACAACCATCATTGGCAAGGTTTTCGGCAACACGCCCTTTGCTTGTGTATACTATCTCACTTTTTGCTTGCCCCAGGCTTTAGTGGATCTAGCATTCATCTGATTGAAGTTGCTCAAGGCTTGAAAGAAGGAAAGAGCTGCATCGCCATGATATTGGCCGAGACGCTGATGGGCTTGGATGCTTTCTATCGCCGGGAGACGAGCAAATTTGCGGGGAGTCCACTACTGCTGCAGGTAATGTTTCCCACCCCATCTCACATATATATTGCTCACATCACTCGACCCTCAGGCTCGTTTTTTTTTTCTCATAAAACCCTTTTCTTACTTTTCTCTCATCGTACATCTCTCTATTCTTTATTCTCTCATTTTTCATCCCTCCCCAGGTATGGTTGATGGATAAATTGCAGGTCGTGGACTCTTGCCCAGCCTACTCAGCTCGCGGCTACTTCTTTCGACAACGCCTAGTCGATGCCCTTGATGAGGGGTGGTGGTTCGACTGGATGTGCAATTTGTCTGCAGATTGCATTGCTTGGCACTGTCCTTGGCTCAATCTCCCGGCAATGAGCTATAGCATGTCCCGGCAGACCAGGATCCAGTTGATTGATCTGACTCACTGTGTGTTCTACTTTTCGTTCCGATTCCAGCGCCAGTTTGGTCATGATCAGACTTGCCCGCCAGAGGGGATAGAGTATCCTGCCGTATTCCCGGTTCGAGGCGCACAGTTTGCCCGTTATGCCACAGCATGGAGGACTAGAGAGCTCCTGGCCCCCGTTCCCACTTTCAGTTGCACTTTGTCTGATGAGTGCTTAGATTGGCTCAATGAAGAGGCACAGATTGGGCCCAGCTTGGCATCAAAAGTTTCGACCAGCTCTGGGAGGGGGCGCAAGGACACCTGACTTATCTATGTCCCGAATTTATTGCTTTACTAGTACTTTCAAGTTTTCTTTATGAATGTAATAAAAAGCAACTTCAATTTGTATGCAAGAGCAGGAGAACTCTGTTTTGAAATCAATGAAATTGAAGGTTGTGGGTACTGAAAATTTTTCGCTTTGGTCGAAAAATAGTCTAAGTTGTAAAAAGATTAATTTGAATAAAGTCAACTTTTATTAAAACTTTTCAAAACCATTTTCGATATGGATCAGAACTGGACACGCCTGAGATCTGTCACTGAGATGTACAACCCCGGACCCCTGCAACTAGAAAGTTGCCCCTAGTTTGAATAGTACCGCGGCACTGTATGGCAACGGAAAGTTGCCCCTAGTCTGGAAAGCACTGCACTGGAGATCTAAACCGAACTCTTGAATGCTGAATAGACAAAGATAGCCGAGATGATCAAATGGACAAAGTTGATCAGGGAAAAAGTTTATGGCTGAACTTCAGGATGAAGTTGCCTACGTATCCCAAAGATGTGAATCAAGCCTTACGTAGTTCAGGCTCAGGTTTACTTGGGTATTTTCACTCTCCTTTTATGCTCTAACTTTTGCCAAGGCCGCCCTTTGCGGGTTTTCAACCTTGCGAGCTCAGTTTTTTATAATTTCAAATTTTCAATGCTCCGAGTTTTGCCTAGGTCGCCCTTTCGGGTTTTCGGCCTAGCGAGCCTCTCAAGGATAATATTTCTTCAATTTGTCCATATTGATCGGTTGTGAGAACTCTAGGCCATCTAGATCCATCAGAACCACAGCTCCACCTGACCAGATAGACTTAATGATGTAGGGACCAGTCCAATTGGGTCTGAACTTGCCCCTTGGGTTGTGGATGGGAGCTCGGTTGTCCTTGAGCACCAAATCTCCTTCCTTTAGATTCCTGGACTTAACTTTCTTGTTGAAAGCCCGGGCAATTCTGCGTTGATAACCTTGAACATGGTATAGTGCTTTCAGTCTCCTCTCATCAAAGAGCATGAGTTCCTCAAATCTACTCTGCTGCCAATCTGCCTTGGCTATTTGACACTCAGCCAATACTCGCAAAGATGGAACCTCAATTTCGATAGGTAGAACGGCCTCCATCCCATAAACCAATGAATACGGAGTCGCCCCAGTAGAAGTTCTGATTGAAGTTCGGTAGCCCCACAAAGCAAACAGCAGCTTATCTGGCCAATCCCGGTAGGTTTCCACCATCTTCTGCAATATGTGTTTGATATTCTTGTTGGCGGCCTCAACCGCTCCATTGGTTTGCGGCCGGTATGTGGATGACTTATGAAAAGCCACGTTGTATTTTTCCAACAAGTCAATCACTTCCTTCTTGAAGTGGGAACCGTTATCTGAAATTATCTCGTTTGGGACTCCGTAGCGACAGATGATATTGTTCCTGATAAACTTCGCAACATGTGAAGCCTTCAACACCGCATAAGATTGGGCCTCAACCCACTTTGTAAAATAATCTATCGCGACCAGGATGAACTCATGCCCATTCGACCCCTTTGGAGTGACAGCCCCGATCACATCAATTCCCCAGACTGAAAATGGCCATGGCGAAGTCATATTGTACAGCTTCGACGGCGGAATGTTCATGCGATTTGCATGAATTTGACACTTGTGGCATCGCCAGACAAAACCGATACAATCCTCCTCCATGGTGGACCAGTAGTAACCCTGTCTGAGGATCTTCTGTGCTAGCATTACTCCATTCATGTGCGCACCACATTCCCCTCCATGGATGGCCTCCATTAAACGTTTTGATTATTTGGCATCGACACACAGCTTATGCATTCCCAGATGACCTCTCTTATACAGCTTACCCCCCACAGATGATGAACTGAACGGCCATTCTTCTGATTACCCTTTTATCCTTAGCATTTACCCCTGGCGGATATGCTTCCTTTTCCAAGAAATTCCAAATGTCGTAATACCAAGGGTTTTCGTCCTGATTCTCATCTATAGCAGCAATCGACTCGTAGGCTGGCGCAAATTTCTGGTCAATGATGACTGGACGCATCCGGACTCCGAACGGGATGTCTATCATGGAAGATAGAGTTGCTAAAGAATCTGCGAACCTGTTGTTCTCTCTAGGTAGATGAGCAAAGTTTAGCTTCTCAAACCGAGGAATTAACAAGTCTAAGGTTTGGTGATACATCATCATCTTTTCTTCTTTGACTTTCCAGTCTCCTTTTGCTTGAGACACAACAAGGTTCGAGTCCCCGATGACGTCTAACCGTCTTGCCCCTAGTTCCAGGGCTGCTTCTAGACCGGCAATGCTGGCCTCATATTCTGCTTCGTTGTTCGAGACTTTGAACCGGAGTTTGAAGGCTAGAGGGATACGGGACTTGTCAGGTGGCTATAAGCAACACTCCTATCCCATATCCGTACTGGTTTGACGCTCCGTCAAAGTACATCGTCCAAAATTCGTCGTCAATATGCAAAATGGCCTCATCTGGGAATAAGTACTCAACTGCTTCACCCCCTTCCACTGGATGATCGGCTAAGAATTCTGCTACTGCTCTTCCCTTGACTGACTTGCGTGTCACATATTTCAAATCGAATTCAGAGAGCAACAACAACCAACAAGCTAGCCTACCCGTAAGTGCTAGTTTCTCGAAAAGATATTTGATGGGATCGAGCCGTGAAACCAACATTACGGAGTGAGCTAACAGGTAGTGCCGCAGCTTCCTGGTAGCCCATACCAAAGCTAAGCAAGCCTTCTCCAACGGTGTGTAGCGAGTCTCATACTCTAGCATCTTCTTGCTCAGGTAGTAGATGGCTCTCTCTACTTTGTCTTCTGATTCTTGCGCGAGCATACAACCCATTGTAGTCTCAGTTACTGAAAGGTACAATATCAACGGTTTCCCCGGCTCTGGTGGTGACAACACGGGCGGGTTCTGTAAATATTCCTTGATCTATTCAAAAGCAGCTTGGCATCGGTCGTCCCATTAGAATTTCTTTCCTTTCTTCAGGAGACCAAAAAGTGGTTCACAAGTCAAGGTTAATTTTGAGATAAACCGTCTTATAAATTGCACTTTACCTAGAAAGCCTCGCACCTCCTTTTCAGTCCTTGGTGGTGGCATTTCTAAGATGGCCTTGATTTTGGAAGGGTCGACTTCGATACCTCTCTGTGTAATTAGAAACCCCAGCATTTTTCCTGCTGTAACACCGAACGTACATTTCTGAGGATTCAGCCGCAACCGGAATTCTCTGATCCTTTGAAAGAACTTTTGCAAGGCGGTGTAGTGGCCCTCTCTATCTTTGGACTTGACAATCATGTCGTCCACGTACACCTCAACTTCTTTGTGGATCATGTCATGCAATATTGTGGTCGCGGCCCGTTGATAAGTAGCTCCAGCATTCTTCAGCCCAAACGGCATGACTCTATAGCAGTATGTCCCCCACGGGGTGGTAAATGCAGTCTTTTCCTGGTCTTCAGGTGCCATTACTATCTGATTGTAGCCGGAGAAGCCATCCATGAATGAAAGCAAAGCATGCCCTGCTGTGAAGTCCACTAACTCATCAATATGCGGCAAGGGAAAGTTGTCATTCGGACTAGCTCTGTTCAAATCCCTGAAATCCACACATACTCGGATCCTGCCATCCTTCTTCGGCACCGGAACGATGTTGGCCAACCAAGTTGGGTATTCGGATACCAGCAGGAAGCCTGCGTCGATTTGCTTGGTGACCTCTTCCTTAATCTTGAGAGCCCAATCCGGGCGGATCCTCCTGAGTTTCTGTTTAACGGGTCGGGCCTCAGGGTCAAGAGGGATCCGATGCTGTACAATCTCAGGATTGATTCTAGGCATGTCTTCGTAGGACCATGCGAAAACATCTTTGAAATCTTTTAATAAAGCGACTAAGCGCTCGTGTTCCTCCGAAGACAACGTGGACTCGATCTGGACCAGCCGCGGGTCCTCCTCAGTACCAACATTCATAGTAGTGATTTCATCAACTAACGGTTTAACAAATCTTTCCTGCTCTTGTTCAATTAAGCGTTGCAAAACCAGAGGAATTTCGTCCTCGTCGTTTTCGTCATAATTTTGAAAGTCTGAGTTAATGCAATAAATCAAGGGCAAAGAAAAATACTCAGAAACCACAGCTACTTGATTCTCATTAAGCACATCCAAATCGTCCGATTCCTTGGTTACAACAAACTCGAAAGAGAAAGAAAAAGACGACCTGGACAAGACTGTGGCATCCAGGTTATCATCCCCAGGATTACCAGACTCAGACTCAGACTCAGTCGAGCTGGAACTTGATTCTGACTCACAAGACTCGGTGGAATCAGATTCCGGTTCACTACCTGACCCGGTTCTGCTGGACAAAAATCCCCTTCATATTGCCAAATGAGAGAGGGTGCGATAGATGCATCCAAAATAGTTACTGGTAGGCCCGCAACCGTTTCATTCCCGATCACGCATATCGAGAAGTTATCCCCCAAGCACTTCTGGTCGATCGGAGGATCTGAAAGTAGACATGCCAGCGCTACCCCCATCTCAAGTTCGGTGTCCTCAGATTGCACTTTCTTACTCTGCTCAGCCTCAGCCAATGGGTCCGTCTGCTCTTCGGCAACATCCTCCCCGGATAACTGCAGATCAAAGAAGATCTCGAAACCTGGTACGCGCTTCCTCTCCGCGTTCAGCCACGGCTCTGGAAAGCCACAAAACGGAAAGTCCTCCCCCTCCCGGACAAAGCGTCCGTTTAGGGTACCCTGAATGGGCCTATGCATCAGCTCAAAAGGCTTTCTAGCCTGCTTTGCTCTGGCTCTCCTAGCCATTTGCTTCCCCTTCCTTATCCAATCTTCTTTGGTGGGCTGATAACCCAAACCAAAGGTATGGGGGTTATGTGGCACTTCGGCCAATGCTGCGACGCCCTTCCGGCCGCTCTTTCCCAATCCCATCCCGGGGATGTGTTGAAGCTTGTTCATGAGGTATACAGATTGAGCACTGACATATACTCCCTCATTAACAGCCATGATGTTCTGCACAACCCGAGCCTCGGCTAAGGTAAATCCTGACATAAACATATCCTCCATGCCGTGCTCAATTTCTAGGACAGGTGTAGATACCTCCGGAGGTGGATGGATCGATGAATTCCCCAAAACAATGGCTACTCCCTTTCCATAGGGGTATTTCACCATCTGATGCAGAGTGGACGAGACGGCCTTCACCTGGTGCAACCATGGCCGCCCCAAAAGCAGATTGAAGGTTGCCGAAACTTCTAAGACGTGGAAGTCTATCTCATATTGTCCTGGCCCAACCTTGGTCTGGATTTTTACCGTCCCCATTACTTCCCGGCTCGTGTTGTCATACGCCCGAATCACCTAGGCTGTTGGTACAAGAGTCGGTGTTCTTTAAACCGATGGCATAGGCTGTCCTTGCCGGGCAGACGTTGATTGCGGACCCTGTGTCAACGAGTACCACGGGTATCCATTTATTTCTACACTCCACAGAGATGTAGAGTGGCCTATTATGGTTTGCACCCTCAGGTGGTAGTTCCTTATTAGAGAAAGTCATCATCGGGGTAGATCCTCCCGGAAAGACTAGTCCAACTAGCTGCTCTGGTGTGGTATCTATGGAGAGTTTGGCCTTGTCCATAGCAGATAGAACAGCCTGTCTGTGCACTCGTGATGCCATAAGCAGTCCCCAGATGGAGATGTCTGCTTGTATTTTCTTCAACTGCTTCAGTACAGCTTCTTCTTCGATCTGCTTCTCTTTTTGCTTTTCAGTTTCCTTATCCTTCCCAGATGCCCCTGGTTGGTCCAAGTGCGGGGGCTTGAAATACCACCCGCTTCTCGTCATATGATCAACCTCACCAATATACCAGGTGTCGTCTGGCTGATGGTTTCCCCAATCTTCATCTGTGTGGGCAAGACATAAATCATTGTCCTCCCACCACATTCCATCGGCAGCTGACAGACACCTGTCCGGCTCCGGTATGAATATACTCGCAGTACTTTCAGCCAACATGCTCGCAGCATATTCTGTTCCCGTGCACACAGCGCTTCCGGTCCCCACGGGGGCTTTAGCTTTCCTGATCCTCTCAGAATCCCCAGATCTTTGGCTCCGGTATGAATATACTCGCAGTACTTTCAGCCAACATGCTCGCAGCATATTCTGTTCCCGTGCACACAGCGCTTCCGGTCTCCACGGGGGCTTTAGCTTTCCTGATCCTCCCAGAATCCCCAGATCTTTCTTATTCAACTGCGTCAGTACAGCTAGTTGTCCAATATTTCCTGCATTCACAATGCCCTGGTCCTGAGCGAAATTCTTCGTACCGGCTCTCTCCAGCAATCCATTCTGATTTCCGGCCCTTCCGGCCACCATTGATATTCTCGCCTCTGCCGGGCCATGTTCTGGTTGGAACTCTTCCACAACATCCGGTTGATCATCCAGCCATCCAGTAACCTCTGTCGATTCCTCATAATCAAACCAGTTGACTGCCGCGTCTCCTGGATCCTGGTCATTGAAAAACTGGAGGTTGCCAAAGTCCTCTTCCACAGCCATCAAATCATCTGCCCCTTGCTCAAATCCATCCCCCTGGATCACACACAGCTCGGCCTTCTCTGGCAATTCTATACCCGGACCGGCCTGGCCTGCTGACAAAATGTACTCACTCGGATCATAGGCTTCCCCAGCGAAACTCCCAGATTGCTCAATCCCAGACTCAACAATTCCACTCTCCTCTGAAACCTGTCCTGTCCCATCTTCGATGGTTACCACCGTTGGCTCTGGCTGGGTTGTGGAGATGTCCAACATGCACAAAGAGTCAGTGCAGTCAGGAAGGACCACCTCCGACTTAGATAGGTGGGATGGGGTGATATAGATACTAGGATCGTAAGACACGACCCCAGCTTGGATAAAGTTGATTCTGTTAGGAGGGGGTGCTTGGTTATGCGGTGGGAGAGGATTTGTTGTGACATTGGGTTTTTCGGGAGGCGCAATCACCTGCTTGTCAATAAGATCCTGGATCTCGTGACACAATCTAAAACAACGGTCAGTGTCGTGACCATGTTGTTGGTGATACGCGCAGTATTTTGTTGGGTCATGAGAGGGAGGGAGTGGCTTTGGTAGTGGCATCGGCTCCAGGGGCTTCAAATGCCTTTTCCTGATTAATACCCCCAGAGCCTTGGACAGGGGCATATATAAGGGTGTGAAGGTTCTTTGGCCTCTGGGTTGGTATTTGGTGGTCTGCGTATTGCTTCCGGATGCACCGGAGAAAGGTGTGGCTGCCATGGGTCTTGGAAGGGGAGGGGGAATGGTGGTGACCATGCTGACCTCCGAAGCTCTTGCAGTTGCAGCGCCACTTGGGCCTGCATTGTTGTTGCGGTTAAAGGTTCTTTTGGGCTGCTCTCTATCTTTGTCAATCAGACCCTGTTTCATTGCATCTTCAGTTTGTACCCCCATTTCGTGCAGATCTGAAAAAGTGGGGAAGGGGAGCACAATCATTTTTTGCATCAGTTTTGGCTGGAGATTGCGCACAATCATCCTGATTTGATCTTTGTCGGTAGGCCTCAGGGTCATCATTGAAGCCTTCGTCCTCCACTGAGTTACGAAATCCGAGAAGCTCTCCTTAGGCTCCTGCCTTGTTGTTTCGAGATCTCGAGTCGTAATCTCGATTTGGGTATTGTAAGAGTATTGCGTGACAAAGGCCTCAGCCATCTCATCCCAACTCCACTTGACGTCATCTTCTAACTTCGCGTACCAAATAGCGGCCACACCCGACAGGGTCCGGCCGAACAATGAAAGCTTCTGCGGTCTGGTGAGGCCCATTGGCCGTAGTATATTTGAGAAGAGTCGGAGGTGGACCATGGGATCCCCAGATCCGTCGAAGCAATCGATTTGCGGCATCTTGAACCTATCCGGCAGCGTCACAGCCACATCGGTATATCCGTCCACGATATCCGGAATAGCCTTTACCCCTTGGGACTTTTTGAACAGCTTCTCGAGCTTGCTCAATTTCAATGCTGTTGGGTCTATTTCGAACTCGAAGGGAGAGTCCGGGTGGTTGATAGGTGTATGGGCCTTGGACAGTTGAGGTGGAAGCGGGGGCGAAGCTGGCCCCGTTGGAAGGTCTGTGTCCTCCTGGATGTTCTGGACATTCGGCAAGGTGTTTTGGATGTTTGGCAGGACATTCTGGACAGTTGGTGTTTGCTCGGGTAACGGGACCCCTGGTGGGGGAGGAACTGGGTGTGAGGTTGATATTCCGGCTTGCTGCTGGAGTCTAGTGATGAGCTCATCCTGCTGGGCCATGATTGTGGCCTGCTGTTTAGAGAACTCTGCTTGGCGGACAGCATCCTCCTGCATTTGCTTCATGCTCTCTTGGAGCTGGCGCATCATTTCTTCCATCGTGGCAATATTCTGTTGATCTTGCTGACTGACTGGTATGTGTATCTCTATGGCAGAAACTGAGACCTCAGCCCGATTGTTCACTGCTAGGGTAGACCACTGCTCTGGCAACCTCTGTTCAGACACACTGCGCTTTCTTGGCCTTCGTCTGACAATCGGGGGTAGAGAGTGAAACACTGGCTGTCCGTCAACCAGCTCCTCAGATCGATTGAGTCGACAACCTTTTGTCCAGAGTGCTTGGGGAATATCTACTTGGTCTGAAGCAATTGTGCTAAAACTGCCTTAGCAAAAAGATAAATAAAGCAATAAGGAAATAAATAACCAGCCAAACAGACAGCATAACAGCTTAAAATAAACACACAACACACAGTTGGGCGTAACAACACACAGTCGGTAAGCTGAATACACACTATCCTCCAACACTGATCATTATCCCTGAATTACTGTCCCCGAAAACTAAATCTGATACCCGCAGATAATTGATTCCCAAAATAACTGAACTGATGCCCGCAGGCCTGATGCCCAAACTTGCAAACTGATACATGCATTCCTGTAGAGACGTACTCTAAAAGCACATAACAGATAAGTGAGAGCCAAAACACCCATATGCTGGGGTAGGGTTTCCCTGTCCTATTTTGTCAGGAGCTAGGCTTTCACTACGCACGCAGCGGCTTCAAACAACCTAAAATCGGGTAAGCAACCTGTCCTAGCTTGGAATGGTCACTATGGATTTCAATATGCACTAGGTCGAATGGTCAAAAGGGTGCGCCGGTAAAACCGGGGTTTGTGTTTCCATACTGGCAGAGCCCGTAACCGGTAAGCCTTATGGCACGCAGCCTCTGGCAAATCGCTCAGGAATAGCAGATGGCAAACACGGTGTCCTAGGCGCACCGATGCAAATGCAATGCAAAGAAACACATAAGTGTAGTCAAAACAAGATACCACGAGTTCGAGTCAAGTTCTCTAAATCCGCAGCAGAGTCGCCAGAAACTGTAGACGTCCCCGAACGTCCCCGGGGAGGATGAGTCCCCGTTCTGTTCATTTTGGGCTCACTACAATTCGGACTCAAATTGTCACGGTTCTTAATCTGAACCAAAGAGTCCAAATCCGATAAATCGTTTTGAGAAAACAGATTTTTAGAAAGAAGTGCCAAACATGGACTGCTTTGCCAGATACAGAGTCGCCACCTAAATATTTTATTTTGGGAAATTTAGGAAACCCTGACTCGTTGCCTAAGGCCACGTGTCCGTCATCACCAAAGTTGCCTCGGCTCGGGAACTTGGGTACGATTGGGGAAGGTCACTTCGTGAGCACCCCCGTTCGCCCGATCACAGATCGGCCTCTACTAACCATGATATCTAGTTTTGAAAACATTATGCGTTCTTATTCTGGTTATTAGCCTAGATTTACTATGTGATGTGCACAGCATACAAGTATGGACTGGGTCGCCTGAATTGGAACAAAAACGTTCCTGTTTATTTTTGAAAGTGGTTTGCTACTCGCAAGTAGGCTTAAAATGCAGATTTTACCACCCTCAGGTGGGCTTTAGAAAAGATGGTTTTGCCACTATCTTGTGGGCTCAAAACTCACAGTCAATGAATTGTTCCAATCCAAATAACCCAACCTTCACCCACAGGCATTCAGGCAGTTATATCACATAAGCACATAGCCTCATGGTAAGCATGCTATCATGGCAGTCACTCACACGCATGCAAGGATGTTAAAGCATAAAACTTACCGAGTACTCCAAGCCAAAACAGAAGCTATGTTAGAAATCCATGCATGATCCTAACTATACAGAAATGCCTAATGCAACACATGCAAAATGCAACTAAGATAGGCTCGGCTATTCTAAAGATGGCATGTGAAATGTTACAACTAACAAGTATTCAACTTGGAATTGAAATACAATGTAGTTAATATGATGCGCCGAGCCCGGTGCATGCAAAACAGATGAATGAATGCAAACATGCTATCATACTGTATGCTAATTGAAACATGCCCTAATCTAACCATCATAAGCTGGTAAATAAAAGGGAGAAAGACGTGGGGTTGGAAGACATACATCACACGCACGCACACTTATTACAACATTGCCCTCGCTCGGAGGGTCCGAATAAATAATACAGTTCCAAATAAATAATACAGTCCGAATAAGCACAAAACCCTAATTAATTAACAAATTAATCTAGGAAAGCAGTAAATTAGCATGCAAGCCTATGGATTGCCTCAGCTCTGTTCCGAATGATGAATGACGCGTGCTTAAGTTGCCTTGCGCAGGAAACCATTGCGATGCCCCAATTAGCCTCTGTTTGTAATTAAGCCTGGAATACTACACGAAGCTCCAAAAGACTGCCGGTTTCTGATTTGCTGCAACAGAGAGCAGGAAAAGGGCATGGCAATGTATTTGCACATATGTATGTGTAGACACCCCATTTTTGACCGTCCTCAAGACTTGGACGTCACCGCTTGAACACTCGGTGATCATCCATGTTTGTGTTCGTCTTGAGTTCCCGGAGGCCTTGGCAACGCGCCTAGTCTCAAGACCTCTCGACTCGATTGTTTTGTGATTTGGTTTGACACCAAACGCTTGTGTTTTGCCTTTAAGGGGTAGGGAATGGCTTTTGGGACATCCCCACACTTCACCGGCCATGGCTTGAGGCCACCAGCTGTGTTTTGTTGCCACCGGCCAAATGTTTGGCCGGCCGGCACTATAGATGGCCGGCCGGCTATCCTTTTTTGGTCAATTGCATCTTTGGCCGGCCGGCTACTGTGCATCTGCTTTTGCAGATATTTTTGGGCAGCTGGCATGCACTTGGCTCCCCTCCATACACGTGTATGGAGGGATCTCTCGCTTTAGAAGCTTGTCTTGTAAGCTTACAAGACTAAAGCTCTATAAAAAGAGAGGGTCTTCTCTCTTGTGAGGGGTTAGACATTTTAGACAGCTCTTTTAGGGTTTGAGTTCTAGGGTTAGGGTTTGCATCTATCCTATCTATATATCTCCCTTTCTTTGTGTATTTTGTGTGTGTTTTGCCTTGTGTTTTCCCTTTATTCCCCATTTTTGCATTGTATTTTTACCTACCTTGCAACTATTTTTGAGCTTAGTGTATAACATATAAAAGTTCTATTTTTTGGTGCTCTAAATAGTTGGTTAAGGTTGCTTTAAGTTTTGGGGTTGTTTGACCCTTCTTAAGCCTTGTAAGGCTCCATTTTGTGCCATTTTGTGTGAGCTCCGGGACCATAGTGTTTGGGCCTCCTCACCACTGAAATCTTGAGGGATTTTAGAGGTGAGGATGGTGCCTTGAGGTCCTAGGAAGGAGAGGGCCACCCCCTCTCCTTGTTGTCCTTGAAAATGGCACTTTTTGCCTCTTGAGGGAGCACTTAGTCTAGGTTCATGTTGGCCATGCCTTAACTGATTTTTACGCTTATTATGCCATGAAATAGCATTGAGTTGAGTTGGTTTGGACACACCTTGCATGCCTTGCATACATGTCTTGTAATGCCATCATTTAGCCTTAACATGCACCTAGGCTTTGACCCTTGTTCAAGCATGTTTTAGGCCTAGCTTTGTAAAGGTTTTGTGTTTTTTTGGCATGCTCAAGTTCTATTTTTGGTTGTTTTGGTCGACCATGGCATGCTTAGTATAGCCCCTTTGTATTCTTGGCTTGTGAGCTTTAAGTGCATGAACCATGAGCATGCGTTATTTGCATTATTTCAATGGTTTGGAACCTCTTACCATGTTATTTCAGAGCTTATAATGTATGCCTTGCATCCATGTTTGCATCCTCTTAAGTATGCTTGAGGGTTGCTCTTTTTGCCTAAGTGATAAACCATGTTTATATGCATGCTTGTATGTGTATTTGGCTCCATTTTCTTAGTTATTGGCCGCTGTTTTGGGCCTAGTTAGGGCTGCCTAAATCAGTTTAAGACCATCATTTTCATGTTATAGCATGCTTGCCTTGTGCATTGTTGCATATTTGGCCTATTACGTGTTATTACTTGCTTGAAATCATGATGCATTTGGCATGCATTTCATTGGTCAAGTTACTTTGCATTGTTCCCATGCTTAGTCTACTTTACATGTTGTTGCATGTTTGTCACTAACATGATTGTTGCACGCCTTGCATGCTCACTTTGCATACTTAGCCACCATGTCTAGGTTGCATTCCATTTGCATGCATGCTTGGCCTCTTGAAGTGTTTGTGATAGAGGTTGAGTTCCATTGGTTTGTTTATGTGCATTGCATTCCATATCAAGATGCAAACTTGATTCTTTGGGCCATCATGCATGGAAATGCGTGATTGGTGGTCCGAGAATCGAGGCCCATCCTCCTTTGAGTCATTCACATGATAAGGGGTGTGGTTGGTGCATACATAGCTTGAAATGCATTGCCATGCTATGCTTTGTCCTCCGCTGCTGTCAACTGCAGGTTCTGCAGGGAGTTTTGGCCGACCGGCCATATAAAGTGCCGACCGGCCATACATTGTTGGCCAATGGATGAATTGGTGGCCGGTGACCATCATACATGGCCGGTGGCCATCCCTCCCAGCCGGTGGTGTTTCACAGTGTCGAGAGAGCATACCTTGGGAGTTGTGCAATTTTCAGAGGAGCAGAACAGTCAAAGCAGAGGCAGCTTGTGCATGGCAGTGACTTCCGAGCGGAATCGGGCACGCATCACATCGGACCCTCTTCCCGAGGCTGTTTGTTGCTTAAATTAGATTAATTAATTTGCTTAATTAATTAGGTGGTCTGTAATTATTTAATTAGCTTGTTAGTTAGTTAAATTGTATTATTCTTTCGGCCTCTCCGAACGAGGGCAAATTTGTAATAAGTGTGGGTGCGTGTGTGCATGTCTTCCAACCCCCACTTCTTTCTTCCCTTTTACTTACCTGCTTCGATGGTTAGTATTAGGGCATATTTATTTTAGCATCCTTATGCTATGCATGCGTGCATCATTCATCAGTATTGCATGCACCGGGCTCGGCGCATCATGCTAACTGCATAAGTATTTCAATTCCAAATTGAATACGTGCTATCTGTGCATTTTCATATGTCATCCCTAGATTAGCCGAGCCTACTCTAATGACATTGTTGCATTAGCCACTTTTACATGAACTAGGGTCACGCATGTTTGCTAACTAGTTTATTTTTTTTGGCACGGAGTACTTTGTAAGTATTTTATGCTTTAGCATCTCGCACGAGTGTGAATGTTAACATGACAGCATGCTTACCATGTGGCTAGATGCTTATGTGATATAACTGCCTGAATGCCTGTGGGTGAAGGTTGGATTGTTTGAGTTGGAACAGCTCGTTGAAACCCGTATTTTAGCCTACTTGCGAGTAGCAAATTCCAAAGCGTTTCCCAAACAAACAGATATGCAATGTTTTGTTCCAAATTAGGCAATCTAGTCTATACTTGTTTTGCTGTGCGCATCACATAGTAATTCTAGCTAAATAATCAAAATAAGAACACATAACGTTTTCAAAATAAGATATCACGGTTAGTAGAGGCCGATCTTTGGATCGGGGGAGAGGTGGTGCTCATAGCTGACCTTCCCCAATCGTACCCAAGCTCCCGAGCCGAGGCAACTTTGGTAATGACGGACATGTGGCCTTTGGCACCGAGTTAGGGTTTCCTAAAATTCCCCTATAAAAAATATTTAGGTGGCGACTCTGTATCTGGCAAAGCAGTCCATGTTTGGCACTTCTTTCAAAATCTGTTTTTTTCTCAAAACGATTTGCCGGATTTGGACTCTTTGGTTCAAGATTAAGAACCGACACGAATCGAGTCCGAACTGTAGCGAGGTCCCCAACGGGACGTGTTACAGTATGCCTGCCTCGATCCTCGTGCCACCAATCACGCATCTCGATGCATGATGGCCGAGGAGTCGAATTGCACGACTCAATATGAAATGAATGCACGCATAAACACAACAAGGACCGAGACTCCATCATGGTTAATCCGGAGTGTCGGCGACCGGGAATTGAGACACGTTCCGTCACTCGGAGTACGAAACGTCCCTCGTTTCCCATACTTAGGCTAACTCCTATCCCAAGCACAATGCAATATGCATGACATGCATGAATGCAATCCTAACATGCAACCTAGCATACGCAATGCTATGAGATGGCATACACAATGCACGATGTAGCAAGACATACACAATGCTCCAACATACAACCTAACATACGCAATGCTATGAATTGGAATGGCATACACAATGCATAATGGACTTACACTAACATGAGTGGACCTCAGCCACACTCACATCAGTGGCCATAGGATGAAAATGAGACTACCGAAATGCGTGCACACATGCACGCAAACCGAGGACTGAACCTAAGGCACCAAATGCCACTCTAACAAGGCATGGCAAGGCATGAAATATGGCATACAGACATGCAAATTCCAGCACTGAAACATCATGCAAAGTGATCCCGAATCATGGATATACATCATACAATGTATGGAATGGTCCCGAAACTCAAAACTAGGCACATGTATTGACTTATAGCTATACAAAGCATGCATTTTTTGACTATAAAGCACAAAGATAGAGCCAAGGCAGTCCCAAAATATGCACATTTCCAGTTCAAAGCACGACCAAAAGATGCTAGCATGATGGACTAAAATAGCATGCAACTTTGACTAGCAAACATGGTTTACATGGCATGTATATGAAGCGCATGAGAACTCATCAAACCAGCAAAAATTAGTGAATAAAATATGTCTAAATATGCCCAAATAACCTCTGAAATGCAGCCAACACATGCAAAAATGAGGAGTTCCTTTAAAGGGCCATACAAGGGGTTATTAAGCACATAGAAGATAAACACTTAGCATGGCAAAACCAACTCTGGAAATGGAATATGACAGCCCTAAAACTCACAAAATAGGCCCTGAAATCAGCCTCGAAAACATGCAAAGAAAGGCCTCTTTGAAAGGCCTTGAATGGGATTCCTCTACACATGCAACATAGACATAAAATAGGGCCAAAGGGGCCTTGGACAGAGCCAAGGCAGACCTAAAAACTCACAGAATGAGGCCTGAAACATGACTTCCATGCATGCAAGATAGAGTCCCTTTGGGTGGCCAAGCATGCTAGTAAAGAGAATGAGGGGTGAGAGGGTCACCCCTCTATGATTTCAAGGCTCAAAACCTCATCAAAGCCACTGAAAATCCACTGGATTTCAGTGGCTAAGAGGTCAAAACAAGACCAATGCAAATGCTCAAATGTATGGCTCAAAGCATGTAGAAATGAAGCATGCAAGGAAGGAGATGGCTCCCAACAGAAAAGTGACCTCAAGAAAACTTAAAGAGGTGTTCAAAACAAGACTTTTTTCAGTTTATACCAAATCTCGAAAATGTTCACAAGTAGGGCTAAAACATGATGCAAAAATAGCCCTAAAAGAGTGATAAAGGACAAGGGGCAGCATCTGGTCTCAAACAGCAAAGAGCCCTTCAACAAAGTTGAAGAGGGGCTCAAAATAAGGCACTTTACAGTTTGTCTCGAAGCCCAGAAATGCTCACAAATAAGGCTAATGTATCATGCAAGATAAGCCCTAAAAGAGAGATAAAGCACAAAGGGGGAGTAGAAGACCTTAAAAAGGAAAAAGTCCTTGATCAAACATGAAGATGAGCTCAAAATAAGACTATTTCCAGTTTAGGTCGAAGCCCAAAAATGCAAGCAAAAGGGGCTAAGATATAGAGCAAAATGATGCAAATGTGGGGAAAATAGGGACTCACCCTTGAAGAGCCGACCTCCAGCAGCTTTTGGTCCAAGATTCTGAGCTTTCAACCTCTGCAAATGGCCTCCAAGTTGCTGGAATGGAGTGTGGAGGTGGTCGGCTATGAGGTGTAGGGTAAAATGGCCAAGAATCAAGGTATTTGGAGGCTTGGAGGAGATAGATATATGGTTGTATGTATCAATGCCCCAGCTGGTTTTCTAACCCCTAGAAATGAGGCTCAAGGGTTGCCTTTATAGAGGAGAGAAGCCAAGGAAAAGGGAGGGGAAAAACCAATTCAAATTTCCCCCTAAAAGGGCAGACCCTCGAACAGAGGGTCTGGTGCAAAACAGCTGGCACAGCTGTAATGCAACAGAAGGGACAAAAATGGCCGGCCAGGTGCAAAAGGGTCAAGTGGCCGGCCGGCCACCTCCCCTGGCCGGCCGACCAGGGGTCAAAAAGGTCAAGAAGGATTGTTGGCCGGCCACCCCAAAAAGGTGGCCTCCCAGATGAGTGCAACACAGCTGCATGGTCAAAACCCAGAAAATGTGAACCAGGAGAGAGAAAAACCAGCTTTTAGAGGGGTTCAAAAGGGTCAGGAACAATTGCTGGCTAGCCTACCCATATTGGTGGCCTCCCAGGTGTGTACAACACAATGATGTGGTGAAAATTCAGAAAAAGTGGCCCGAGAGTGGGAAAAACCAGCTTTCTAGTGAAGAAAACGGGCGACGAAGAGCGGTGAGGAAATAAAACTGGCTTTTCAAAAAAATTGCTGGCCTCCCACCTTCCTACAGCCTTTCTAACAATGAAAATAAGGTCCCTGCCAAAAATGGACCAAGACGGATGCAAAACGAAGGTTCGGGGGCCGAAACACGCAGTTTGGGGCCCCGAAAACAGGCTGTTAGGCACCGGAAGTGGCGTTCAACCACGGAGTTGGTCTCTCGGGCCACAGTGCCCCTCAAAAGGGAGGAAACAACAAAAACCGGAGCAAACGGAGGTAGTCGGGCGTTCCCGAACTGAGGCACACGGCCAACGGCTCCGAAAACCGGAAACCAGGCTCCAAACGGGAAAAAAATGGCCTACGACCATGAAACGTAGCCTACGGCCACTGAGAGATGATCTACGAGACCTCTCCCTCCCTTCGGGAAGAGAAAAGAAAGAAAATAGGGCCTGGTTTGCAAACCGAGGCAAAGCACAAAAGAGTCCGGAAGTCCAGAGGCAAGGCTCGCAGCCGTGACTCCGTAACCTCAGAACGAGCACAACATGCAACATCACCAAGCGCTCAATCGGTCACGTCTGAGTCTTAAGATCGGTCAAAAATGGGGTGTCTACAGTTATGTACTACAAGACCTTCATCAAACTTGGCTTCACTGAGTCAGACCTGTCTCTAGCCCATTATCTATTATTTGGCTTCAACACTAATCCAGAATATCCGTTGGGCAAAATCACGCTTCCAGTCCGAGTGGGCTCCCGATTAGTGGATGTGGAATTTTTGGTTGTCAAGCTTCCTTCACTGTATAATCTTATCATGGAACGAACTTGGCTACATACCATGCAGGTCGTGCCTATAGCGATCCCGGGTTTTCCCGTTCATGTACAGTATTCTGGACTTAGATTCCGTGATGTTGGTTGTTGTATATATCTTGTTGTCATCCTTTTATTCTTTGTATTTGAGTTTTAGGATGTGTTGGGCAGGTTTGTTACAGGTTGGTAGTGAGTTTAAACCAAGTGTTGCTGCCCAAAATTTTGGTTCTTCGCTCGAGCGAGGCTTTTGTTGCTCGAGCGAGCTCTTTGTTTCAGTCCTTTCGCTCGAGCCAAGGTTCCTTCGCTCGAGCGAGAGTTGAGTGTTGTGTTTGGTGGCTTGAGTGAGGAGTCTTGCGCTCGAGCGTGCGTCTGCGTCTGGTTTTGGACTTGAGAATTGTGATTCTTGGCTCGAGCAAGCTTTCCTTGCTCGAGCGAGCGAGCGAGCTATATGTTTTGGGTTTTTTCGCTCGAGCGGGCATTCTTGCACTTGAGCATGCTTCTGGGTTGCAGACCTAAAGCTTCGTATTTGTTGGCTCGAGCGAGGCTTTCTACGCTCGAACGAGGGTTCTTTGTGTTTGGTCGCTCGAGCGACCACTCCTTCGCTTGAGCGAGCTTCGTATATTTCAGTTGACAGCAGCAGGATTACACTTCACTTTTTCATCTCTTTTTCTCTCAAACCCTAGATCCATCCTCTCTCTCTCTCTCTCTCTATACACCTTCTCTCTAGAGTTTCATCTATTCTTAGTGATCTTTTACCCTAATCTCTTTGTAAGAAAGATAGAGGGTCGCGAGGGCTTCACTTTAATCTAAAAAGTTACGGATTTGGAGCACTTTGGGTTTTCACCATCTTCTCCTTTGGGCTTCTAATTTCAAGGTAGGGATACCCTACTCCATCTTATGAGTTTTGTCATAAATATTAGTCATTTTGATAAGTTGGTGTTGTTGGGAAATTTTGGGAAGTTAGGGTTTGATTTGAGATTATAAATGTTAAACTCCATACGTATGTGAGAGTATGAAAAATGGAATTATTGTTGCTGAGATGATGAAAATGAGCCTTAGGGCCAATGTTGAGAAAAAGGGAAAATGCCCTAATTTTATTGAATAATTAATTTGAATAATTAATTTGGGGAATTGTGTAATTGAGTTGAAATCCATGAAATTGGGGAATTATGAGATTAAATGGTGTAGTTGGATAATTTAATCACTCACCTATGAAAATGTTGATATTTTATTTGTTGATAAATTATCTGTTTAGAAATAACTGCTTTGGGTTATCGGTGGAGGATAGTCTTGATTGTTGTAGACACTGTATGTTGATTAGGGAAAACTGAAACTAATCGAACATGTTATGTCATTGAATATGACGGTGGGAATAATACATCAAATATGTGTATTGATTGATCCTTGTATATGATGAGTGTTTATATACATGGTATGTGTGTATTGTGTGGGAGGAGATAGGGGATGTACTCCACGGTTTGAGAGGAGATAGGAGATGGACTCTGAAACCTATTTTGGGAGCAGATAGGGGATAGACTCCATTGATACAGCAAATATGTGTATCTCTTGAAGTATGGAAGTGTTTAATATGAGTTGTTATCTCATTTGAAATGGAAGTGTTTTAATATGAGCTTTAGTCTCATTTGAATTGTTGATATTGGAAGTATTTTTATATGAGCTGTTGTCTCATGAAAATTGTTTGGCTAGGTTCTGAGCCATGTTTGTATAGATGGAAAATTGGATAAGTAAAGGAAAGTGGGATGTAACATGGACTTGATTGTCATGGAACTGTATTGTGATATAAATTGGTTTATAAGTATTAACCATCTATCAAATGCTATTGTTTTAGTCATTGCTCATATTTGGTTTAGTATATCTCTACTGGGCTGTGGCTCACCCTATATGGGACATCATTTTCAGGTTCAGGTGATATGCCCTCTCCAAAGACATAGCTTGCAAGGTTTTGGGAGTTGAGGACTCTTTTGGTTGTTTTGTTGTTTTGGTATTACATGTAAATTCAAGCCAAGGGCTTAATGTGTATGAGTTAGTACTCTTCTTTTGTAACCAAGTGTTGGCTTGGAAAGTTGTAAGCCCATAGAGCATTTACTTTTGTTGTCAACATATAATACTCTTATAATGAATACTCTGATAAATAGAAATATGCATTACTCTCTTTTGTCTATGCATGTAAAGAATGTGGGGTTTATATGTATTATTTTGAGGGCGTTATAACTTGGTATCAGAGCGTACCGGTTTGAATACTTTGGGTACGTGGGAAGTGGTTAGTACCACAATGGGTTTGTCTTGCTTGTTAGAGACTTAAGTGTAATGTTATGTACTTATATGATAACATGCTTATGTGACGATATGGGTATGGGATTTAATTTCTAAGATGCTGATTGGATCCTTGAGTTTCTGGGAGCCTTATTGGAAAAGCACTTGATCAATGCTGTTTCTAACCGGAACTCTAGCAACGCCACGAGATTGTCATTATCCAGAAATGAAATTCGTAAGTGCTTATGTGATTATGTGCTTACATGGAATGAATTACAGTTGTCCAATGCATTAGGACGCGAGTGAAATAGCTTCAGCACATTTGTGAATGTGCTAATGTTCTTCGTTACCTTTATTAGGATGTCAAGACGAGGACATGGTGGTAGGCGTGGTAGGCCTAGGAGGCAGGGAGATGCCTATACCGGATGAGATTCCAACGCAGCATGAGGGGATTGGTCAGGCCAATGTGGCCGAGCTAGCAGGTCAGCAGGCCATGTGCGCCTTAGCCCACGAGATGGCAGGAGCTTTGAGGGAATCCACGGACATTCTCAGAGCTGAGAATCAAGTCCAGGCCCATGTTACTGAGGTAGGGCCTTCCTTTCTGAAGAGGGAATTTTTTCCGGTCAAATCTGGTATGAGTTTCTGGGGGATCCGAAAGTGCCACTGAAGGCTAATGAGTGGCTTGAGCAGATGCCGAAGACGTTTGAGATGCTTGGCATCGAAGACAGGGCTTTGAAGGTGACCTTGGCGTCTTTCCAGCTGAACGGAGACGCAGGTCAGTGGTGGAAGTTTGTGAGGGGCCATATTGGAGGGACTTGGGAGGCTTTCGTTGTTGCCTTTCAGGAGAAGTTTTTTATCTTCAGCTATTAGGGAGAAGTTGAGGGACCAGTTTTGTCAGCTCAAGCAGCTGAGTATGCCTGTCGCCGAGTTTGAGGCCGCATTTACCAGCTTATCCAGGTTTGCACCTGAGCTTGTGGCGTCTGAGGAACGCCGTTGTCTTGAGTTTGAGAAGAAGTTGAGGCACGGGCTCAAGACTAGAGTTGCGGGGTCCATGACTCAGGAGTATGGACGCCTTGTGGATGTGGCGGCGCATCTTGAGATTATTATGCAGGAGGAGGAGGAGAGGATGAGGGGCTTCAAGAGGAGTCAGGATGGTCAGGGAGACGGTAGGAGGCAGAGGGGTTCTAACCCTCAGCAGTCCTAGGGTGCTTTCGTGAGATCTACCTTTTCAATGCTGAGTGCAGGTTCTGGGAGAGCCAGTCAGGAAGACATTACTTGTACAAATATGGTCAGCTGGGCCACAAGTCTCTAACTTGCCCGCAGAGGGGAGGAGGTCAGAGAGCAGCTTCATCTTCGGCTTGACCTCAGAAGCAGAGTCAGGGTAGAGGCTAGCCGCTCTCTTGTTACCAGTGTGGTCAGGCGGGGCACCTAAAGAGGTTCTGCCCGCAGTTGAGTGGCACATCTGGTGCATCTGATTCGAGACAGACGCAAAGTTTCAGCTAGCACAGTCAGTTCAGGCCTCATCGTCTCAGTCTGTACAACAGTTCTTTTGCTTCCGAGAGGTGAGCAGGTAGACCAGAGACCTTCAGGGCGCGTGTATGCTGTTACCGTGCAGGATCTTGTACCAGCTCCATCTGTTGTGAAAGGTACCTTTTTGTTTTGCAACTCGGTTGCCAAGGTGTTGATTGCTACGGGTGCATCACATTCCTTTATATCTACTGCATTTGTATCTGTTTTGGGGTTGGAGTTGGCGCAATTAGCATCTTCTATTTGTGTTGTATCACCTGTTGGGGGTGAGTTGATTTTGAAACAGGGATGTCGGGGCTGTGATATAGAGGTCGCCGACCGCTGGCTTCCATTTTCTTTTGTAGTTATGGCTATGTCAGGTTTTGGTGTGATTTTGGGTATGGACTGGCTATCGTCATACCGAGCTGTTATTGATTGCTACTGCCAGCAGGTTACTGTGTGTACCTTGACCGCCGGCTTTGAACGGTTTGAAGACTTACCTTCGATCAGTTCCACTCTTAACAACACCTTCGGCAGGTGATCCGCTCATTTTATATCTGGCAGTTTCCGACCGGGCTGTCATCGCCGTACTGATAAATGAAGAACTTGGGGAGCAGCGGCTAGTCTATTATGTGAGCAAAGTAATGGTTGACACTGAAACACGTTACCTTTCGTTGGAGAAACTCATCCTGGCTCTCGTCATGGCAGCAAGAAAACTGATGCATTATTTTCAGGGGCACTCCATTGGGGTACTCATGGACTACCCCCTCCGGTCAATACTCCGCAGTGCAGAAGCATCAGGGCACATTTCAAAATGGGCTCTGGAACTCGGCCAGTATGATATTCAATTTCTACCCAGAACCTCGATCAAAGGGCAAGTGCTCGCCGACTTTGTGGCCGAATTCACTAGATGCCTCGCCGACTATAAGTCTGATCAAATTCAACCTAAGCCGAATTGGAGAATTTATGTGGACGACATTTGGCAGTTGTACTGTGACAGATCATCCAACCAACGTGGCAGTGGGGTGGGTGTAGTGATCGTGGCTCCCGACGGGGCAATAATCAAGCAAGCAGTCAAACTCGGCTTTGAAGCATCAAACAACGAGGCCGAATATGAAGCACTGCTAACCGGCTTACGGAATGTGCATCTCTTGGGTGCTCAGCGTCTGCTTATCTTTTGTGACTCAAAGCTGGTCATCAATCAGTTGAAGGGGGAAATATGCGGCCAAAAACGACCGTATGGCAACTTACATGAAAACGGCGAGTTCCTTGCTAGGAAAATTCGACCACCATGAATTGAACCAAATAACCCGAGATCAGAACACACATGCAGACGCCCTGGCTTGCCTAGCCTTAGCCATCAACTCAGAGATTAAATGGACAATTGAAGTGGGGTTCATTCCTAAACCGAGCATCGGCCCTTCGGAGTTAGTCCAGATCAACGTTATAGAGTCAAGGCCGAGTTGGATGGACCCTATCACTGCATTCCTATCTTCCGAACAGCTCTCGATGGATAAGAAAGAAGCACACAAGCTGCGAAACAAAGCCCTGCGATATTACTCGGATCCACAAGGAAAACTCTACAAGAAATCTCTTTTTGGTCCATACTTAGAATTCGTTCATCCGGATAAAGTCGAGGAACTCTTGATTGAAATACATGAAGGTAGTTATGGAGCGCATTTTGGAGGACGCTCTTTGGCTCATCGAGCTTTGACATAAGGATATTACTGGCCGACAATGAGAGTAGATGCTAAGTGTTACATCAAGAAATGTGAATAGTGCCAGAAGTTTTCTCCTTTAACCCATTTGCCTGCTGAAGAGTTAAGCTCTATAACCAGTACTTGGTCGTTCGCCCAATAGGGACTTGACATCGTCGAACCATTACCTCGCGTCCTGGGCAATATGTGATTTTTTATTGTCGCGACGGATTACTTCACAAAATGGGTCGAAGCAGAGGCACTAACACACATTCGAGATACAGGTGTGAAGCATTTTGTATGGAGAAATATCATAACAGGATTCGGCATTCCAAGAGCACTGATTTCTGACAACGACACCCAGCTTGATTGCGGCATCTACCGAGAATTGTACAGCAAGTATGGTATTCGGCCCTACTTCTCCACCCCGGCCTATCCACAGAGCAATGGTCAAGCTAAAGCCTCCAACAAAACCATTTTGGACGGCATCAAGAAGAGGTTGGAGAAAGTGAAAGGCAGATGGGTCGAAGAATTGCCGAGTGTGTTGTGGGCTCATCGTATTACTCCGAGGCGATCCACTGGGGAAACGCTGTTCGCTTTATGCTTCGGAACCCAAGCAATCATCCCTCTGGAGATCGACCTCCCAACCTTGAAATCAAAAGTTTTTGATATGGGTCGAAATGACATGATGCTGGCTTTGAATTTGACTCTGATTAAAGAACAAAGAGACCGTGCCCTAGCATCCGTGACGCGGTACCAGCAGCAGCTTGCTAAGTCGTATAATCAGCGAGTTCAGCTACGCCACTATGCACTAGGAGAACTGGTCCTGAAGAAAAGTACTTCCAGCCGCTAGGAATCCAGTTGACGAAAAATTGGGTCCCAACTGGGACGACCCGTATCAGATTGAGTCAATTGCCGGCACAGGGGCATATCGGCTCAAAGACATGTCAGGGAGAAGTCTACCACGTCCTTGGAATTCCACGCATTTGCGTAAATTTTATCATTAACCTGGCATGTGGGGCATGATGACTTGTTTTGAGTGTTCGCCGTGTACAGCTTTCACTTTTATAATAAAAAGACTTCTTATCTCACTATATGGAATTTTTGTTCGAAGTAAAAGCCTCCGGATTCAGAGCGCCCTTCATAGATGTCACGATTGGCCAAAGTCAAAAGCCTCCGAATTCGGAGCCCCATCTGTGCATGACACGTTTAGGCCGAATAAGCCTCCGGATTCAAAGCGACCTTTGTGGATGTCACGATTGGCCCAGTCAAAAGCCTCCAAATTCGGAGCCCCATCCGTGCATGACACGTTTGGGTCGAATAAGCCTCTGGATTCGGAGTGTCCTTCGTGGATGTCACGATTGGCCCAGTCAAAAGCCTCCGAATTCGGAGCCCCCATCCGTGCATGACACGTTTGGGCCGAATAAGCCTCCAGATTCGGAGCGCCCTTCGTGGATGTCACGATTGGCCAAGTCAAAAGCCTCCGAATTCGGATCCCCATTCATGCATGACACGTTTGGGCCGAATAAGCCTCCGGATTCAGAGCGCCCTTCGTGGATGACACGATTGGCCCAGTCAAAAGCCTCCGAATTCGGGAGCGCCCTTCGTGGATGGCACGTTTGGGCCGAATAAGCCTCCGGATTTGGAGCACCCTTCGTGGATGGCACGATTAGCCTAGTCAAAAGCCTCCGAATTCGGAGCCCCATCCATGCATGACACGTTTGGGCCGAATAAACCTCCGGATTCGGGAGCGCCTTTCGTGGATGCCACGATTGGCCAAGTAAAAGCCTCCGAATTTGGAGCCCCATCCCTGCATGACACATTTGGGTCGAATAAGCCTCTGGATTCGGAGCGCCCTTCGTGGATGCCACGATTGGCCAAGTAAAGGCCTCCGAATTCGAAAGCCCCATCCGTGCATGACACGTTTGGGCCAAAATAAGCCTCCGGATTCGGAACGCCCTTCGTGGATGCCACGATTGGCCAAGTAAAAGCCTCCGAATTCGGAGTCCCATCCGTGTATGACACGTTTAGGTCGAATAAGTCTCCTGATTCGGAGCGTCCTTCATAGAATTCACAATCGGCTAAGTTTGAGTGTCACGACCCCATTCCGCCCCTAGTAGAATGGTGTCGTGATGGCCAGTAATCCGAGACTACCAAAGGCCAACTTACTTACAAAAATTCACACAATCAAAGTATACATATGGGGCTTACATATGCGGAAATTAATTTAAATCTAAGTAGTCCATAAGAGCAGTGCATAGATCAAATGAAATGTCATACATCTTATCATGGTTTTACATCTTGGATACAAATGAATTAAGCTTAAACATTACATCTTGATCAAAAGGCTTCTCAAGCCGACATATGCAAAAGAAATGAATTACAAACTAAAAAGCATAATCTTCAAGACGCTAGCAAAACATAAATCCGAAAACAACTTGCAAATAACATCTTAGGCGTCACCGCCTTCTTGCTCGCCACCTACATATATATAAAGGGGAGGGTGAGCTTGGATACTTAGTGAATGATATAAGTAATAAAGGTTTGAATGAATAATAAGGTTTGAATGAATAATATCCGAGATCTTTATCAAAACAATACATATCATAGCATGTAACAAAACATGGGATGAATCAAGTTCATCAATCAAATTCTTTCAAAGCTTCTTGGCATGTTTAATAACATTTACATAATACAAAGGATGACATTCCTGACAAAACAAAGGAATAACCGACCCGGAATCAGTTAGACAAACCCACTCGTACAAGACCGTCGGTGGTACCATCCGTACATGACTGTCGATGGCAAAGAGATATCTCAAACAAAGGTGCTACATAGGCTTAACGTCCCCTAGCATGAAAGGACCTTCTAAGAATGTCATCAAAACAAACATAATACTTGATACAAAAACTAAAGGATAATCATTCATGCTTGATCAAATACTTTTCTAAAACGAAACAAAACTTTAACAAAACTTTATAACATAGCTTTATTAAAAATACCACTCACTTAGCTCTTCGGGTGTAGGGATTAAGGCAAGGATCCAAGACCTACAAATACAAAATAAAAGTCCACTGAATGCACTTTAAGAAGACAAGAAGGAATGCTTAAAGATGGTTATGAAATGCACTTTCAAAACAAGCTTTACATAAGGGAAAAGATCCCGGTATTTCTTTCCAAAACCAAGTCAAGACAAAGCAAAACATGTGCTGGGAGTTAAAACACTGTTTTTCTTCTAGGGAAAACATACTGGGTACCAACCAGGTCATGGAATAGATGCACAGGGATGATCTAGGCAAAAATGGCCTAGCTGGGTGAACTCAGGGGGTCTTGGCCGAGGTGTGGTCTCCTAGGCCAAGGTGTGCGGCTGCCTGTCGAGATATTACAAAGTGCCGGCAAGGGTGTACCATGGTCGGCCTAGGTGTGTGGTGGTCGGCCTAGGTGTGCATGCAAGATAGACTAAGGTGCAAGTGATCATGCAAAGTAGGCCAAGGTGAGATACGATGCTTGGCCTAGGTGTGGGATCTAGACAAGAGTGGTCTCGGTGACCACACTTAGGCAAATGAAGTCTGGAAATCTGGGGTTCCTCTTGAAGAACGTGAAGAACATGAATGCTAAAATTATAACTTCTTATTCAAAATCTGATATTTCATGATATGAGTTCAAAAACCTGGACCTGGGTACCCATAGTTGAAGATTTCATGAAAACAACCACAAAAACATAGAACTTGTTACAAACTTTCAGATCAAAACAAGGCTTTTCTTGAAGAACACAAGAACATCATTTTCTCTTTCTAAAACCAAACTTTAAATCAATGCATGGCTCATGAATCATGCTAGATCATGCAATGTGATCAGATTAACATAAAAAACAGCAAGAGTAGATCAAGAATCTAACCTTAAAACACGAATGAAACGGTTCAAACTCTAGGGATTAAGCTTGGAAATCTAGTTCTCTCTTAAGAACTCCTTCTTCTCTTTCCTAGAGCTTCTCTCTCTTCTAGGGCAAAAATATAGCAAATGATATGTTTTCTCTACTGCCAGCTGACTTAACCTTCTGCTGGGACACGTGGCAACGTCTGGTTGGATCTCCTCAAAAAGGTGCCAGAATGACAAGACAAGAGTATGACAAAGTGTGTACAACAAGTGAGGTGGCATGGGTACTCTGACAAGGCAATGATCTCAAATTAAGACATAGGCTTCGGCAAATAAGGTCTCAATGATCTCGGCTAGGAAGGATAACACTTGACCTAGGTGTGCCACAGCTTGGCCTGGATGTGTGTAGACGTCCCCGAACGTCCCGGGAGGGAATCCCGTTTTGTTCATTTGGGCTCACTACAGTTCAGGACTCAATGTCACGGTCCTGTATCTAAT
Source organism: Camellia granthamiana (assembly GCA_036172215.1). Taxonomy (NCBI): domain Eukaryota; kingdom Viridiplantae; phylum Streptophyta; class Magnoliopsida; order Ericales; family Theaceae; genus Camellia; species Camellia granthamiana. Next base: position 35,173,330 of record CM069905.1, on the reverse strand, counting down.
CTCACAGAGTGCAATGCAAGACCGATGAATCATCAAAGAGTCCAAATCCAGCAAATCGTTTTTGAAAACAGATTTTTTGAAAGAAGTGCCAAACATGGACTGCTTTGCCAGATATAGAGTCGCCACCTAAATATTTCATTTTGGGAAATTTAGGAAACCCTGACTCGTTGCCTAAGGCCACATGTCCGTCATCACCAAAGTTGCCTCGGCTCGGGAACTTGGGTATGATTGGGGAAGGTCACTTCGTTAGCACCCCCACTCGCCCGATCAAAGATCGACCTCTACTAACCATGATATCAAGTTTTGAAAACATTATGTGCTCTTATTCCGATTATTAGCATAGATTCACTGTGTGATGCGCGCAGCATACAAATATAGACCAGATCGCCTGAATTGGAACAAAACATCTCATGTTAGTTTTTGAAAGCGATTTGCTCCTCGCAAGTAGGCTAAAATGTGGATTTGCCACCCTCAGGTGGGCTTAGAAAACATGGTGATTTGCCATTATCTAGTGGGCTTAAAACTCGCAGTCGATGAATTGTTCCAATCCAAATACCCAACCTTCACCCACAGGCATTTAGGCAGTTATATCATATAAGCACATAGTCTTATGGTAAGCATGCTATCATGGCAGTCACTCACACGCATGCAAGGATGCTAAAGCATAAACACTTACCGAGTACTCCAAGCCAAAACAAAAACTAGTTAGTAATCAATGCATGATCCTAGTTCATGTTAAGATGGCTAATGTAACACATGCAAAATGCAACTAAGATAGGCTCGGCTATTCTAAACATGGCATATGAAATGCAACAGCTAACACGTATTCAACTTAAAATTGAAATACAATGCAGTTAGTATGATGCACCGAGCCTAGTGCATGCAAGACAGATGAATGGATGCAAACATGCGAGCATAAGTATGCTAATTGAAACATGCCCTAAACTAACCATCATAAGCTGGTAAATAAAAGCAAGAAAGACGTGGGGTTGGAAGACATACATCACACACACGCACACTTATTAGACAATTGCCCTCGCTCGGAGGGTCCAAATAAATAATACAGACCGAATAAATAATTAACTACTCTAGCTAATTAAATATTACAAAACCCTAATTAATTAACAAATTAACTAGGAAAGCGAATAAACTAGCATGCAAGCTATAAAATGGACTGCCTCAGCTCTTGTTCCGAATGATGAAAGATGCATGCGTGCTCGGGTCGCTTTGTCGGGAAATTCCTTGCGATGCCCCGATTTGCCTCTGTTTTGCAATTGGTCCGAGAACACTATACAAAACTTCCGAAGGCTGCTGACTAGTTTTTGCTGCTGGATTCCGATTTGCTGCAACAGAGAGCAAAAAAGGGGCATGGCAAAGTATTTTCAACACATGTGTGCATGGCCACTCTCCCCGTCATTGCACAAGCTCTAGGGAGTGTAGACCTCGATCCTCGTGCCACCAATCACGCATCTCGATGCATGATGGCCGAGGAGTCGAATTGCACGACTTGATGTAAAATGAATGCACATATAAACACAACAAGGCCTAAACTCCATCATGGGTAATCCGGAGTGTCGGCGACCGAGAATCGATGCACGTTTCGTCACTTGGAGTCCCTTGTTTCCCGTGTTTGGACTAAACCCTATTCCAAACATGATGCAATACACATGGCATGCATGAATGCAACTCTAATATGCAACCTAAACATAATGCCACTAAATGATGCAAACATGCAAATGATGATATGCAAACATGCTACTAGCATACATAATGCTATGAAATAATCAATGGCATACTCAATGCACATGAAAACTATATGGCATACGCAATGCACACATGGAGACTAACAATGAAATGATCAAGGCATACACAATGCCATGGTCAATCATGCAACAACATGGACTAAATGGCATATACAATGCAAGATGGACTCAAACCAAGATAGGCGAGCCTCAGCCACACCCAAATCAGTGGCCATACATGAAAATGAGACAACCGAAATACATGCAAACATGCACGAATACAAAGGACCGATCCTAAGGCACAACATGCAGCTCTAAATAAGCATGGCAAAGGATGAAATATGGCATGGAAACACACATTCTCCAGCTCTGAAACATGATACACAATGGTCCCGAATCATGCAAACACTTCACACGATGCATGCTAAATGGCCCGAATACCGAAACTAGTGAAGTGCGTTACACTAGAGGTACACAAAGCAATGCACAAATGGCAAAACCAACCCCAAACAGACACTAGGCAGGTCCAAGACAGTGGGAAATTGGTCTAAAATGATGGCTCGGAATGCATTCAAACGAAGCCCATGCAATGGTCGGTAAATGAGGCATACAAGCCCGACTCTCTAATACACTTAAAGAGTGGAAATCATGGGAATATGGCATGCATATAAGCTCTGAAATATGATGTGCAATGGCCCCACAACATGAAAACACCTCAGTATATGCATGCGATGGACCTCAAAACTCAAAGTTAAGCATGGATATTGAACTATAGGCATGCAAAACAAACATCATTCGACCATGAGACCCAAAAACAGACCTAAGGCAATCCAAAACATGCACAAAATCGGTTTAAGGCATGGCCAAAATATGCTAGGAAAGGCATCCAAAACATCATGCAAAACAAGCTAGTGAACCATGATTTGCACTACAACTATATGAAGCACATGAGAGGTCACCAAACCAACCAAAAACAGAAGTATGCCATGCCAAAATATGACCAAAAACCCACTGAACCTCAGTCAATGCATGCACGAATGATATGTCCCTCTAAAAGGCCAATAAGAGGGTTATTCTACACATGTATAATGGACATACAAAATGGAAAAACCACCTCTGGACAGAGGTTATGAGGGCCCTAAAACTCATTGAAAAGGGCCTGAAATGAGGCTAGGAAGCATGCAAATGAAGGCTCCTTTGAAAGGCCATGAAGAGGATTACTCTACACATGCAAGATAGACACCTAACATAGCAAAAAAAACTCTGGACAGAGTTCATGCAGGTCATAAAACTCACAAATAATGGCCTGAAACATGCTCAAGAAGTGTGCAAATATGGGCTCCTTTGTAAGGCCAATAATGCTAGAAAACAAGACAAGGGGTGAGAGGGTCACCCCTCTCTGATTTTGATACTCAAAAACACATAATAACCACTGAAAATCCACTGGATTTCAGTGGTCAAAAGGGCTAACAAAGCTCAACACAAAGGCCCTAATGCATGGCTCAAAACAAAGAGAAATGAAGCATGCAAGGGGGTAGATGACTCCCAACAGAAAAGAGGTACAATGCTAAAAAAAGGGAAAAATGAGAGTTACCCTTATAGTCAAAAGAGCCAGTAGCTTTCTGGACCAAAATAGTAAGCCTTCAACCTCTAAAAAACCAGCTCCAAGGTGGCTTAGGATGATGGTTGGAGGCGTTAGGATAGGAGGTGTAGTGCAATGGTGCAAGAACAATGGAGCTTTGGAGCTTGGATGTAGAGGAGATAGAGAAAGGTGTATGTATTATGCCTTAGCCAAAAATCTCAACCCTTACAAGTGGAGAGGAGGGTCTCTTCTTATAGAAGAAGAGGTCCAAGGCTTCTCTTAGAAGCTTGGAGCAAAGGGGCCAAGCTTCTTAAGGAAGCTACACCAAAAGGGTCAAGCTTCTTGAGAAAGCTAGAGCAAAGGGGGTCAAGCTTCCTCAAGAAGCTAAGAAAGGTTCAAGCTTCTCTTAGAAGCTTGGAGCAAAGGGGCCAAGCTTCTTCAAGAAGCTAAGAAAGGTTCAAGCTTCTCTTAGAAGCTTGGAGCAAAGGGTCAAGCTTCTTCAAGAAGCTAAAAAGGTTCAAGCTTCTTGGAGAAGCTAAAAAAGGTCAAGCTTCTTGGAGAAGCTAGGGCAAATGTTCAAAAGGTTCAAGCTTCCTCAAGAAGCTAAAACAAAGGTTCAAAAGGTTCAAGCTTCCTCAAGAAGCTAAAAACCAAGGGTTCAAAAAGGTTCAAGCTTCCTCAAGAAGCTAAAACAAGGGTCTCGGCCAGAAAAAGTGACCGAATCGACCAAAAATAATGGCTCCGGCCGACCAAGAACATTGCCGAACCGGCCAACACTTTTGGCCCGGTAGCAAGAAAACAGGGGCCGGTGTCCTCAAGCCGAGGCCGGTGGGGTGTGGCGGTGGCCAACAAGCCATTTCCTACCCTCAGAGGCAAAAACCTAAGTGCTTGGTCCACAACCAAGCACAAAACAAATAAGTCGAGAGGTCTTGAGCCAAGGCGCGCGGCCAAAAACCTCCGAGAACTCAAGACGAACACGAATATGGATAATCATCGATGTGTTCAAATGATGACGTCCAAGTCTTGAGGATGGTCAAAAATGGGGTGTCTACAGTTGCCCCTCTTTGACAGAACTCGAAAGTCATAACAATGGACGGGGAGTGAATGTCAAAGCCCAAAGACGACCCATTTTTGACAAAGCCGAAGACTTAGACAAACAGGTGAGATAAACAAGAGATAGACCCGCAGGGCAGGGGTAAAATGCAAATGACATGCACAAAAGCCGAACATAACTATATAATCATGTAAAGAAAAGCTGTAATGAAGCAATTTATACACAATAAATTGCAACAGTTTTAAGCAAGTGAAGAAAAACCAAACTACATTACATGCAGAAAGGATGTAAGAAGATTATGCAATCTTAGCGAGCATGTGCGATATATACACAAAAGTGAACGTGTGATGGATACACGAAACAAACGAAGTGTGATAGATACACAAAGCAAACGTGTGATGGATACACAATGTGAGTGTGTGATAGATACATAAAGGGAGCATATGATAGATACACAAAGGGAGCGTATGATAGATACACAAAGTAAACGGGTGATGGATACACAATGTGACTGTGTGATAGATACACAAAGGGGTGAACACAAAGTGTAATAGATGCACTTAGCGAACAAAGTGTGATGGATACACAAAAGGGTGAACATAAAGTGTGATAGATGCACTTAGTGAACAAAGTGTGATGGATACACGAAAGGTGAACACAAAGTGTGATAGATGCACTTAGTGAGCGAGTATGATAGATACACAAAAGGTGAACACAAAGTGTGATAGATGCACTATGTGAAACAGGAGTATGATAGATACACTAAAAGTGAACACAAAGTGTGATAGATGCACTAAAGTGAACAGGTGTGATGGATACACAAAAGATAAACACAAAGTGTGATAAATGCACTATGTGAACAGAGTATGATAGATACACTAAAAGTGAACACAAAGTGTGATAGATGCACTAAGTGAACAGGTGTGATGGATACACAAAAGATGAACACAAAGTGTGATAGATGCACTATGTGAACAGAGTATGGATAGATACACTAAAAGTGAAACACAAAGTGTGATAGATGCACTAAGTGGAACAAGTGTGATGGATACACAATAGGTGAACACGAAGTGTGATAGATGCACTAAGTGAACCAGTATGATGGATACACAAAAGGTGAACACAAGGTGTGATAGATGCACTCAAGTGAACAAAGTGTGATTGATACACTAAAGGTGAACACAAAGTGTGATAGACTACACTATGTGAACAGAGTATGATAGATACACTAAATGTGAACACAAAGTGTGATAGATGCACTATGTGAACAAAGTATGATTGATATACTAAAGATGAACACAAAAGTGTGATAGATTGCACTATGTGAAACAAAGTATGATTGACTATACTAAAGATGAACACAAAGTGTGATAGATGCACTATGTGAACAAAGTATGATTGAATATACTAAAGATGAACACAAAGTGTGGTAGATACACTTAGTGAACAAAAGTATGATTGATATACTGAGCGAATGAAGTGTGATTGATACACTAGAGGGAATAAAGTGTGATAGAATATACCAAATGTAATGAAGTGTGATGGATACACTAAAGTAATTGAAGTGAATATGTGCGTGATAGATACACAAAATGAGGATGTGTGTGATAGATTACAGAAAATGAGAATGCGTTGTGATAGATACACAAAATGAGAATGTGTGTGATAGATACACAAAATCAAAGAAGTGTGATTGATACGCTAAATAAATGAAGTGTGATTGATACACTAAGCGAATGAAGAAAGTGTGATAGATACACAAGGGTGAATGAGGTGTTGATTGATACACTAAATAAATGAAGTGTGATTGATACAACTAACTGAATGAAGTGTGATTGATACACTAAATAAATGATCTCAAATGGAACTTCTTTGAATGAACCGTACATACAATATCGTGCATGAATGAGAAAGAAACTTGAGAGGTACAATGCAATACAATGCATGAATGCAATAAACAAGCATAGCGGCGCTTTAGAAAGCACCTCATGGGGGTGAGTGGCGATGAACCACTCTACTCTGACGGGGATCTCCCCTCGTACTCTTCGAACACTTACCTTCAACCGACAGTACAAAGGCTCTGGAATACTGACAAGGGTTTCTTCACGTAGAACACTTTGGATGCTGCCTTTCTTCCTGATCATATTCACAACTTTCCCTATTCTCCAACGGGGGTGACAGACTAGGTTGGTTCAGTATCCAGAATTGAGGTGCATACACGTTATCTCAACCTATGGGGCTTCCATACAGATTTCAAGCCGAGGACACGCCCTCTGGGTATTTAAACCAGACTTTAGTCTCGGAAATCCCGAACCTTTGCGTTCTAGGCAACAGCCCATTTCGAACTCTAGTTTCCCACCGTCGCAGTTGGTCTCCCTAGGAACTCATTGCGAACACAGCCGAGATGCTTCTGGCAGGGAATGGTACTCAGGGAGAGCACTTTTTGATCGCCATTTTGGCTTGAAGTAGACTTGATCTTGAGCTTGAGGTAGAGGCACACTCGTACTTCGGAGCATTGGCAAGACCTGAAGAAGTACACACGGAATGTAGTCTCGGAACTTACTGAAGTTGAAACAAACTCAGATACCTGACATTTTCCCTCTTTTCTTTTGCTTTGTAGTCTGGAACCCATATAGCTTCAAATAGGTCCTGGTTTTACTGTTCTGACATGACCTAGGTTGAACCCTGCGGTTTTACGAAAGAACGAATCTTGTTTTGCACAGATGTGGAGAACGGCACGACACCCGGAGTGCAAAACGATTTTATTTTTTGAAATTGAGAGATGAGTTTTCGACCGAGTATTGAGCCCTACGATTGCCCATAGCAAAAACGACTCAACAACAGAAAGCAAAAAGATAAAATAGCCTAAACATATCCGTTGACACTCAAAACGACTCAAAACAAGAATCGAGACAAACAAAGACACAAACACAACACTCGGATGTGTTACAAAGGCAAGAGACCTCTCGGTGCACGAGGAGCCAGTTTCTCCCGGTGTATTGTTTTCCCCTCCCTTCCTCATTTTGTGATTCTCACATCACTCGGCCCTCAGGCTCAGTTTTTCTGAAAAAAAAAAAGGCCCCATTTTCCTCACTTTTTCTCTCAGCGCACATCTCTCTATTCTTCAATCTCTCATTTTTTTATCCCCTCCCCCTGAGTAGTTGATGGATAAACAGAAAGTTGTGGGCTCTTGCCCCTAGCATTCCGCTAGATTTTTCTTCTTATTCATAACAGTGAGTTTCTCCCACAGAGGGGCTGCGCTACAACTGGGTGTTGTAGCAAATCTGCAGCTGACATCGGTGGACGATGCTCTGCTGGGGAGTTTGGGCCGTGATCAGATTCTGCCCAGATGAGGGAATGGGAATATCTTGATCCATTCCAGTGTTTCGCACTTGGTTTGATACCTCGTTGCTCGGAGGATGAGAGAGCTTTCAGCCCTTTTCTGTTAGCTTCTGCTGTGCCCTTCTTGGCAAGTATGGTGCCCTTTCTGGCAAATGCATTGACACGGGGAAAAGACAGGAAGCCTGACTCAACTGTGCCCCTAGTTCATCATTTTGACCATTTTTTGTTTTTGCTTTCTACTAAAAACAGTTTTTGACCAATATGAGAGTTAGATTAACATACTTGTTCAACTTTTTGATTTGAAATCACACAAGTTAGGTTATGAGCACTGAAAAATTTTCTTTTTTTTGGGTCCAAGATGTGGTCCAGTTTTGAAAAAAAATGGGATAATTTTCGAGAGAATTAGTTAACCTCAGTAAAAATTCTCAAAAATTGTTTTGGCAAACAGCCACTGCTCAACGAGTACAGAACTTACTTTTGAGATGCACAACCTCAGATCCATAACAATGGAAAATTGCCCCTTGTTGAAATGGCACTGCACGGTAACGGAAAGTTGCCCCTTGTCTGAATGGCACCACAGCGTACTGTATGGCAATGGAAAGTTGCCCCTTGTTTGAATAGCACCGCAACACGTGGCAACCAGTCCTTACAACCAAATTCTCGGATACAGAGAAGACAAAGATGATTAGAACCATTACATGGACATAGCCCGAATTTGAAGTGTTTTACGACTGGACTTCGGAACGAAGTTGCCGACGTATCCCAAACATGGGAATCAAGCCTTACGTAGTTCGGGGTTAAGGTACACTCGGGTATTAACCTCTCCTTTTGCACTCTAACTTTTGCCAAGGCCGCCCTTTCTGGGTTTTCAACCTTGCGAGCTTTGTTCTTCTTTTCTTTTCAATTTCTTTTTTTCTTTTTTCTTTTTTCTTTTTCATCTTTTCTTTTCATTTTCTTCATTTCTCTTCTTTTTTTTTTCATTCTTTGCATTTTTCTTTCTTTTTTTGTTCTTTTTGTTCTTTTTCTTGCTCTAACTTTTTGCATGGGTCGCCCCTTCTAGGTTTTCGGCCCAGCGAGCCTCTCAAGGGTAAAAGTGTAGCTTTGTCCATGTCAAATGGTTTTGAGATCCTGAAGTCATCTGAATCCAGGAGAATGGCTGTTGTTCGCTGACGATGCAGGAGTACATCCAATGGGGGGGCTGAATTTGCCTCTAGTGTTGTGGATAGGAACTCAGTTGTCCTTCAGCGATACCTTCTTCTTTCTTCCCTTCTGGAATTTGGCATTCTTGCCAGTCTTTATCTTTGACTCTTCGAGCACATCTGACATTTTTTGCCCCCTAGTTCGAGGGCTACTTTTGATCTAGCTTCGCAAGCTTCCTTTGATCACATCTGATATTCTCGCCCGTAAGTTCATGGGCTGCTTCTGATCCAGCCACACGGGCCTTGCATTGTGGTTGACCGTTGAACATTCTGAATCCCAGTTCAAGGTTTGAAAGTGAGGGATCGAGTCTCGAGGCTGAGAACAATCCTAAGCTGCATGATCTCAAGAGCGATTCCACACAGGTCTTCACAGGATTGCGGCAAAAACATTTTTTTGAAAATTTTAAGAAAGCTACAAATTGCTCGCGCTGAAGACAATGTAGAACCAATCTGGATCAAGCTAGGGTCCTTCTCAGTACTCACACTAACAAGCATGATTTCAATCATTAAGGGCTTAGCGTGCCTCTCTTTCTTTCAGTTGATCAAATTTTGCAAAACCCGAGGAATTCCTTCCTCTTTGTTTTCACCACAGTGTTCAAAAAAGTTTTGAAAAACTTAGGTCAATGCAATGATTTAAAGGTGTAGAAGAGCAGGTGAGATGGACCTGCCGTTTCACTCAAATTTGCTGGCACAACAAGCGCAAGGCAGAAGCAAACACAAGAGTGTGAAAAATTTCACTGCTGTTCCATTCATAACTTCTGGCGTAACTGGCTCCAAGACAAAAACAGACTCAAGAGAAAGCAAAAAGAAAAACACAAAACAAAACAGTGATGCCCGAGGGAACACCCCCGGAATCACCCGACTCTAACAAAACAGGATTGACTCGATACAACAAGACAGACTCAACAAGATTGACTCGATGCAACGAGACAGACTCAACAAGACTAACTCGATACAACAAGACAGACTCAACAGGTTTGACTCGATACAACAAGACAGACTCAATACCCAAGTCAGAAAGTACAAAAACTAGCATTCGCAAATGCTCAAAACAGTGCGTGCCATATGCCACATCTGGAGTAAACTGAGTGCCGCCTGCAGGTGGTTCATCCCCTGATCACATAACAACACAGGTCCCAGAGTACCCGAGGGATATTAGACCCTTCTAAAGCTATGGTTCCAAGACTACTTAGCAAAAGAGAAAACAGACAGCATCTCAGCCTGATTTCACCAGAACCATCATGAGCGAAGCTGAATGACTGCGCTCCCTACAGAATTCTGCCCAAAATTCTACCCTGTAAAACTGATACCCTCAGGTAAAACTGATTCTTCCAAATATTGATGCCCTCAGGCCTGATACCCAGACTTGCAAACTGATACATGCATTCCCTGTAGAGACACACTCTAAAAGCATATAACAAGCAAGTGAGAGCCAAAACACCCTATGTTGGGGGGTAGGGTTTCCCTGTCCTATCTTGTCAGGAGCTAGGGTTTCACTACGCACGCAATGGTTTCAAACAACCTATAATCGGGTAAGCAACCTGTCCTAGTTTGGAATGGTCACTATGGATTTCAAATATGCACTAGGTCGAATGGTCAAAAGGGATGCCCCGGTGAAAACTGGGGTTTGTGTTCCCCGTCATGGCAGAGCCCGCAACCAGTCAGCCTTATGGCATGCTTCTCAAAGCGAGCCTTCGGCAAACCGTTCAAGAATAGCATACGGCAAACACGGTGTCCTAGGCGCACCAATGCACATGCAATGCAAAGAAACACATAAGTGTAGTCAAAACAAGATATCATGAGTTCGAGTCAAGTTCTCTAAATCCCCAGCAGAGTCGCCAGAAACTGTAGACGTCCCCCGAACGTACCGGGAGGGAATCCCGTTTTGTTCATTTGGGGCTCACTACAGTTCAGAACTCAATGCCACGGTCCTGTATCTAATCTCGCAGAGTGCAATGCACGACCGACGATCTGAATCATCAAAGAGTCTAAATCCGGCAAATCGGTTTTGAAAACAGATTTTTTAAAAGAAGTGCCAAACATGGACTGCTTTGCCAGATACAGAGTCGCCACCTAAATATTTTATTTTGAGGAATTTAGGAAACCCTGACTCGTTACCTAAGGCCACGTGGTTCGTCATCACCAAAGTTGCCTCGGCTCGGGAACTTGGGTATGATTGGGGAAGGTCACTTCGTGAGCACCCCCCGCTCGCTCCGATCAAAGATCGGCCTCTACTAACCATGATATCGAGTTTTGAAAACATTATGTGCTCTTATTCCAATTATTAGCCTAGATTCACTACGTGATTGCGCGCAGCATACAAATATAGATCGGATTGCCTGAATTGGAACAAAACATCTCATGTTTGTTTTTGAAAGCGGTTTGCTCCTCGCAAGTAGGCTAAAATGTGGATTTGCCACCCTCAGGTGGGCTTAGAAAACATGGTGATTTGCCACTATCTAGTGGGTTTAAAACTCGCAGTTGATGAATTGTTCCAATCCAAATAACCCAACCTTCACCCACAGGCATTCAGGCAATTATATCATGATAAGCACATAGCCTCATGGTAAGCATGCTATCATGGCAGTCACTTACACGCATGCAAGGATGCTAAAGCATAAACAGTTACCGAGTACTCTAAGCCAAAACAGAAACTAGTTAGTAATCAATGCATGATCCTAGTTCATATTAAGATGGCTAATGCAACACATGCAAAATGCAACTAAGATAGGCTCGGCTATTCTAAACATGGCATATGAAAATGCAACAGCTAACACGTATTCAACTTAAAATTGAAATACAATGCAGTTAGTATGATGCGTCGAGCCTAGTGCATGCAAGACAGATGAATAGATGCAAACATGCGAGCATAAGTATGCTAATTGAAACATGCCCTAAACTAACCATCATAAGCTGGTAAATAAAAGCGAGAAAGACGTGGGGTTGGAAGACATACATCACACACACGCACACTTATTACACAATTGCCATCGCTCGGAGGGTCCGAATAAATAATACAGACCGAATAAATAATTAACTACTCTAGCTAATTAAATATTACAAAACCCTAATTAATTAACAAATTAACTAGGAAAGCGAATAAACTAGCATGCAAGCTATAAAATGGACTGCCTCAGCTCTTGTTTCGAATGATGAAAGATGCATGCGTGCTCGGGTAGCTTTGTCGGGAAATTCCTTGCGATGCCCCGATTTGCCTCTGTTTTACAATTGGTCCTAGAACACTGTACAAAACTTCCGAAGGCTGCTGACTAGTTTTTGCTGCTGGATTCTGATTTGCTGCAACAGAGAGCAAGAAAGGGGCATGGCAAAGTATTTTCAACACATGTGTGCATGACCACTCTCCCCGTCATTGCACAAGCTCTAGGGAGTGTAGACCTCGATCCTCGTGCCACCAATCACGCATCTCGATGCATGATGGCCGAGGAGTCGAATTGCACGACTTGATGTAAAATGAATGCACATATAAACACAACAAGGCCTAAACTCCATCGTGGGTAATCCGGAGTGTCGGCGACCGAGAATCGAGGCACGTTTCGTCACTTGGAGTCCCTCGTTTCCCGTGTTTGGACTAAACCCTATTCCAAACATGATGCAATACACATGGCATGCATGAATGCAACTCTAATATGCAACCTAAACATAATGCCACTAAATGATGCAAACATGCAAATGATGATATGCAAACATGCTACTAGCATACATAATGCTATGAAATAATCAATGGCATACTCAATGCACATGAAAACTATATGGCATACGCAATGCACACATGGAGACTAACAATGAAATGATCAAGGCATACACAATGCAATGGTCAATCATGCAACAACGTGGACTAAATGGCATATACAATGCAAGATGGACTTAAACCAAGATAGGCGAGCCTCAGCCACACCCAAATCAGTGGCCATACATGAAAATGAGACAACCGAAATACATGCAAACATGCACGAATACAAAGGACCGATCCTAAGGCACAACATGCACCTCTAAATAAGCATGGCAAAGGATGAAATATGGCATGGAAACACACATTCTCCAGCTCTGAAACATGATACACAATGGTCCCGAATCATGCAAACACTTCACACGATGCATGCTAAATGGCCCGAATACCGAAACTAGTGAAGTGCGTTACACTAGAGGTACACAAAGCAATGCACAAATGGCAAAACCAACCCCAAATAGACCCTAGGCAGGTCCAAGATAGTGGGAAATTGGTCTAAAATGATGGCTCGGAATGCATTCAAACGAAGCCCATGCAATGGTCGGTAAATGAGGCATACAAGCCCGACTCTCTAATGCACTTAAAGAGTGGAAATCATGGGAATATGGCATGCATATAAGCTCTGAAATATGATGTGCAATGGCCCCAAAACATGAAAACACCTCAGTATATGCATGCGATGGACCTCAAAACTCAAAGTTAAGCATGGATATTGAACTACAGGCATGCAAAACAAACATCATTCGACCATGAGACCCAAAAACAAACCTAAGGCAGTCCAAAACATGCACAAAATCGGTTTAAGGCATGGCCAAAATATGCTAGGAAAGGCATCCAAAACATCATGCAAAACAAGCTAGTGAACCATGATTTGCACTACAACTATATAAAGCACATGAGAGGTCACCAAACCAACCAAAAACAGAAGTATGCCATGCCAAAATATGACCAAAAACCCACTGAACCTCAGTCAATGCATGCAAGAATGATATGTCCCTTTGAAAGGCCAATAAGAGGGTTATTCTACACATGTATAATGGACATACAAAATGGAAAAACCACCTCTGGATAGAGGTTATGAGGGCCCTAAAACTCACTGAAAAGGGCCTGAAATGAGGCTAGGAATCATGCAAATAAAGGCTCCTTTGAAAGGCCATGAAGAGGATTACTCTACACATGCAAGATAGACACCTAACATGGCAAAAAAAACTCTGGACAGAGTTCATGCAGGTCATAAAACTCACAAATAATGGCCTGAAACATGCTCAAGAAGTGTGCAAATATGGGCTCCTTTGTAAGGCCAATAATGCTAGAAAACAAGACAAGGGGTGAGAGGGTCACCCCTCTCTGATTTTGATGCTCAAAAACACATAATAACCACTGAAAATCCACTGGATTTCAGTGGTCAAAAGGGCCAACAAAGCTCAACACAAAGGCCCTAATGCATGGCTCAAAACAAAGAGAAATGAAGCATGCAAGGGGGGTAGATGACTCCCAACAGAAAAAAGGTCTTAAACAAACATGTTAAGAAGCTTAAAACAAGACTTGTTTTAGTTTATGACAAAGCCCAAATATGCTTGAAAACTAGGCTAAGATATGACGCAAAACAATGCTAAAAAAGGAAAAAATTAGAGTTACCCTTGTAGTCAAAAGAGCCAGCAGCTTTTGGACCAAAATAGTAAGCCTTCAACCTCTAAAAACCAGCTCCAAGGTGCTTAGGATGATGGTGGAGGTGTTAGGATAGGAGGTGTAGTGCAATGGTGCAAGAACAATGGAGCTTTGGAGCTTGGATGTAGAGAGATAGAGAGAGGTGTATGTATATGCCTTAACCAAAAATCTCAACCCTTGCAAGTGGAGAGGAGGGTCTCTCTTATAGAAGAAGAGGTCCAAGGCTTCTCTTAGAAGCTTGGAGCAAAGGGGCCAAGCTTCTTAAGGAAGCTAAACTAAAAGGGTCAAGCTTCTTAAGGAAGCTAGAGCAAAGGGGTCAAGCTTCCTCAAGAAGCTAAGAAAGGTTCAAGCTTCTCTTAGAAGGTTGGAGCAAAGGGGCCAAGCTTCTTCAAGAAGCTAAGAAAGGTTCAAGCTTCTCTTAGAAGCTTGGAGCAAAGGGTCAAGCTTCTTCAAGAAGCTAAAAAAGGTTCAAGCTTCTTAGAGAAGCTAAAAAAGGGTCAAGCTTCTTGGAGAAGCTAGAGCAAAGGTTCAAAAGGTTCAAGCTTCCTCAAGAAGCTAAAAACCAAGGGTTCAAAAGGTTCAAGCTTCTTCAAGAAGCTAAAACAAAGGTTTAAAAGGTTCAAGCTTCCTCAAGAAGCTAAAAACCAAGGGTTCAAAAGGTTCAAGCTTCCTCAAGATGCTAAAACAAGGGTCTCGGCCAGAAAAAGTGACCGATCGACCAAAATAATGGCCGGCCGACCAAGAACATTGCCGACCGACCAACACTTTTGGCCGGTAGCAAAAAAATAGGGCCAGTGTCCTCAAGCCGAGGCCGGTGGGGTGTGGCAGTGGCCAACAAGCCATTTCCTACCCTCAGAGGCAAAAACCTAAGTGCTTGGTCTACAACCAAGCACAAAACAAATAAGTCGAGAGGTCTTGAGGCAAGGCGCGCGGCCGAAACCTCCGAGAACTCAAGACGAACACGAACATGGATAATCATCGAGTGTTCAAACGATGACGTCCAAGTCTTGAGGATGGTCAAAAATGGGGTGTCTACAATGTGCCACACCTCGGCCTAGGTCATACCAGTCCCGGAATAAAAGGTTGCTAGGTTCAAGGATCAAGGATCTAGCACGCCTAGATGATAACATCTCGGCCTAGATGATACACATCTCGGTCTAGGTGATGACATCTCGGCCAATATGCCAGGGTGAAGGTGGAGGTCAACCAAAGTGGTTCCAAGATGGTCCTAGGTGTTGGTGCTCAACGGCCTAGGTATAAGAGGTTCAAAGATGTGACCTAGGCGTGAGACGGCAAGAATAGATGACCTAGGCTTGAGATGACTTAGGCTTGAGATAACCTAGGCTTGAGATGATTTAGGCTTGAGATAACCTAGGCTTAAGATGACCTAGGCTTGAGATAGTAAGCAAGGAACAAAGCATGCATATAACACTTAGGCAAAACACATAAGCACAAAACAAGACAAGGACCTTTACTTAGGCAAAACAAGTCAAAGTCTACAAATGCAAACTTAACAAGACAAAATCATGCAAATGCACATGATCGTGACTAAGACAAGATGAGGGTTATTACATTGAGCCTCCGAGTCCGGAGCCCCATCCGTGCAGGACAGAGAAAGCGTTCGGTTTCGGCACGCTTTTCATGAATATTCTTATTAACAAGCACCAACTTAGTTGAAGGATGGAAGATGATTCTTAACATGTTTAAACATAAACTAAAACAACATGTAAACATGTAAAGATAATATGTTTTATTGAATTAACCGATAATACATAATTCGCTCCCAATTTACGTCAGAGCGGTACACTGTGTTTAATTTTATTTGGCGTCCCCCCTTGTCGTCGCTCTTCTCGACTTCGAAGGCCGCAAAAGGAAATGATGACTCTGGTATAATGGTGACATCGAATCAACGCCTGCTACCCGGAGAGACTCTGCGGCCTAGAGAGCCTTAATCCACCCGTGTTTAAATCCACGGTTCTCACATCGGTAGACCTCCTCAGTGAGCTTTTCCTTCGTCTTCTCAACCTCAACTTTTCGGCCCGCATGGAAGCCTTGTTCATAAGCCCAGGTCTTTGCAGTTTCTATTGCAAACATGCTTACCGTGTCGCGATTGGCAATCGCATGACTTATAAGACGTTGGGTTACCCTTTCGTCTACAATCGGGTTAGATAGGCCGGCCGATTGAGTTTCGGCGGTCTTGGCTTTTCTTAACTCCCACTCGGCTTTCTCTCTGCGGGCCTCTAAACTACGAATGTGTTCATCTTTCTGTTCGATCTCCTGCCGCACGGCATGAAGGCGCATGCCGATCTCGTAAGCGGTGTATAGTCCTTTCACCGCTCCGTGAACGCCCTCTCGAAACACTTCGAAATCTTGTTGACTAATCATCGACTGCTAGACCTCCAGCTGAAAAATCTGGCGTGTAAATTCGACTGCCACGCTTGGATCTCGGATGATCAAATCTGCTTCCATCATCGGTTTGTTCCCAATAAAGACTGCAAAACTCAACGGGCGTAGAGGCCCACTGGCCTCGCTTCGCGAATGAGGGGAGTTCCCCCGCTGTCACTTCTCCCTTCTAGGCGACCTGCTTCGACGATGTGGAGAGTGACGCCTCTCCCGCTTCCCAGACGCCCTAGTTTCCATTCATGAAGGTTTCCCACCTCGATTCATCGTTGAGTCCAGCTCAACCAATGTCCTACCCTCTCCTCTGCTGTTGAAGAATAGTCTACCTGACATTCACACTTAGCTAACCTTATTTGACAGACTGGTTTCAGTTGAGTCTTAGCACGCTAATGGGACCTACACACACGAAGCAACTTCTTTTTTATTAACCACAGATACACTGTTCCCAAAGTGATCCCTTCAATGCTGCTTCAGCCAAATCATAAATGACTGATAATCGACGGCAACGTTCACTAATCCACAAGAACAAGGGCAGATTAATTAATCTATTCGGCCTTACGTAAGTCATTGTGCCGAACAGACAGGCTGCCCCAGCCAATTCATGAACGGCCGATAATCGTTATCCACCACTAATCCGTTGGGGAAAGAGCAGATTCATCAATCTATTCGGCTTAAATATCATAGCTTTTAGCCGAATATCCACGATGCCCCAGCAGAGTTTTGACTTGCCATTTTTGGGAGGTCTTATTCATTAATTAGGCGGTCTCGTTCAAACTTGCTGGGGCAAGGGCAGATTCGTCAATCTATTTGGCTTAAATATCAGAGCTTCTAGCTGAATATTCACGGTGCCCTAACAGAGTTTTGACCTGCCGTTTTTGAGAGGTCCTATTCATTAATTAGGCAGTCTCGTTCAAACCTGCTGGGGCAAGGGCAGATTCGTCAATCTATTCGGCTACTTAAATATCAGAGCTCCTAGCCGAATATCCATGGTGCCCCAGCAGAGTTTTGACCTGCTGTTTTTGGGAGGTCTTATTCATTAATTAGGCGGTCTCGTTCAAACCTGCTGGGGCAAGAGCAGATTGATCAATCTAGTCGGCTTAAATATCAGAGCTCTTAGCCGAACATCCACGATGCCCTAGCAGAGTTTTGACCTGCCGGTTTTAGGTCTTATTCATTAATTCGGCAGTCTTGTTCATCGACTTGCTAGGGCAAGGGTAGACACATCTTATCCATTCGGTCTTATTCATTAATATACATTATGCCCCAGCACATCCTTGAACTGCCGTATTTTGTTGGTCCTCATCAACCTGCTGGGGTAAGTGCATATTCACTAATATACTTGGCTAAGTTGCAGTGCTATAAAGTTATTCATGAGCTGGATTGATTCTGCAGTCTGTTTCATTCATTTCATGATTTTATATCTTACTTAGCCGTTCACAAGCACATTCATCAGGCAGAAAGGCAAAAGTAATTTTCATTCATAAACTGAGCACAAACAAAAGTCATCTTACAAATGAAAACTACCTTACATCAGCTTCTCAAAAAACCTAATAACTCTAACAAAACCTACGTACACATAATGCCAAAAATATAATGAAAAAATACTTGACTATAGGCCAGTCTTCAGGGTCAGACACCAGCGACTCAATGTCTACCTGCTCGTACGAAATCGGCTGATCTGATACCACGTTAGCGGTAGCCAAGGCTTTGAGCCAGTCGTATTTGAACCCCCTATTTTCAAACTTCGGCACTTCCTCTACATAGTCTGCCAAGGCAGCATCTTTGTCTTTCTGGAATGACTTGGAAATCTCGGACTCGGTGTTTGCCATCGCCCTCTTTGACTCTTCCAAGTCGGCCTCCAACTTGGCAATTGTCTCATTGGCAGACTTGAGCACTTCTTCGTTGGCATTCGCCCTTCCCTCGGCGGCCACTCTCAGTTCGTCGGTAGTCTTGGCCTTATTTTCTTCAGCATCGGCCCTAGCTCTCTTTGCCGCCGCTTTCATGGCCTCAGACTCGGCTCGGAGAGAGGCCTCTGCTGCCTTAACCCTCTCGTTTTCCAACTCGACTATAAGAAAGTCGATCTGTTCGATAGCGTCGTGTTGGCGACGGCCAATTTCAGCTATCCTCCCCGCCGCTTGCAAAACAAGGGATCAATAAGCTAATATAAAAAATTTCCTTTGCGTTAACCTCGCAAAATTATAAAGGGGCATGTACCAGTATCGCCGATTGAGCGGCTAAAACAATGGCTTGCAGATCGGCCTCTTCCCTAAAAGCTGCTCTGTCAACCGGCAGAGAATTGGAAGGTTCCAAGCTCAAGGCCACGGCTAGGTCTCTTATAGCCGATGCATCAGACGCAGCCGGCGTGTTCCTTATCCTTGGTTGTACTGTAAACAGCACAATCAAGTCAGATTCATCCATGCGTGGCCGTTTATCAATTGGTTCTTCCGAATAATCGACCTTGTGCTCGGCCAGGCGTTTTTTCCCTCTTTGCTCCGTCATTTGACCCTCTTGTTGATCGACAACAGGTTCCGTTTCGGCCACTTCGGTCTCAATCTCAACAGGAGCAGGTAGAGGAGTTTCTTCCCTTGCATCGGGTGGAGGGGGTGGAGGTTGGTTTCGCTCGGCTTTGGCTCTGCTACACGCAGCCATCCTCTCGGCGTTTTTCCGTCTGGCTAATTGAGTGAGCGACTCACTAGCCATGTTGTCAGAATACGAGCCGGGTAGGTCCCCTAAGTCAGTAAAAATATCCTCGAAGGACACGTTTGCTCGGTTGGAAGTAGATGGAGGATTGAGGCCGACTTCCTCAAAAGCAAAATTTAGTGCCGCGTCAACCTCCTGTAGTACGTTGGATCCGTCCAAAGATGGCTGATTCGGCTCCTCTTTGACTCCTTCGGCAACTTGTTCAGCCGCCGGCTCTGAATCTGAATCCTCAAAACCGATCTGCCTAAGATTCTTGAAACTCGGAAAAAAAAAGCGCCGAAAAGTGCTGCTCACCCCTTGGAATTGGGATATGTTCTGTCGTTGAAAAAGTGGTATAGGTTGGCTCGTATCGCAGAAGAATATGGGCCACCCTCCCTTGTTTCTGGAGATTCGGACTGCCAACGAACTGGAGTACCGTTCTGATCTGTGCAAGTACGGCGTCGTCGACCGAAACTAGAACTTTCTTCAAGTTGTTTCCTGCACAATTAAAATGGTAAATACATGGAATTTGAATAGAAAATATTTAGTAAAAATTCATGGGGGGTTAAACGGCCACCTGGTTCGCCCTTGCGCCTGGGCACTGGATCTTGGCGATCTTCGCCCTCGTCGAATTCCCAATTTCCACGAACCACAACCATAACATCGTCAACTCACTTGCCAGAGCTGGCAAGCATAGTGACTAAGTGATGGTTGGTGTCCTTGGCCCTGAGAAAGTAGCGCCCCTACCATCCAGAGGATTTGGCCAAGGCATAACAATGTCGAATGGCAGGGACTCCAAGGTTAAGCCTAAGGCGCCGGTTTAGTTCAATAATACCCATTATTATTCGGAAAAGGGACTCCAAGGTTAAGCCTAAGGCGCCGGTTTAGTTCAATAATACCCATTATTATTCGGAAAAAGTTTACGTTTGGCTGAGAAGAGATTAAACCCCAATAACGAAGGACAGCCCTTAAAAGTGGATGAAGGGGGAAACGAACTCCGCCCTCCGCAATTGACAGAAGAGGAAAGACGATTGTACTCTCATCAGTCCTTTCCGTGTCAATCACGTTCTCTACCAAAAGGGATAGATGAACGTCGTTAGGGATAGAAAAGTGGCGACAGAAACCAGAGACTCGCTCCGCAGAAAGAAGGGCTCTCAGATGTTTAGCCATCACAGCATGCAAAACGGACACTCTACACAGCAAGCAAACAAAGAAAAAGGAGTCAAGGTGGAAGAAATAGAAAATTACAAAAAATGAGGAAGCCAAGGAAGAGCGGAAAAAAGTTGTAGAAGGCGAGAAGCGAGGAAGTTAAACTGACAGGCAACAAGAAATCTTGAGCATTCAAGAAAGAACATACAGACGAAAAGATAACGCGGTTTCAAATCGTATTAAATAAATGAAATGTACGAAGGGGAAGGGAACTGTAATGATGCTCAAAAGTAGTAGGCTCCCTGACGCTTGCATTGGAGTAAGGGATACCGCCGTATTTTTTGACTCTCTAGGTCTAAAGACCAAACATGCCGACTAACTAACGTTAATAGGATGTTTGGGGGGCAATTGTGGGGGCCGAATAAATTCTATTACGCACGGAGGCCGAATAGATTGAAGAGACAAACCAAGTTGTGAATTACACGGCTCCATCCTGGAGGGATAAAGGCCGAATAACCAGATCTGCCGAATAATCAGCTGTAGACCTGGCCGAGTACGAACAGTTAGCCGAAGGAGATATTATTCATTGGAAGAAGAGTGGGCCCAACCATCAACATCAAGGATGACTATAAATAAGGTCAGTGTCAGCTAACACAGGATATGTGATAACAAGTAAGTATAACTTGAGATATAAGCAACCAAGAGAGGAGATACTGACTTATCCATCGGAATGCTAATTCCGGCACCCCCGACCGGAGTGTTCATTCTTTTTCAGGTGACTAGCTGAGGATCACGAGCGCCCTCCAGGATCAAAAGAGTATTTCCAAACCGCTTCTCCACAACAACAATCATAGCTATCCTCCACTGATAGCCCAAAGCAGATATATCTAAACAGATAAATAAATCTATCAACAGATAATTATCAAATTCCATAGATGTGTGATTTCTCAAACCAAACTACACCATTCAATCACATATTTCCCCAATTTCATGATTCCCAAACCAATTTCATAATTCACAAAAATAGTTATTCCAACTCAACTTACGGCAAAATTTCCCCATTTTCCAAAATATCAACCCATAGGTCTAAATCTCACTATTTCAACAATAAAGAACCTCATACATAAACCCCCAAGGTTACTTTGTAAACCAACATGAAAACCCCCTTTAGTGTAGAGCCCAAACCTTAAATCTTACCAAAATCTTCCCAAATCCCACCATTTATGCAAAATGACAAATATCTAGGTTAAAACCCATATTAAATAGTAGAATATCCCTACCTCAAGCTTAGATAAGAGAGAAGAGGGAAAGCTTAAAAATCGGTGGTGACGAAACCACGTTTTGCTCCGATCAAAACGAAGGCCTTGACAAGCTCTACACTTTATCTCAAAGAAGAAAGGTGAAAAGATCACTCTAGGTGAGTAGATCTAGAGATTTAAGTGAAAAAGTTGAGTTTTAGAGAGAGAAGAGAGGAATCACAATTTAAGAGGAAAAAGGGAAGGAAAATCATGAGAAAAAAAATGGTTTGGGCCTATTTATAGTAGTGAGGAAAAGCCCTAAGGTCAAATAAAATAATAGGCCTAAAAACCCCCTTAGATAGGGCCCATTAGGACCTCAAAAATCTGGAAAAAAAAAACACGCAGGAGTCGACTCTTAGACAGAAGGGGGTCGACCCTATCTTCCAGCAACCAACACACAGACATAAGAGAGTCGACCCTCTCCCAGTCTGGTGTCTACCCTATCTTCCAGCAACTAACACACAGACATAAGAGGGTCGACCCTCTCCAGTTTGGTATCTACCCTATTTTTCAGCAACACTCCCAGAAACTTCATCAATAGGTAAGGGTCGACCCATAGGAAGGCTGGTGTCGACCCTAGAATAGAATTTCTAAGTCTCCAAGGAACTTTTGACAAGAATAAGTATGAACAACCAAACCCAACAAGTTTAAATCGGATTGTACTCCTCCAAAACCAACCCATAACAATACCAAGGATTTCCAAAATAAAATTAAAGGATTTGAATACACTTTCCCATAAGCTTTGAAGGATACAAGTGCTACAAAAATATTCCTCATTTAATTTCTATTTTGATATTTCTCTTTTTATTTCCATTTTCTTTTTTACTAATTACATTTATTATAACTTCATGACCTCAAGTTCAAGTTCCCTTAGTACTCAAAAACAATCCTCATACACTTCATTCCCACCTGTCTATTCATGTTTGTTGTAACTCTTTAATGTAGAAATCCAAATCTCCTTTATATTCAATAACAATCCTCCTACACTTAACTCCTACTTGTCTAACAACTACATCATATCCACTCTTGCATTATTAATTATAATTCATCATATCACAAGGATAATAATAAACCCTTTTAATTCAATTTCTCCATTAATTACAAAACAAAACTCATAATCTTTCCTTATAGTTACAAACAACCCGGTGAATTCGCTACCAGCAACCCCTTATCCAGTTACCATTCCATTAGCCATTCTTTTCAAATAATTTCTATATGCATTCCTCTTCTATGCCAAATCACACATCAAATTGTAATTTTATAAGTTCATTACAAGTCACACATATCATCACCGACTCAACCCATTTCCCAACACATTCCACCTTTTGCCAACTTGATACGGCAGGATAGTGGGCACTCAACTCATAACACCTTCTACCTTTTGCCGGCTTGATACGGCGGGATAGTGGGCACCCAATTTATAACACTTTCTACCTTTTACCGGCTCTTATACGGCGGGAAGTGAACTCCCAAAAACCATTTTGTCAAAAATCATATTTTTCCACATTTACCAACTGTCATACGACAGGACTTGAACCCCCAAAAACATTTTCAACTTGAAAACCATCCCCACATTTGCCGGCTATTATATAGCAGGAAGTGAGCACCCAAAAACATTTTCAAAACCACCTATTTTTTCACTTTTGCCGGCTATAATACGGTAGGACTTTGTGGACACAAAAAAATCATTTTTCACTTTTGCCGACTACAATACGGCAAGACTTTGTAGACAGCCAAAAATCATTTTTCCCACATTCGTCCAACGATAAGCCTAGACAGGGCATTTGGGCACCTTGAATTCAAAACCACCCCACATTTACAAGCTATTATATGGCAGGACGTGGCACCCAAAAACATTTTCGACTCCCGCGCGAGTACCAACCACAACACAACCCAACACAACTCAACTCCACACAACATAACCCAACTCAACTCAACATAATTTAACATAACTCAATACAATTCAACACAACACAATAAAATTCAACACAACCCAATAAAATTCAACACAACCCATTTCAACACCATTCAATACAATTCAGCATAATTCAATACAAACTCTTAAATTTCTACATCATCGTTTCATCACAAAGCTCACATCATCCATACCATTAGTAATTTCTTTCCCCCAAGTTTGGTTTCATATTATGACATACTTTAAAATATCAACATTGAGGGTTCAATCGTAACTTTTGCATAAATTTTCAAACTCTTTACAATTTCAATTAAACTTATACGTGTGCAATTTGACGCCTCAATTTCATGATACTACTTTCAATTTAAGCAAAACCATCATCTATCTTCATGGGCTAAACT
This sequence comes from Camellia granthamiana, assembly GCA_036172215.1. NCBI lineage: Eukaryota > Viridiplantae > Streptophyta > Magnoliopsida > Ericales > Theaceae > Camellia > Camellia granthamiana. The sequence continues at coordinate 35,149,153 of CM069905.1, read as the reverse complement.
AGGATTTTTAAGAGAAATTAAAACTTTTTACAAAACACCTTTTGTTCCAACCCTTCTATTGCTTTTACACCCAAACTCATGACCCAAGATCATAACCCAATAAGTAAACCCCAACTCTTCAAAACCTAGCCTCCAATGTCATGATTAACCACAATATCCATAAAAATATGAACTTTCTATTTATATAAAGAAAATACCACAAATCTGTCTATGAATAGGGGTATTGAAGGAGAACTAGAAACCCCTACCTCTTGAAGAAAATAGATGACAACCCAAAAATCACCGGCAACAAAATCACGAAACTCTTGGATAAAAAAGAAGCCCTTGGCGAGATCTACAATCTTTTTTAAAGGACCAAGGTGAAAACATCACTCTAGGTGAGTAGATCTAGAGATCTAAGTGAAAAAGTTTGAGTTTAGAGAGAGAGAGAAGAGAACTCACGGTGTAGAGAGAGAGAAAAGAAGAGGAAAAATGAAATGAATAAGTGTTTGCAGCCTATTTATAGTAGCAAGGTAAAAATAGGACAATAGCCCCAAAGTCAAATGAAAAGAGCAAATAAAAAATCCCCAAAAAGTAGGGCCCAAACCGATCTAAAAATCTGAAAAGTACACATAGGGGTCGACCCTTTAGACACAGGTGTCGACCATTTAGGAAGAAAAGCTGAGACACTAGTGTGTGTAGAGGACAAGGTGTCGACATCTCCCAGACTGGTGTCGACACTAAATTCCAGCAAGCAAACCCCAGATTCTACAATAGACAAGGGTAGACTCTTCCCAGATCGGTGTCGACCCTTGAGACCAATAAAAAAAATAAAATAAATAATGGTGTCGACTCTAGAACAAGATTTCTAAGCTCCCAAACAACTTTTTAACGTAGACAAGCATGAACGAACAATCACAACAAGTTTAAATCGATTTGTACTCCTCCAAAACCAAGATACAACAACTCCAAAGACTCCCAAAAAGAAAATAAAGGAATTAAATACACCCTCCAATAGATTAAAGGATATAAGTATTACACAATCTATAATGCTATATTGCCATCGGATACTTTAATTTTCTAACATGTATCGTTTTAGTAATATAATTATATTTGCTAGGAAAAATTGCAAAAGTGTGTATTGTTTTCCTAGTAACTTATATTCAATACATATATGTCATACAAAAAGTATCAACAACAAACACTTTCAAAAACAAACCAAGACTTTGCACAACACCTACATCAAGATAATAATTATATTTTTTATATTTATTTTGTTCACGACAATTGTACAGCAATTGTATACTAATGACTATTGTTATATTTTTCATCATGTAAGATATTCGTAACACAGGAAAAGAGACTCAACAACTCTTAATGTATAAAAATATATTACATATTGATATTAATGCATTCTTACACCACTAGTATGCAAATAATATGCAATACTAGGTTCAATGAATTTGTATTATGAGATGAACTATTAAACAAAATTGTGCAATTGTGCAATTAATTTTATACCTTCAATTGTAATACAAGTATGAATTATGAAAATTTGAAGTGAGAAGTTGATAAAAAAATATTTGTGTAATACTATATATTTAAATAACATGTTTATTGTTTATTGTTTAAGATAAGATTGTGATCTCAACAATCTAACTATAAATTAATGTTTATGTTTATAAAATTTATTATCTATCATTTAAATTCTTCAGCCAAGTATGTATTCATTTCTTACTTAGTTGTATTTTGGACATAGATCAATTTACCCATACAGGTCTCCATACTTTGAATACATATCACATACCAATTTAAGAGACACGCATAATTACAGTACTAACAGTTGATGAAAAATCACGTGTCACGTGCAACGCACGTACCCAACCACTAGTGTATATATATATAGTAAGAGTATTTTTTTATAATTATTTATAAGAATGAGTAAATTATAAATATATTTTTTGAAATTTGTTTAAAATATGATTTTGTCTTTGCATTTTTGAAAATTATATTTCATTCTTTAAAGTTTCTAACTTCATAACAAATGATCCATTTTATTAATAAATCATTAAGTCAATTAATAATTTTTAGTGATGTCAGAAATTTATTTTAATTAATAATTTAGGTAATTTTACTATTGTATAAAAGAATAATTAAGAATTTTATTTTTCTAATTAATGCTGTTAAATACAAAATTTCCACAAGGAGGTATTTATAATTTTATAAATCTCAGGCAACAATTTGTATTTTAAGCTAATCATAGGAAACAATCCGTATTTTAATATTTATGATTTATACTAAAAGAATTGAATCTGAAATAGTTAAATTTAATAATGACAATTATTTGAAATAGTTGGATAGTAGTTATATAGAACAGAATATTTTATAGAAGTAAAAGACGTTATGACATCCATACTAACTTATGAGTTAATTTTATATAATAATATAAATGGCAGTGCTAAAGTTTTAATATGCTATAATGCTAAAATTTTAATTTGGACAATATTATTTCACTCATATAAATACTATTCTAGCATATTCAAAACATTTCTATTTATTAGGTGTCTCTTACTTCTTGGCTATTAGATCAAACTCTTTTTGATTGAGTTGAGTTAACACAAATATTAAAGACATTTAGTAAAAATATTGGTAAAATATTTGAAGTTCTTAACATTTTTTATTATATTATTTTTAAATTCTTTCTCAATTTTGTGAATGGAATAGAGATTTATCATTTTATTATTAATTGAAATAAAAAATGCACATCATCAATTATTGATTTTAAATTTTAAAAACAAAATTGAAGAAAGTTTTAAAAATTTATGGTAACATTAATTTTATATTAGAAAAATTACAAATACACCTCTTGAGATTTGTTTAAAATATAAATTTCTCTATGTGATTTTGAACATTACATCCCACCCATTAAAGTTTTTAATTTTATAAAAAATGACCCATTTTATTAACAAATTATCAAGTCAATTAACAACATTTAATGATGTTAGAAATATATTTCAATTAATAATTTTTGTAATTTTATTATTATTTAGGAGAGTAGTTATGAATTTTATTTTTTAATTAATTTTGTTAAATAAAAAATTATCATAATGAGATATTTGTGATACAATTTGTATTTTAAGTAAATTTATCCTTTTATATTTTAATAGTACATTTTAGATGAAATGGAAAAATCTTTATCCAAATGAAATAGAAAACCATGCAAGTGCCAACAAAAAGTCCACAAGACTTTCTCGAACATGCACACCCATTGTCAAGAGCAACCAAACATCATATCGCCTTCGTTTGGAATGTGAGGTTTTCTTCTTCTTCTTTTTCTTCTTCTTTTTCTTTTTTTTTTTTTTTTTTTTTTTTTTTGACTATTTTAGCTATAAAAAAAAATAAACTTTTTAATTTAATAAGACAAAACATTACATCTAACCTCTAATCATTTTTTTTTTCGCTCATAAAAGTCAAAAAAACTAAAAAGCCTATCACAAGGCTTTTTAGTCCCAAACTAAAATAATTAAAAAGTCAAAAAGTCAAAAAATCAAAAAATCATCCCAGACTAACATTAGTTATATTCTACCAATATCCAACATTATGTACACCAAAAAATGAAATTATTGTTTCCAATATTTTTTTTTTTTTTTTTTTTAATTTTCACTGTATATTACAGACAATAGGCCTCAATAGGTAGAAAAAAATTCAAAAGTGAAATCCAAACACAACCTATCTCCTTCAAACATGTCGTCTCCTCCTAAGTCACATAGACAAGAAAAGAAGAGGTATATAGACAAACAAAAAACTGAAAATTCAGTAGTGAATTTAAAAAAAAAAACATTGTAGAAACAAATGAAAAAACACTTTTGATTGGAAACCCATAGTTTAAATCTAAAATCAGTAAAGCTACATATGCGGCAAAAACATTTTCGCAAAAAAGTACACAGAATTGCATTTTGTCTGGCAAAGTGTGGGCCATTTCCAACCTTGTATTTTTGTGCATTTTTTTAAAAAATATTTTGCATTTGTATCGTTATTGATCTAAAAAGATGAGTGGATTTTGTTTGAGGCTACTAGGGATCGGAATTGCCATTGGAGGTGTAGGTGCTAGGCCGTGGACTCACAGTCGTCGTGGTGGAGCCGCCACTGCTGCCACCGCTTTGTCTCGTGATCCTAACCAGTGCTTCCTTTGCTTTTGAGGCCGCGGAGACTAATGTCTCCAACAAGCTCTCAAACATTTGAGCTTTGATCTGTCCTCTCTTTGGAGGAGGGCTTGTGTTTGGTTTTTTTGAGGGGTTGGAGGAAGGAGTTGCCATTGATGGACCTAGTATATGTAAATTTGCAGAGAACGAGATTGTGGGATGATGTTTCTAACAAGAAAATGAGAGGAAAGAGACACAGTTTTGAACAGAAAAACAGGGAGGGAAGGGATAATTATAGATGAAATTCAGAATTGAAGGTGAAAGAGAAGTTTTTTCTGAGTTGGGTAAATCGGAAAAAAAAAAAAAAAAAAAAAAGTGTGTGGTCTGTGTGTGAGAATAAGAAAGGAAGATAGAGAAGAGAAGCAGAGTGTGTGAGATCTGATTAGCAAATAATGGAATGATGAAGAAAAGAAGCACACAGTTTCTCTCTCTCTCTCTCTCACACACACACACACAAAAAAAAGAAAAGAGTTGCATAAGACAAGCAAGGCGAGGAGGTGGGGAAGAGAGAGAGAGAGAGAGGTGTTGGTGAGGAGGTCCAGGGGGAGAGGGAGAAGGGAAGGGGTTTATATAGAACGTCTGACGGGTTTATATGGAAGGGGGTTGGTGTCCATTAATATTAGTATATAACAAGTTATTGTTTTTTGTTTATTTTTTTTTTAAATGAATGAATACAAATGTGACACATCATTTTGTATAAAATTTATTTATGACTTTTGTGTTTGTATATCATTCATTAGTAATTGAAAATTTTAAGTTATATCATGCAATAAATAAGTTTCGAATCCAAAATTTTCCATTTACATATAATTTTGATTGGATCTTAATTTTCTATATGTATATCCAGATAGAGTTTCAAGGTAACTCATATTTTCAGGAATAATTATTTTTAAAAAATAATGTGACAGAATTGTGCTTCTTTCATTAAAAAAAAAACAAAACGAAACAAAACAAAAACAAAAATCTTGAAAATGCCTCTTAATTAATATCAAAATTGTGATTTATACATGATTCTATATAAAAAATCAAAAAGACTAGGCTTCAGGAAAAAAAAAACAGAAAAACCTTCAGGAAAATGAGAAAATGGAGGAGGAGGAGGAGGAGGAGGTGAAGGAGGGGAGGGGAGGAGGAGGAAGAGGAGGAGGAACTCGGCGGCCGATCGTCCGCCGTCGGCCGATCGTCGCAGCCGTCGTCGGTCGTCTGCCCAGCCCCGGTCATCTACCCAGGCCCGCCTCCGCTTCTGCCCTGCCCCGCCTCCGCCTCCCTCTATTTTTATGGCCCCCTCCAGTTCCTCCTCCTCCTCCCCTCCTCCTCCTCCTTCTCCTCCTCCTCTTCCTCCATTTCCTGAAGCTTTTCCTGATTTTTTTTTCCTGAAACGTAGCACTGCTCATAAAAAATTTAATAGAAAAGTGTTACCAATTTGAGCAAAATATGATCTTATTACACTTAAATTATTCTATTATGCTTTTGTTAAATATTGAATAGAGTCAAATTATATGTAAAACACATGACATAATAAGTCTTTCAAAACAAGGTTATGTCTTGTAGTCTCTCGCTCCAACCAGTTTTTGCTGGCTAGAAGAGTCAAATTTGAGATCTTAAAGGAAGTAAACTCATAAGTCTTAGATCTCATCCACCAAGCCAAGCCAAACTTTTAGTGTTATCCCACTAAGATAATAAGATAATGTGAGCAAATTGCAAATGGAGATGTGCATCACAATGGAGGCAAGAGATGAAGGTAAAGAGATTAGTGATGAGAGGGAATAGTTTCGAGTGAAGAGGTGACATTGGTGATGGTGGTTGAGGCTAAGACGAGGCAGCCGATGAATGTTGATGCAACTACGCCAACAACAGTAAAAAAAAAGAACAAATATGGAGAGTCGTGGACAACCTGAGGCTTTTTTTAAGGCTATAAAGTTATTTTTGACTACTTACATTAATTTTTATTTTTATTTTTTAAAAAATTAAAATTGCGAGGATCTCAACTAGCAAACAAATTCAATATAACATACAAGAGTTTTAAAAATCAAATTTTTTGATTTCTAAAAGTGAAAATTTTGTTGTAAAAGACATTTATGGACCAATTTCTATCGTCGTGAGGATAATCGCTAAAAGATCGTCTCGAAAAGTCAAAAATAAAATTTTTAGCGACAATTTTAAAAATGTCACTAATAAATATACTTTTAGGAACAAAATAATTTGATCTCAAAAAGATTTATTTTTTGAGAGAAAAAATTTGGTATCAAAAAGAAAATAATTTATCAATAACTTCTAATTTTAGTTGCTAAAAATATAATAATGATATTTTTTGCAATAAAAATATTTTGTCCTTAAAAAATAATTTTATTCTTAAATTTTGATTTCTAAAACTTTAATTTTTTGTAGTGTTTTTCAATGAGTTAGACCTTAGAAAAGATTTATCCCTAATTATTTTTAGATGAATTGAATTTTCTTTATTTTTGAGAAGTAAGATTTTGACTTAAAGTAGAAAAAAAAAATTTGAAAAGGACAAAAATAATTTTAAAAAAATAGCTGACTTTTTAAGTTTTTACTAACAAGACTTAAATTTAAAACTGTGTTTAAAGAAAAAAGAAAAATATATAAAATATAATTATTTCACACATTTTTTTGTTCTTTTTTAATTTTTGCTTAAATTCAGAATTTAAATACACTCCAAAATAATTTAAGATTGTGACAGTACTAATCTCCACGCGTAAGACCAGGGGGGTTGCTGACTTGACTTAAAAATTTGATGACTTTTCCAATTCAACAACGTCAAGGTCTTTCAATAAACCTATGTGGGGCTGGAAGGGGCCGTGGCCCGCCGCGCTTCACTTTTAGTTTTACTAATTGTGAATTTTTGTTTTTTTGCCAATGTAATGTGTATTGGAGAAATTATTTAATGTTTTTGGAATACTAGCTCTTCTTTAATCTGTTTTTTTTATTTTAAAGTAATTCGTGTGTTCTTTTTTTTCTTTTGTCTTTTGTAATTATTTTATTCTTATGTTTTTATTTTCTCTCTTCTTTTAATTTGAAGTTTTTTGTTTCCTTTTTCTTTTGGACTTATCTCTTGATTGCAAATTACATGTTAAATTTTTTTTTTTTTTAGTCACAAATTCAACCATATAATGCTCAATTCATTGTCATATAATTGTGAGTAAATTATGAATCTCTAACCTTACTCACATTTTTATTTAAGTTTTGGCCCTCTAAAAGACTAAAATCTTATTCCGTCCTTGAACATCAAGGTCTTCCAACTCAGCTACCGCTTCTAAATGTCAAGGAGAAATGGAGTTTTAGAAAAATAATAATAAATTAATTAAAAAAATTATACAAAAATAATAACAAATTAGTAAAAAAAATTATATAAATTAATAATTAAAATTATAAATTTTTTCATGTATTTTTTTTTTATTATTTTATATTTCTGATACTACTGTAGTGTAATAACCCAAATGTAAATATAATAAAAATAAACAAAAGTATCAATTAATCCATTCCATTCCATTCCAGTTAAGCATAAAAATGGTCCCCAAAAGCACATCCCAAATTTTTGGGAAGCACCATCCCAAATCTTCTATAGCTAGCTCTCTCTTTAGCTCACACCACCGATTACTTGGTTTATAATTTGGGAAAGGGCTGTAATTGAGACCCCCTCAAGCCTCTATCCCCATCACTCCCCACACATATACATGGGGGATTGGTGATTGGAGGAGGAGAAGAAAAAAAAAAAAAAAAAAAAACTACTAGCCAATTAGAGGCCTGTGGGGGTCGTGGGGGTGACTCCCAAAAGGGGTCCAGATCTTTTTCCTTTGGAAAATTCACGATATACACCTCTTGAAAGGTGTAGTATATGTCCTTTTAATTATATTATTTTTTTATTTAATTATGATAATATTTTAATTATAATTTATTAGATTTTTAGTTGTCTCATATAATATTTGGTTATAGTTTTTTTTAATTATGATTCATGAAGTATGTAATTATATTATTTTTTTCTTTAATTATGAGATACATATAATACATAGCTTTTCAAAAGTGTGTAACATAACCTTTTCCAAATGAACTTATCATAATAAAAGTAGTGAGAGCCAAAAACAAGGCCAGCTATTTTCCATCTGTTTTCCTCCGCGGAACATATAAGAAGGTTCGTCCCACAATGTTTTTATGTACTTTTAAGTCGGTAAGATGAGAAACAGATAATTTAAAAAGTAATTTACACTTATTGAAAGATATTGGGTATCTTGCCATAAATAGCCCTTTCGTCCTCATTCATCTTCTTTGATGAAGGCAATTGAGAATTAAAATTCGAATGAATTATCAAAATTGTTTAGACTGTGTTGGAATTATAAATTTATATAAGAATTTAAAATATATATATATATATATGTAAATAAAATATAAATAAAATGTAATTATATTTTACATATATATTTTTTTAATTTCATCTAAAAATTAATGATGCAAACACAATCTTAAAACTAATAACTTGTGGTGTAGGAATACTCTCCTAACCATTATAGCCAAGCCACCCCACAACTGAAAAAGTCAACCTACTAATAATTTAGGAACTCTCTCCTAACCATTATAGCCAAAGCCACCCCAACACTGCCAAAGTCAACCTGGAGACCCTTCATCCAAACTGTCAAGAGTCCTAGAATTAATAGAAGCCTCAATAGATGTTTTACTAATGGAATGCCACCGCCGGTCACTATTTCACTGAAACAAAAATGCAAATTAGTAATTAATAGAAGTTTACTAATGGAATGTCCGTCACTATTTCACTGAAACAAAAATGTTATGACCAGATTCTTTGTCTCTGATTTTTTTTGAGTAGAGTGTTATTGTAATAGAGATTGAATTGGTGTAATATAGATCTAAGTATAAAATGAATTTGAGTCATAGTTTATTATTTCTATGTAAAATTCGAGATAAAATATTTTTGGGATCATAACATTAATATTATTGAAAATAGAATGAAAGAGAGACAAGAAGAAGAGATTCGGTATCAGTAAGCATTCTCCACCGGCCATTCTTGAAATTTAGAAGAAAATATAATAAATTTTATAAGTTTAGTATAATTATATTGATTTTTTTTAGTTAAATTTAAATAATTAAAATTAATACAGATAATATGTAGATATAACAATAAATATATATATATACACATTATGGTGTAAGAAATATGACAATATTATTTATTTATTTATTAATATGACTAATAATTACAAAGGAAAAAGAGTGAGGTGTTCTGTTAATACACATTGACAAAAATGGTATCTTTGCGTATTTAGTATTTGTTAATTTACCAAGTATATGAGTGTTTCAAATAAAAACATTTCACTATGTGTAAGGTAAAAGTAAAACCTACTTAAATACGTACATGTAATGATGTGAAGTAAAAATGAGTGAAAGTTTTGAATAGTACAACCGCATCGTTTAACTGTTAGTTTTTTTTTTTTTTTGGTTGGTTGAACTACGTTTAACTGTTAGTTTGACTGACAACAATTAACACATTTTCTAGGACTCGACAAGTTTAACAACGTTCTTAATTTTCTTTTAGAGAGCTCAGCACTGACTGTCTCCTTCTTCTCTCACTTTGGTTTATTTTGAGAAGTCAAAAATTAATTTTTAATTTTTTTAATTATTTTAAAAAATATGTAAAAAAAAAATGATGTAACTCAAAAAAAAAAAAAAAAAAAATAGAAAATTAAAAAAAAAATTGATTTTTAGCTAACTTCTCAAAATAAGTCTCTGTCTCTTTGGTTTTCACCTATTCTTCCTATATATATATATATATATATATTTTTTAATTCGAAATTTTAAATGTCTTATTAAACTATTTGGTACAATTTTGACTTATAACTTATTAGACAATTTTTGTTAGAATAAAGCTTAGTAGCTCAAATATAAGTCCTCCGAATGGCCCAAAAATGTTGACAGTCTCTCTCTCTCCGTTACTTATGCATGCACATCAACCTTTTGCCTCTCCTCTCTATCTCTCTTTCTCAGACCTAACAATCTTACTCGCTCTCAACTCTTCAAAACCCTCTCGCTCATCCCTTTCTCATCAACCAGTAATCTTAATTTCTTTAATCTTCTTTAATTTCTTTTCGCAATATTCTTCTAACAGTTTATTCCCAAAAAATTTAGAGGACAAGAAATAAGAGTGAGATCCACTAGCAAAAAAAAAAAAATAAAGAAAGAAAGAAATAAGAGGGAGACTAGAGGAGAAAATCCGCGTGTACTAGATTTAATTTTTGAAATTTCTTGCAGATAAGGTTGAGAGAATCATAAAGTATTTTCTATTGCACAGTCACACACATATTGTGAGAGAAGTCTAGAGACAGTCACGCACATATATTGTGAGAGAAGTGTAAAGAGAGAACAAGTGAGAGAGTTTGCAAATTCTGATTCAATTTCACCGGAGAGTGAGGAACCACGATCTACGATTGTGTCAATAGATCCGGGTTTGATTTTGTCTAATTTCAGTTTTGATTTTGATTTGTAGTTGTGGCTGTGGGTTTGGTTTTGATTTTGGGATTTGATTTTGGATTTTAATTTTGATTTTGGGTTTAGAAAAGAAGAATGAAGATGAGGAAAGAGATTAGTAGTTGTAGGTTTGATTTTGGGTTTGGTTTTAATTTTGGGTTTTGATTTTAATTTTGATTTTGATTATGAGTTTGGGTTAAAAAAAGAACAGAGAAGAAGAGAAAAGAGAGAGGTTTGAGATTTGCTTGACAGACGAGGCTTTGTTCTTGGTGGGTCAAGGTCGAATTTTCCTGAGAAAACAGAGAAATTGGAGAGTGGTGGATGGTGGTCTACCAAGGTCGATGGTCAGCGGTGGTCGTCGTCATCGTCAGTGAACACCCAAGTTGGTGGTCAGCGGTAGTCGCTCGACCATTTCTGCTAGGTCGCTCAACTTCAGAGAAAAATGATCTGTAGTCTTCTCTCATCTCTCTTCTCTTTCTTTGTTTTGTAAAGGCGTGGGCTTCACACAGGATTTGGGCAACTGGGCTAAAGACTAGAACAACCAATACCAATTCGTTCAGGCCAATATTCGAGCTAGCTAGCGAAACTATTTTTTTATAAGTTAAAACAAAAACGTAATTATCTAAAAGTTGAAAGAAGGAATGCTTTGAACTTTTACTTTTTGATTTTGAGTTTTTAATTTATAATAAATTGTACCAAACATGCCCCATCATACAAAGACTTCTTTTTTTCTTTTTTTTTTTGGGAGCTTAGCGGGCTCCTATTAGACCTATAAATTTGTGCTAAGCCAAGCGTAAGGTAATTATTCAGTAATTCCAAAATATAGACACATAGTATTCTATAGTATTGTGATTGGTAGAGAAGGTGGGTAGGTGGAATATTATGTTGGGTGATTGAGGAACATAAGAAGGCAAAATAAATTATGATTGATTAAGAGTACGGACACGTGATAATCTAAGAATAGTCTATAATTTTCCCCAAGCGTAGGGCTCGAATTGATTGGGCTCGGACTCCATTGGGTGGGACCTGGGCTTTTATCTTTGAAGATTAAACTTGAGCCTGAGGCCCACGGTTTGATCAGGCCCAATTTTATATAAAAAAATTAGGCGAGGAGTATTTAAAATTGGCTAGGGCCGCTGATTTTGCTCAAACTACTAAGCCTCTATGTTACTAAGGCCCATTTGGAAACCACAACGGGATGCCCACAATCATATTTGAGGCCCAACTGCAATTCTGGCTAGTGAGACAAAGCCCAATAAACAACTAAAAGTCATTCATGCCATAAGTTTAATTTTAAATCAATAGTCTTAAGTTTTATGTTTTTTGGGGTCGAAGGCAAAACAATTTGAAAGGCCGTGTTACCCTTATAAACCAACTATCTCTTTATTTTTGGAGATAAACACCCAAAAACGATATATTTATCTCCAAGAGTCCTATATAAATATAAACAAACCGCCTCTCTTCTTATATATATATATATAAATCATCTCCTTACTTTTTAGATTGATGATGATTGAAGAAAAAAAAAATTACTCTTTCTTATTTTCAGTGTCTGCTTCTATACTGATATATAATATTTACAATTATTTATCATGGATCAAATCACTATGAATAATTTTGGTTGAATCTTAAAATTATATGCATTCATTCAAATCTAGACAAAGGAAAGAGCATGCATTTTTAAAATAGAGACTTGTGTTGCATCTCAAAAATTCGTAAGTTATCTTCATACATTTTCTTTTTGTTTAAATTATATTTTATGAATTATAATATTTCACATGGTACTTTAATAACTAATGTATGATTTCAAAATTATAAACAATAATCACTTTTGTTGGTTTTATTTTTTAGTTTTTAATTTTTCATGTTTTCTCAGTTTTAGTAATTAAAAATACTGTAATTTCTTTATATTTTATATTTAAATTATACTTTTATATGAAAGTCTAATATTTAATAGTCTAAATAGAATTAAAAAGTAAAATATTGGTAAGAAAATTTATAAATTTAAACATGTACTGTTTTATTATTATTATTATTATTATTATTATTATTATTATTAAAAAAAAGTTTCAAAAAGAATAAACAACAAATTATTTTCTAAGTGTATTTAAATTAAGTGAATATAAATCTAAAAGTAAAATTAAAAAATAAAAAAATATTAAATTTAGTGAATCTATAAAGAAAATAAAAGGTTTATTAAAAAAAAAAATAGTGTCAAAGACAAAAAATATAAAAACCAAAAAATTCAAAACAAAAATTTGAAAAAAAAATTAAACCAATTATAAACCTCTTTTTTTTTTCTTTTTTAAAATCTTTCTTCACTAATCTCTAATTTTATATAAATTATTCACAAATTCCTTTCAATTTTTATGTGAATTTAATAATCTAATTAAAAAAAATGGTACATACACACAAAAATATAACACTAAACATTTACATTATGACCAACTATTTAATTGTGAATAATTAACTTCTCATTGTTACCTGTATTATATTGTTACAAAAGATTTCATATATTAATTTTGTGATATCTTATATATGTCAATATCTACATATATAAATATATAAATATAAACTAATATATATTATTGTATTCATATATTGTCAATTTGTAATGCTATTACCATCGGATACTTTAATTTTCTAATATGTATCGCTTTGTTAATATAATTATGTTTGTTAGGAAAAAATTGTGAAATTGTGTGTTATTCTCCTATCAACTTATGTTCAATACATATATACATATATGTCATACAAACAAATATCCGTTACACCTACATCACGACAATAATTGTATTTTTCCCCCCTCACAGAAAAAATCATATTATTGAGGGGAAATGGATTTTGAAATTCATAACAATAAGATATTGCCTCAAACTCTTGTCAAAATATTTTTATTACAATAAGTTATAATAGTGAGTAAGAAGAAAAACAAGAAAATGGTAAAGCAAAAATTATAGAAGATCTATTGCTTATGAATTGTCCTATCTATTGGGAAATTTAAGAAAAATAATGTACCTCATTCACACATTTTAGTCAAATTAAAAGAAAAAAAAAATAATATCCAAACATTATTGCAGCAACTAAATGATGCAGAAAGTAAGTATATCAAATAAAAAGTTTCAATTAATTTTTGTTATATGCTGATTACTTACAGATGCCATAATAAATTATGTAACTCAAAAGTTTCATGGAAGTGACCCTACAAACATTTACAAACATGAATCTATGAACATCGTGGAAACAATTATGAAATTCATATATCGATCGAAATATTAAGCTACAATATCATTCAATTTTCTTTTAAAAAACTACATTTTCTACATAAATGAAAATATATTAATGACTAATGTTATATTTTTTATCATGAAATATATTCATGGTACATGAAATGAGATTCAACAACTTTTAATGTATAAAAATATATTACATATTGATATTAATGAATTCTTACACCAATAATATACAAATAATATGCAATAGTGAGTTCAATAAATTTGAATTATGAGATAAACTATTAAATAAAATTGTATAATTGCGTAATTAATTTCATACCTCCAATTGTAATACATGTACAGATTATGAAAAATTGAAATAAGAAGTTCATAGAAAAATATTTGTATAATACTATATATTTAAAGGACTTGTTTATTATATATTGTTTAAGATAAGATTGTGATCTCAAGAATCTAACTATATATTTAAACGTAATTTATTAAAAAAATTATTATAAATTATTATATCATTCTTTTTATTTTTTATAATATATCTTTTTATAAAAAATAAAAATGTTGCCTAAAATAGAAGGCCTTTGAAACATGCATATGTGGTGTAAAAAAAAAATGTACTCCCAAGGCATGGAGCATATGAAAATTGTTTGAGGGCCCAAAATCAATGGGTCGAATTTGGCTCGAAACCCAAAACGACGTCGTTTTGGGTTTCATTTTTTTATTTTTTTCTTTTTCTTCCTTTTGAACACAGAGGCGAGAGAGAGAAATGAGAGAAGAGAAGAGAAGAGGAAGAGAGAAGAAGGAGAAAAGATGAGAAGGAGGAGGAAGAGAAGAAGACGGTGATGGCGGAGGAGGAAGATCATCGGAGCTAGAGCAAATCGGATCTGAATTTTTTTTTTGGCTGATGATGATCTGTTCTGAATCTTTTTTTTTTTTTTTGGAGGGGGGCTGATGATGATCTGTTGATGATGATGATGTTGATGAAGATGTTATTGTTGATGATGGTAATGTGTTGATGAAGATGTTGATGTGGATCTGATCTGAAGGGGAGAAAAAAAATTAAAATTTTTTTTTTCTTCTTCCTCTTCTCTCTTCTTCTTCTTCTTCTTCTTCTTCTTCGGCTTCTTCTTCATCTTTATCTTCATCTTCAAAACAGTGAGAAAGAAAAAAGAAAAAAGAAAAAATTTTCCAAAACGACATCATTTTGAATTTGGGACAGATTCGAACTCAAGAATTTCGGACTCCGTATCACAACTGTGGAACATATTATTAGGGGTATGCCAAAGGAGGGTTTCTGTTGAAAACATTTCACACTTTACAATTGAGGTGACATTCCTGTCCCTTCTAATGTTTTGATTTGTGATAAGAAACATGCATATGTGGTTTTTTTTTTTTTTTTTAAAGAAAAAAAAATACTCCCAAGGCATGAAACATTTAAAAGGAATGGTGATATCATTAAGGGGTATGACTAGGGGCGTGTGTGATACGGTTCAAGCAGTTTAAGAATAAAATTATAAATTGAATAGTGGATTAGTGGATTTACGAATTGACAAATTGCGGTTTGAACGATTTTGGGTAGATTAGCGGATTGAATAATATTATATCTAAAAAATTTTGAACCAATAAGTCCTATTTAATAAAATTAAAAATATTATCAACTTTTTTACTAATTTTTAAAACCAAGAACATTTTTGCATAGTAATGTTCCAGATAATTATTTCACTAACGAGGGGAAAAAAAGTATGAAATTAAACGTTTTTGCACTTCTACTTATTAGTTTGATTTAACTATCCAATAAAACTGAGAACATTATCAGTTTTTTCCAGTTTTAAGACTAAGAACATTATCAGTTTTTTTTTTTTTTTTTTTTTTTTTTTTTTTTTTTTTTTTATAGTTTTGCACATCAATGTTCCATCACCATGCTCCTTTATAAAATTTTTAGTTTTGCACAAAAAAATTTAAATTTTTTCAATTTTGCACATAATTTTTTTTTTAAAATTTTTTCAATTTGAAAGTTGATATTTTAAAATTTTGAAAATCAAAATAAATATCAAATCATTATATTCCTTTATAGATAATCATAAAATGATGAACAATCATTATTTGAAGGGTAATTCCGAGTATTAAAAATTTAATGGGACTTGAAGGTCCAAAAAATCTTAATTACAACTTAATAAAGTACAAGTTCATAAATTATGACTTGTGTGTAAATATCACTTTTAATTATTAATATTAATAAAATTTACCATTAATTTATATTATTTTTAAAGTTATATCTTGATCTGAAATTTCTCCTTTATTATATAGTGAGGGAAGAAAATGAAGTGGGTGGGGGTTAAGACCCTAGGTCTTAAGTTTAAAATTTCTTGGGCTAATCTTCTGCGCATAGCGCAAGTAGTGAGAAGGTTTGTCTCAAGTTGTTACAACCACTGTACTTGATATGGGCCTAATGCTCCCCCACTGCGTGAGTTCTGACTTAAGAGAAGCTTGTCTTAAGAAGTCGATGCAAGTTTCTAGGTTAAGTCTCCTTACTCGGAACGGACAGCAGGACACCTTGGTAATCTCTACAAGGTGCACTGCTTTAAACTTGCAGGAGAGTAGGAGAATTTTCCTGTAACAAAAAATAATAATAAATAAATAAATAAAATAATGAAGTGGGAAAGGTTAAGAAAGACAAAGAAAAAGTCTACAAATTGGATAGAATTGGCTACAAAGTCATCGCACTTGCCACTTTGTTAGAGAAAGGTACCATGGAGCGTTTGTGTTCTTTCGTTGGGCCACCTTATTAGATTTATTTTTATGATTCAAACGTAATATTTATTGTGTAATTTATTTATGAACAAAATTAATTGATCAAACATTAGTAGTTATATAATTATATCATATTATTTTACAAAAACTAGATGAAAATGTGATTTTGAAAATTATGTTGTCTACTTGTTTTTTAGTCAAACGTAATTGATTATGTGGTTAATACTCAATCAATCTAATTTTTTTCATAAATAACGAATCTTATAATTTTGGATTGAGTAATTACAATCTATTTCTATCAATTTTTTTTTTTACTATATGGCATATGAATCTAATTGCTAACATTGTATTGAAAATATATATTATAGATAAATCCCATTGTATTAATATTATGATGACAAGTAAAATAATGAATATAAAATGAAATATATAGGGGTTGTTTGTTGTAGTTTTTATAAGCTAATTATAACTTAATTTAATTTGGGAGTCTGTATCAAACTGTTTTATTTAGCTAAAAAAAAAATTGATTATTTAAAAACTAAGGGAGGGATACTTTTAATTTTTGTTTTGTGATTATCAATTTTTAGTTTAAAAAAAGTTATACTAAATAGAGCCATAATAAGGCCTTGTTTGAGAACTTGACTATTTTCAATTGTGACACATTTGATCTTATATTTTGAATCTTGCTCCAAATAAAGACAATTGAAGATAGCATTACTTAATTTTAAGGGCAAAATCGTCAATTTGATAAAATATAAACTAATTTGACAAAAATAAATGTCAAAAAAATATTTTTAAAATTTAAAAAATTATTTGTACACACCAAAGATAAAATTATATAAAATTGATAATTTTTTTGGACATTTATTTATTTTTACCAAATTAATTTTTGCTATGTGTTTAGATGATGATCAGGTAATGGGTGGTTGTAAAGATTTTAATGTGTAATCAATATATTTAATATATAAAATGTTTTTAGTTTTGAATTTTTTAATTTAATGGATTGGTTTAATAACGATATCAAAGTTGTTGCCATATTTGACTTTTGGAAATATAGAAACTAATTTAATGAAAATAAAAACAACCACACATTACTTGATCATCATCCAAACACATAATAAAAATTAATTTGATATTAAATAAATAAATAAATGTGTAAAAGATTTATTAATTTTACATAATTTTATCTTTAGTTGGTAGAAATAATTTTTTAAAATTCAAAAATATTTTTTTGACATTTATTTTTGTCAAATTAGTTTATATTTTATCAAATTGACGATTTTATCCTTGAAATTAAGTAATGATATTTTCAATTGTCCTTATTTGGAACAAGATTCAAAATTCATGATCAAATGTGTTACAATTGAAAAGTCAGGGACTAAAGCGATACAAGTCCCAAACTATAGGGACCGTTAGTGTAATTTACCATTTTATAAATTACATATAACAATTCGTATTTTAAGCTAATCATAATAGCCAATTCGTATTTTAATATTTATAATTTATACTAAAAGAATTGAATCTGAAATAGTTAAATTTAATAATGACAATTAATTGAAATAGTTGGATAGTAGTTACATAGAACAGAATATTTTACAGAAGTAAAAAACGTTATGACATCCATACCAACTTATGAGTTAATTTTATATAATAATATAAATGGCAGTGCTAATGTTAAAATTTAATATGCTATAATGCTAAAATTTTAATTTTGACAATATTATTTCACTCATATAAATACTATTCTAGCGTATTCAAAACATTTCTATTTATTAGATGTCTATCAAACTCTTTTTGATTGAGTTGACACAAATAATAAAGTTACACATAGATGAGACATTTAGTAAAAATATTCTTAACATTTTTTATTATATTATTTTTAAGTTCTTTCTCAATTTTGTGAATGGAATAGAGATTTATCATTTTATTATTAATTGCAATAAAAAATGCACATCATCAATTCTTGATTTTAAATTTAAAAAAAACAATTGAAGAAAGTTTTAAAAATTTATGGTAACATTAATTTTATATTAAATAAATTACAAATACATCTCCTGAGATTTGTTTAAAATATAAATTTCTCCATGTGATTTTGAACATTACATCTCACCCTTTAAAGTTTTTAATGTTATAAAAAATACGCATTTTATTAATAAATTATCAAATCAATTAATAACATTTAATGATATTAGAAATATATTTCAATTAATAATTTATGTAATTTTATTATTATTTAGGAGAGTAGTTATGAATTTTATTTTTTCAGTTAATTTTGTTAAATTAAAAATTATGATAATGAGATATTTGTAACACAATCTGTATTTTAAGTAAACTTATCTTTTTATATTTTAATAGTACATTTTAGATTAAATGGAAATCATTATCCAAATGAAATGGATAGACAATAGAAAACCATGCAAGTGCCAACAAAAAGTACACAAGACTTTCTCAAACATGCACACCCATCACCAAGAGCAACCAAACATCACATACCCTTTTGCATATCAGCCTCTGTTAGTTTTTAGTTTTTTTTTTTTTTTTTAGTCCCAAAAAGATAAAATAAACTTTTTAATCTAATAAGACTAAATATCACATTTAATCTATAATCATTCCATTTTTTATCTAACAAAAGTCCAAAAAAAACTAAAAAATCTATCCCAAACGAGACTTTTTAGTCACAGACTAAAATAACTAAAAAGTCAAAAAATCAACCAACATCACACGCTAACATTAGTTATATTCTACCAATATCCAACATTATGTACACCAAAAAATGAAATTATTGTTTCCAATAAATTTTTTTTTTTTTTTTATAATTTTCATTGTATATTACAGACAACAAGCCTCAATACAAGGTAGAGAGAAAAAAGAGGGGGAAAAAAAAAAAGTGATCGGAATTGCCATTGGAGGTGTAGGTGCTAGGCGGTGGACTCACAGTCGTGGCGGGAGAGCCGCCACTGCTGCCACCGCTTTGTCTCGTGATCCTAACCAGTGCTTCCTTTGCTTTTGAGGCCGCAGAGACTAATGTCTCCAACAAGCTCTCAAACATTTGAGCTTTGATCTATCGTCTCTTTGGAGGAGGGCTTGTGTTTGGTTTTTTTGATGGGTTGGAGGAAGGAGTTGCCATTGATGGACTTAGGAATATGTAAATTTGTAGAGAATGAGATTAGGGGATGATGTTTCTAACAAGAAAATGAGAGGAAAGAGACAGAGTTTTGATTAGAAAACAGGAAGGAGAGGGATAATTATATATGAAATTCAGAATTGAAGGTGAAAGAGAAGTTTTTCTGAGTTGGGCAAATCAAAAGAAGGAAAAAAAAAAGAAAAAAAGAAAAAAAAAAGCAGAGTGTGGTCTGTGTGTTAGAATAAGAAAGGAAGATAGAGAAAAGAAACAGAGTTTGTGTGTGAGCTCTGATTAGCAAATAATGGAATGATGAAGAAAAGAAGCACACAGTTTCTCTTTGTCTCTGTCTCTGTCTCTCTCAAAAAAGAAAAGAGTTGCATAAGACAAGCAAGGCGGGGAAGAGAGAGAGAGAGAGAGAGAGAGAGAGAGAGAGAGAGAGAAGTGTTGGTGAGGAGGTCCAGGGGAGAGGGAGAAGGGAAGGGGTTTATATAGAATGTCTGAGGGGTTTATATGGAAGAGGGTCGGTGTCCTTTAATATTTAATACATAACAAGTTATTGGTTTTTGTTTTTGTGTTTTTTTTTAAATGAATGAATACAAATGTGACACATCATTTTGTATAAAATTTATTTATGACATTTGTGTTTGTATATCATTCATTACTTATATCATCCGTAATTGAAAATTTTAAGTTATATCATGCAATAAATACAAATGTGACATATCATTTTGTATAAAATTTATTTATGACCTTTGTGTTTGTATATCATTCATTACTTATGTCACCCGTAATTGAAAATTGTAAGTTATATCATGCAATAAATAAGTCTCGAATCCAAAATTTTCCATTTACATATAATTTTGATTGAATCTTAATTTTCTATATGTATATGCAGATAGGGTTTCAAGGTAACTCATATTTTCAGGACTAATTATTTTTAAAAAATATTACATACAAAATAATGTGACAGAATTGTGCTTCTTTCATTTGAAAAAAACAAAACAAAAACAAAAACCTTAAAAATGCCTCTTAATTAATATTGATGATGTTGCTGATCCAAAGGAGGGCGAGTTGGGCAGACCCACACTTCCTACACCCTTCACCAGTCACTAAGCTCGCTGGTGTGCCTGCAAAAATATCCAACGTGGTATGGGAGTCCCCCAGCGGACCCTTCGACGATTAAGTTAGAAGAAAGGAGATTAATGGTGTGGAGAGAGGGAGGGAATAAGAATAGAGAACTTAACCTTTGATGTGTCTTGGAAGCCTTCTTATATCCTTTGTCCATCATTTCCTTGTCCACTTCGACCTGTCGTGTTGGCTGAAAGTCTATACTCTAACTTACATTGTTCACGATGAGGCTGCCTATTCTGACGTGAAGGGGTTATCGCATTTAATGCTGCAGGAGCCCTATTAATGGTTGATGTGTGGTGCAATAACTCTACAGGATCTTTGTCTGTTTACGTGGCCGATTCCCTTCTTGATAAGTGTTTAGATGCCATTAGTTCCAAGTGAAACGTTGGGTTCTCAATGGTGTTGGGCTTTAGTGTTTGAACCGTGAATTGGGCTCTAAGTGGTGGGCCAAAAGCTTCTGTAGGCCCACCGATGTCAGTAGTCTTCCATTCCCAAGTGCAGCTTTAGTCCAACGAAGGAAATAAGAAGGAAGATGGAGGGTGTGTGGGGTCGAGCGTAAGGACCAACCGAGAGGAGAGAAGATCGCGAATGGGGGTCGAGTGCGGAGACCGACCGAGAGGTGGGCCGACCGCGAAAAGGGGGGTCGAGCTAGAAAACCGATCGAGAGGAGAGCCAACCACAAAAAGAAGGGTCAAGCGAGGTAACCGACCAAGAGGAGAGCCGATCGCAAAAAGGAAGGTCAAGCACGGAGATCGACCGAGAAGATAGCCAACCGCAAAAAGAAGGGTCGAGCGAGAGGTGGTGCCGGTGCGCAGGGCTCGAAGAGCGATGAGGCACGTGATGATGTGAAGTGGAATAGACGGGGAAGGGGAAAGGAGGGGAATCGTAGTTATACACGTGGTAAGATCTAAACCAATTGTGAGAGAGGTGATGCGTTAGTAGGAAGCGAAAGGTTAGGACTAGGATAAGACGTGGAAAAAGCGAGGGTTGTAAACTTTTTGAAATTTTCAAATTGGCGAATTTTAACCTTGATCCTTGGCAAATAGGCAAACCGTGGGCTTTTGGAGTTATCCGTTTTACATATCTCATTGCGAGAAACCAACACATCCCAAACTTGACCTCATTCATTTCATGTGACACTCCCCTCCAATAGTTTGCGAACTTCCTCGCGCCTGTGTCCGAAGCGATATACAAAAACATAAAAGAGATGGCTCGAGACGAAGTGCCAACCATGAGGTTAGAGGCGTTGGGTGAAGACGACGCGGTGGATTTGGCGGAGCAATATAGGACAGAGAGGCAGGAGGAGAGAGAGGTAGAGCAAGCAGTGCGACCTCATCCGTCCACAATGATCGTCGCCGCGAGGCCGATTAGCCAAATGGGACCTGACCACTGGCACACCAAGGCTGATAAATCAACATTTACAGCAGAGGAGTTGGAGAAGATAAGTAAGAAGTACCAGATTTCTTTGGAGATCAAGTTGAAGTTGTCGACGGCCAAGGAGAGGGCATCGGATGCGCGTCCAATAGAGTTCACACTGTACGAGGAGGCGTTGCGGGGGGGTTTGAGGTTACCGCTCCCATAAATAGTGGTGGACGTGCTTAATCAGTTGGAGGTGGTGCCAGGTCAGCTCATGTCCAAAGCACGGAAAATATTACTAGCTTGCGCGATCGCATGGCCACAGGCAACCAATAGGGTGGCGATGACGGTGGATGAGTTCTTTTCTTACCACAAGGCCTCTGGTCAACAAGAAACATGGGTGACTTTGCAGGTGGTGGCAGGTAGAGGATTAGTGGCGGGTTTGCCATCGTCGGTAAAGGGGTGGAGACCAAAGTGGTTTTATGTATCACCAAATGGGGAGAGGGAGATGCGCACAATGTGGAAGATTCCCATCAAGTCGGTGGAGCCAAGGCTGGAGACAAAGGCAGAGGATAGGGTTAAACGGGTGAAGGAGTGGAGGGAGAATGAGGGGGTGAAGTGGGATGACCTTGTCCAGTCGTCAAGTTTGTTTGTCTTAATCCTGGGGCCACAGCCGATCGAAGGGGATCTTGCACCGGAAGAGTTGGAGACAAGAAGAAAGATGCAAGAGGCGGAGGATAAAAAGACATTAGCCAAGGTAGACAAGTATAAAGAGACGTAGTTAGGCCGAGCGTCGAAGCTGGTCATGAAGGAATGAGTCCGACCACGTCCCAAGCCTCTGGGCGATAGGATCTGACTGATTTTGCACCACTGCCGCCCCCAGTGGATCCGCTGAAGAAGAGGAGCAAAAAGGAGGTAGATGCGGTGTTGATGAAAAAGAAAAATAGGAGGGTGGCAGTGGAAGAGAGTAAGGGGGCGCCAGTTTTGAGGAAGGTGAATGAGCGGATAGCAGGGGCAACCCCAGAAGTAGAGGTGAGGGAGACAAGGATAGGGGTAGGGGAAGCCATAGGCCCAAGTGCCCAAGGGGTGAGTAGCAGTGTTGAGCCAAAATAGTTAGCAAGAGGCGAGATGTTGGGAGAGCAATAGCGCCAGGATTGGGCATGTGGCAGAAATGTCCCCAAGTCCTGAGGAAGGGAAAAAGGGAGTAAGCAGATCAGAGATGAGTGCCATGTTGAAGACCGCCACATATCATGTGCGCGCGGTGGCCGGTCGATCGGCAGAAGAAGAGGGCAAAGCCAGGGTCGCCGCCGATCATCTCTGAGGATAGTGGAGGATGCGACCTTGCGGTTGATGGCGCGATTTATAGAGGCCGACCTTCTAAGAAGGTTCTGCTCAGCACAGATGGAGGCTACGACCTTAACGGCGGCCCTGCTGAATAAGGCGACGTGCGCGAAGGTGGAGGCAGAGCCATTAAAGGCCTAACTGGAAGGGGTGAAAGCACAGTTGTAAAACCTAAAGGTTGAGACGGCGGGCTGGAGAAAAGCCGTGCGGAGTGCCTATGCAAAGGGCCTGGATTATGCGCAAAGGGCTAAGAAGATGGAAGTACTGGCGATGGTGCAAAGCTGTTTGGCAGAATGTGCTACCTCCGAGCTCGCTGTGACCAAATCAGAGCTGGAAGTGGTGCGCCATAAGGAGGTATCGTTGGAGTTTGAGTTGGCAGGCGAGCAGAGGAAGGTAGACGAAGTCCAAGAAGCCTGCACCACTGCCAAGGAAAGGTTGGAAGAGGCCCTTGCCAACAACGAATATCTGCGCGACCAGGCGCTTAAAGACAAGGAAGAAGCAGATGGGCGCATTGCGGAGTTGGAGAAGACGTTGGAAAAAGAGAGGGCCAAAATGGCCTCTGAGAGGGCGGCGTACCCAGACTTATGTGTGGCGGCGGTGGAGCAATTTAAGGGATTTGCCAAATTCCAGATGGCCATTGATGCGGCGGTCGCCAGGAGATTGGCTAAGGAGGGAGAAGGGGGCGCTGGGCTGTCGAGAGTGGCCGCTGGAGGAAGGAGCGAAGAAGAAGTGATCCAAAGCTTTCAGCGATCAGACTTTTACAAGCACGAGATGAGCCAGTACTAGGACAGCGACTGGATGAGCTTTAAGCATAAGGCGCAAGAGTTGTTCCCAGATGTGGACTTCAGTCTGGTGAAAGTAGGAGAAGACGACATTGCCTAGACTCCCTTGGATAAGGGGGTGGAAGAGGAAGATCTCGCGTCCAACGAAGGGGATCAAGGGCAGAGTGTTTTGTTTTGTTTTTTTGTTTTTTTGTTTTTTTTGAAGTAAATGTAATTTCTATAAATGTAATTTCTATAACGAAGTTGGTAATAAAACTACCAGTTCTATTATTGTTGTTGTTGTTATTTTTCGAATGGTAAAGTTTAAACGGTAAAAATGGATAAGTAAAATTGGATAAGTAAAATGGATAAGTAAAGTTTTTGAATGTGAAATTGGACAAGTAACCTAACTTGTATAAATCGTAAAAAATGGGCAAGTAGGTTAACTTGTATGAATGGTAAAAATGGATAAGCATGAACTGAGATTTAACTAAGTCTGGCTGAGACTAATTGTGACTAATTGTAACTGCATGCTTTGTCTGGATGAGTCTAGTTTTGACTCAGTCTGGCTGAGCTCTTTATGCTCAGTTTGGCTGAGGTTTGGAGGGCTCAGTCGGGCTGAGATTTTGGTTAACTCAGTCTGGCTAAGCTCTTCATACTTAGTTTGGCTGAGGCTTGGAAGGCTCAGTTGGGCTAAGGCTTTGGTTAACTCAGTCTGGCTGAGCTCTTCATGTTCAGTCTGGCTGAGGCTTGGAGGGCTCAGTCGGGCAGAGGCTTGGTCTAAAACTTGTCATTAAAACGCAACACAGATAAATGGAGATGTGAAATTGTTGTCATTAGGGCATAATCTGTCGGTCACAAATTTACATCGTGTATGGAAAGGGCAAAAATGAACAAGTGCGCAGATCGGCAAAAGAGAACGGACAACAATTGAATAATACAAAAATAGGAGACACCATTTTACTGGTAATAACGCTTCAAGTGCTCAGCATTCCATGGATGGGGGAGGTCTCTGCCTTCCATATCTTGGAAGACGGTAAGTCCTCGGGCGGGGTCTGTCATTGACAATATAAGGTCCTTCCCATTTGGCTGCTAGCTTGCCTTCGGTCAGATTTTTGGTAGCAAAGGTTGCTTCGTGCAAGACTAGGTCTCCCACTGTGAACTCTCAAGGTCGGACTTTGCAGTTATAATGTGTTCTCATCTTCTATTTGATATGATGCCCATCTGACAGCAGTTGTCTCTCGGAGCTCTTCAATTAGGTCTAGGTCAGCCCGATGTAACTTTTCATTGAGTTTTGGATTCAGGTGCAAAATCCAAGGGATCGACAGGCCGATTTCTACTGGGATAACTGCCTTGGTACCGTATGTTAGGCGAAAGAGGGTCTCCCCAGCAGGGGTTCAAGCGGTCGTCCGATAAGCCCAGAGTACGTTCGGTAATTCTTCAGCCCAGAGTCCTTTGGCAGCTTCCAACTTGGTCTTAATGATCTTTAAAAGGGAGCGATTGATGACTTTGACTTGCCCATTAGCTTAAGGATGGCCTGGGGAAGAGAAGCATGGTCTAATGTTGAGCTCTTCAAAGAATTTTCTAAATTTGGCATTGTCGAATTGTTTGCCATTGTCCGAAACGATGGCTTGGAGGATTCCAAATCGGCATACGATCAACTGCCAGATGAACCTAGTAGTGTTTCACTCAGTGATTATAGTAAGGGGTTCTGCTTCCACCCATTTGGTGAAGTAGTCAATGGCAACCACAACGAACTTGGTTTGGTCCCTACCAGTGGGCAAAGGATCGACTAAGTCGATACCCCACTTAGCGAATGGGTAGGGACTGCTAAATGTAATCAGTTATGTTGGCAGAGCATGGGGGATGTTGGCAAAGCTTTGGCATTTGTCACACTTAAGTGCAAATTCACTAGCATCTTAATTGAGAGTAGGCCAGAAGTAGCCGGTGCGGAGGATTTTATAGGCCAAGATCTTCCACCCGAATGATTACCACAAATGCCCTTGTGGACTTCTCTTATCACATAGGTCGCTTAATCAGGACTAAAACATCTGAGGTATGGCGTGAGAATCCTTATTTGTACAGTAAGGCGTGATGAAGATGTAATTAGACAACCGGGCTCTGACTTTGACGGCCTGCTGTTTATCGTCTGGCAACTCCTCTCGTGTTAAAAACAAAAGGATGTCTTTAGCCCATGGGATAGGTTCGTCTTAGAGGAAGTGAACCTCTTGTGGGTTTGGTGAAGTAGCCGGATGGGTCAAGTATTCAATATGGATGCCATGGTTGAAGTTTGACTGGTCGGCCGAAGCTAATTGGGCCATTTCGTCCACCTTGGAGTTTTCTGATCTAGGGATGTGTTTGGTCTGGAAAGTATTGAAAAGGCGAACAAGAGGAAGGGCAATGTCCCTATATGCCCACATCGTCTTTTCCTTTGCATCGAACTCCCCAGTAATCTGTCCGACAATCAATTGGGAATCACTGAATACTTGGATATGGCTTACACCAATGTCTCTGGCCAGTTGAAAACCTGCTATCAAGGCCTTATATTCGGCCTCATTATTGCTTGCATCAAACAGGAAACGGATGGCACACTTGAAATACTCACCCTCTAGGATGGTAAGGATTAGACTGGCTCCATTGCCCTCTTTGCGAGATGAACCATCAACACTAAGGGTCCAAGAGTGGGAGTCTTCTGCATCAGTGGTGAAGTGCGTTGGCAGAGGAGACACGTTCGGAATGAGTTTGGTGAATTCCAAGATAAAATCGGCAACAGCCTGACCTTTGATCACTGTTCGAGGTTGGTAAGAGATTTCAAATTGACTTAATTTGACGGACCATTGCATAAGTCTGCCTGACGATGCTAGTTGTTGCATGACCTTTTTCAAAGGCTGGTCAGTGAGAACCACTATGGAGTGAGCTTGGAAATAAGGTCGGAGGTGCCTGGAGGCTATAACCAAGGCAAGGGCCATTTTTTCCAGTAGAGGGTAGTTCTGTTTTGCCCCCCTGAGAGCGCGGCTAATGTAGTAGATGGGACGTTGTATTGAGCCATCTTCCTTGATGTGGGCAGCACTGACTGCAGTGTTTGACACAGCTAAGTAGAGGAAGAGGGTTTCGCCTGGCAGCGCTTGAGAGAGAAGGGGAAGGTTAGCCATGCACTACTTCAGTTGTTGAAAAGCCTTTTTGGATTCAGTGCTCCCCTTGAACGCCTGTCGGAGGACTTTAAAAAATGGAAGACACTTGTCTGTTGCCTGGGAAATAAAGCGGTTGAGGGCGACAACTCTACCCGTGAACCTTTGAACCTTCTTGACCGTTCTGGAAGACCGCATTTCTATCAGGGCCTTGATCTTTTCAGGGTTAGCCTCAATGCCCCGTTGGCTGACCATGAAGCCTAAGAACTTCCCAGATCCTACGTCAAAGGCACACTTTTCCAGATTTAGCTTCATCTGATATTTGTGTAAGGTTTCGAAGGTCTCTCGCAGGTCTGCCAAGTGATCGGAGGAGAGTTTACTTTTAACTAGCATGTCATCGACGTAGACTTTCATGTTCTGACCTATCTGGTGTTGAAAGACGGCATTAACCAGGCGTTGGTAAGTTGTTCCGGCATTTTTCAAGCCAAATGACATAACAAGATAGTGATAAGTTCCTCTGTCCGTGATGAAGGAGGTGTGTTCCTGGTCAATCGGGTGCATCAGGATTTGATTATAGCCGGAGAAGGCATCCATGAAGCTAAGCATCTGATGTCCGGCAGTTACATCGACCAGCAGATCTATCCGGGGGAGGGGATAACTATCTTTGGGGCAAGCCCGATTGAGGTCAGAATAGTCGACGTAGAGTCACAATTTACCATTATTTTTACAGACCAAGACTACATTGGATAACCACCTAGGGTAGTCCACATTTTTGATAAACTGTGCCTTTAGTAGTTTGTCTACTTCAGAGGTGATGAGGGTATTGCGTTCTAGGTGAAAGATACACTGCATCTGTCGGAAAGGTCGGAAGTGGGGCTTAATATTGAGACGATGAGTGATGAAAGAGGGATCGATGCCCGGCATGTCTGAATGGGTCTAAGCAAAGACATCGTTGTGCTAGGTTAAGAAAGCTGTAAGATCAGCCTTGGCCTGAGAGGATAGTTGGCTGCCAATTCTAGCTGTTTTGGCTGAGTTGGTAGGATCGATAAGCACTTCGACAAGTTCCTCCACCAGTTCCCCTCTGACTAACTCTTTCTCATCTCTGACATCGAGACCTTCGATGATCATAGCCTCCTTTAGCTTGACCTCCTTTAGTGAGGTGACGTAGCATTCTCGGGCTATCGTCTGCTCATCCCTCACGATGCCGACCCCGAGGTCAGTCGAGAATTTCATGGCTAGATGGTATGTGGAGGCGACAGCGTGGAAAGCGTTGAGAGCCCTGCGTCTGAGGATTATGTTATAAGCAGAAAGACAGTTAACGACAAGGAAAGTAAGTAGCTTGGTGGTCTGCCGTGGATATTCTCCGATGGTGATGGGAAGATTGATAGAGCCTATGGAGGTCACCTGATCACCAGTGAAGCCAACTAGCGGGGTTTGGAGAGAGGACAATTTTTGTTCTTCCACCTTGAGTTAGCGATAGGTATTCAGGAAGATGATGTCTGAAGAGCTGCCGTTGTCGACAAGCACCTGTCTGACTTTGTAATTAGATAGGAGAGCGGAGATGACGAAGGGGTCGTCGTGGGGGTAACGAATGCCCGTGCAGTCGGCCTCCGTAAAGGTGATGGGTTCAGACGATTGCTTGGGTTGTTTGAAGGGGCAATCCAATGTCGTGACTTCTTTGTCGGAGCCTTGTCTGATGTTTCTGAACTCGGCTTGCTGGGCCAAACGGGATGGACCTCCGTATGCGAACCCGCCAGCGATGACTCTGATCTCTCCGATCGGGGGGGCATGATTGCCTTGTGTTCGGGGTTGTGGTGGGGGCCGATCATTGTCTTGCTTAGGTTGTGCGGGTTGTCGAGGGGGTATGTCGGCGGTGGTCCCCCGGCGGGTCAGTCCTTGGTCGTTGTTGGGGACGAGCTGCGGTGAACAGACTGAGGCACCCTTGGAGTATCAAATCCTCTACCTAGTCTTTAAGGTTAACACATTCCTCTGTGTTGTGGTCATGGTCCTGATGGAAACGGTAATACTTGGATTGATCTCGCTGGTTGGAGGAAGACCGTGATGGTTGGGGCCATTTCAGGTTATAATCTCATTGGATCTGGTTCAAGACTTGTTTCATGAGGGAATTGAGGGGGATGTATCGCTCGAACCGACCGGGCGATCGGGTAGGGGCCGGTTGGTCGGCTCGAGCGAATCGGTCAATATATTGAGAGGATTTGGTTTCGGATTCCTTTCTTTTGTCCTTAGGGGTTAGATTCTTAGGTGTAGTATCTTGGCGGTCTGCCAAAGAGTCTTCGGCATTCATATGTTTTTGGGCTTTGGAAGAGAGGGTGACCATGGTGGTCGGAGGTTTTTTAGAAAAGGAGAAGAGGAAATCAGATGGTCGTAAGCTGGCCATGAAGGCTGTGAGGATGACCTTGTCGTCGTTTTTCGCCACTTGTAGGGCCTCGGTGTTGAAACAAGTGACAAAACTACGTAGTGACTCCCCTTTCGTCTGTCGGATATTAAGCAGTTGAGTTGCCAAGTGCCGCTAGCGCTAAGCACCAATGAAATGGCTTAGGAAAGAATCACTTAGGTGTTGGAAAGTAAAGATAGAATCCGGCGGTAGCTGACTAAACCATAGTCGAGCCGACCCCTTAAGCATCACAGGGAAAGCCCGACACATGATCTCGTCAGGAAAAGCATGGAGGATCATGAGGGTCTTGTAGGTCTCCAAATGGTCAACTGGATCCGTTGTGCCATCGAAGGAGTCAATCGAGGGCATTTTGAACTTGGGGGGTAGGGGTTTGTCCCTGATGAAGGCGACGAACGGGGAGTTAGTTATTGTGGAGGGTTATTCTGTATGTTCTACATGACTCCTTGAAACTGGAGTTTCATGGCTCGGAGTTTCGCATCCTAAATAGGAACATTGTCCCCTCCAGAGTGCAGTGGGGGCTGAACACTATTAGCCTCTCCTTCAAGGGTAGGTGCTTGAATTGATGGATGTAAACCTCGAGGTGGCGGGTTCATGTCTTGAGGTGGGGCTTGCAGACTCTCTAAGTTGGAGAGGTGGGCTTGTTGGAAAGGATGGCTCGGGGTCCATTCTCGATTGGGAGGGATATCTTATGGTGGTGGAGGAGGTATAGAGAGGTTTCGCTAGAGCAAAGCGTTGATCAAGGCCTGGTTTTGCTCGGCCAAGCGGTTGATACTGTTCGTGAGCTCTGTGAAGTACTGAGGTGGGTTATTTGGGTTGTTTGGGTTGTGAGAGTCGGCTTGAGGGTCGACAACGTTGTGTTGGGAAGCCATGGATCTCGTTGTAACCATCCACCTCGATGGCAGGTGAGGAGAAATTATCAAGAACGGGCCTCCAGCAACAATGAACACAACTGTTACCCGGAGCGGCGTAGATGGCGCCACTGATGATGTTGCTGAGCCAAAGGAGAGCAAGTCGGGTAGACCCACAGTTCCTACACCCTTCACCAGTCACTAAGCTCGCTGGTGTGCCTGTAAAAATGTCCAACGAGGAACGGGAGTCCCCTAGTGGACCCTCCGATGATCAAGTTAGAATAGAGGAGATTGATGGTGTAGAGAGAGGGAGAGAATAAGAATAGAGAACTTAACCTTTGATATGTCTTGGAAGCCTCCTTATATCCTTTGTCCATCATTTCCTTGTCCACTCCGACCTGTCGTGTTGGCCGAAAGTCTATACTCTAACTTGCATTGTTCATGGTGAGACTGCCCGTTCCAACGTGTAGGGGTTATTGCATTTAATGCTGCAGGAGCCCTATTAATGGCTGATGTGTGGTGCAATAACTCTGTAAAATCTTTGTCTGCTTACGTGGCTGGTTCCCTTCTTAACAAGCATTTAGATGCCATTGGTTCCTGGTGCAACATTGGGTTCTCAATGGTGTTAGACTTTAGTATTTGAACCGTGAATTGGGCTCTAAGTGGTGGGCCAAAAGCTTCTGTGGGCCCACCGATGTCAAATATCAAAATTGTGATTTATACATGATTCTTTATAAAAAATTTAATAGAAAAGTGTTACCAATTCGAGCAAAATATTATCTTGCTACACTTAAATTATTCTATTATGTTTTTGTTAAATATTGAATAGAGTCAGATTATATGTAAAACACATGACATAACAGGCCTTTCAAAACAAGGTTATGCCTTGTAGTCCCTCGGTCCAACCAATTTTTGCTGGCTAGGAGAGTCAAATTTAAGATCTTAAAGGAAGCAAACTCATAAGTCTTAAGTCTCATCCACCAAGCCAAGCCAAACTAAACTTTTAGACTTTACCACTAAGATAATGTGAGCAAATTGCAAATGGAGATGTGAATAACAATGGAGGCAAGAGATGAAAGGAAATAGATTAGTGATGACAAGGAATAGTTTCAAGTGAAAAGGTGACATTGGTGATGGTGGTTGAGTCTAAGGCGGGGCAGCCGATGAATGTTGATGTAACTTCACCAACGACAGTTAAAAAAATAAAAATAAATAAAAAGAGCAAATATGGAGAGTCGTGGACAATCTGAGGCTTTTTTAAGGCTATAAAGTTATTTTTGACTACTTACATTAATTTTAATTTTAATTTTTAAAAAAATTAAAATTGCAAGGACCTCAGCTAGCAAACAAATTCAATATAATATATATGAGTTTTTGAACCTAAAAGTGAATTTTTGTTGTAAAAGATATTTAGGGACTAATTTCAATCGTTGTGACGATACTGACTAAAAGATCGTCTCAAAAGGTTAAAAATAAAACTTTTAGCGACAATTTTGAAAATATCACTAATAAATAAACTCTTAGAGACAAAATAATTTGATATCAAAAAGATTTATTTTTTGAGGGAAAAAATTTAGTCTCAGGAAGATAACAATTTATAAATAATTTCTAATTTTAGTTGCTAAAAGTATAATAATGACACTTTTTGTAATAAAAATATTTTGTCCCTAAAAAATAATTTTGTCCCTAAATTTTGATTTCTAAAACCTTAATTTTTTGGGGTACTTACCAATTAGTCCTTTTTACTAGACTTATTTACCTACAGGTCCTAACTAATAAATTTAACACTATAAAAATAAGAGAGTGATAAATTTATCACTAAAAATTTATTCATAAAAACAAAGAGACTGATAAATTTATCACTATAAATTTATTCATAAAAAAAAAGACTGATAAATTTATCTTTATCACTTAATAAATTTATCAAATAGGACTTAATAGGTATTAAGTCTCCAAAGTAGGACCTATTGGGTAATAAGTCTCCAAAATAGGACCTATTGATAGTTTACCCTAATTTTTTTGTAGTGATTTTCAATGAGTTAGAGCTTGAAAAAGATTTATCCCTAATTATTTTTAAATGAATTGAATTTTCTTTATTTTTGAGAAGTACAATTTTGACTTAGAGTAGATAAAAATTTTGGAAAGGACAAAAATAATTTTAAAAAAAATTAGCTGACCTTTTAAGTTTTAACTAACAAGACTTAAATTTAAGAGTTATGATTCATCCCTTTAAAATTAGAGCTTTAATTGAGCTCTAGTAAGTAAAAAAAGAAAAAAAAAAAAAACACAAAATAAGATCAAAACATCATATCAAAGTGAGACCCACCTTCTATTAGAGTTATTAAAACTTTTATATTAAAACTCTAAAACATTTTTGTAAATTTAAAACTGTGTTTTTGTCATACATTTAGGGCAGACATTTAAAAAGAAAAATATATATATACATATATATAAAATATAATTATTTCGCACACATTTTTTTTTTTATTCTTTTTAAATTCTTTCTTAAATTCAGAATTAAATACACTCCAAAATAATTTAAGATTGTGACAGTAATAATCTCCACGCGTAAGACGAGGGGGGTAGCTGACTTGACTTAAAGATTAGATGGTTTTCCAATTCAACAACGTCAGGGTCTTTCATAAACCTATGGGAAAATGCCTGGTAGCTCGAATGCTACCAGGCTCGATTGGCTCGAAAAGAAGAAAAAGAGAGAGAGGAGGAGAAAAGAGAGGGAGAGGGAGAGGGAGAGAGAGAAGCAGAGGGGGAGAGAGAGAGAAGACGATCGTCTGCCGCCGTCCTCGCCTTCCTCCTCCTCGCCGTGGGTCGTCTGCCCGCCGTGGGTCGTCCTCGTCGCAGCCCAGTCCCGCCGTCCCAGCCCCGCCGTCGTCCTCGCCTTCCTCCTCCAGCCCCGCCGTCGCAGCCCCGTCCCCTCCCTCCCCCTCCTCCAGCCCCGGTTTTTATGGCCCCCTCCCCTCCCTCCTCCTCCTCCTCCTCCCCCCCTCCCTCCTCCTCCTCCTCCTCCTCCTCCCTTCTTCTTCTTCTTCTTCTTCTTCTTCTTCTTCTTCGTTCTGTAAGAAAACCAGGAGGAAAGAAAGAAAAAAAAAAAAAAAAAAAAAATTCGACCCCAAAACGACGTCGTTTTGGGGTCGAGCCGCGTTTCGAGCCACGGTTTCGAGCTACCAATCGCGATCGAAACCTATGTGGCCCCGCCTCACTTTTCGCTTCACTATTTGTGTAATTTTATTTATTTATTTTTTTCTTATGTGTATTGAAAAAATTATTCAATATTTTCACTGTACCAGCTCTCCTTTATTCTGTTTTTTTTACTTTAAAGTAATTCATGTGAGCTTTTCTTTCTTTTGTCTTTTGCAATTTTTTTATTCATATATTTTTTATTTTCTCTCTTCTTTTAATTTTAAGTTATTTTTTCTTTTTCTTTTTCTTTTGGACTTATCTCTTGATTACAGATTACATGTTAATTTTTTTTTTAGTCACAAATTCAATCATATAATGCCCAATTCATTGTCATATAATTGTGGGTAAATTGTGAACCTCTAACCTTACTCGCATTTTTATTCAAGTTTTGACTCTCTAGAAAACAAAAAACTAATTTCGTCCTTGAACGTCAAGCTCTTCCAGCTCAGCTACCGCTTCTAAATGTGAATGGGAAATGAAGTTTCAAAAAAATAATAACAAATTAGTAAAAAAATTTATATAAATTAATAATTAAAATTATAAATTTTTTCATGTATCTGTATTTTTTTATTTTATATTTCTGATACTACAGTAGTGTAGTAACCCCAATGTAAATATAATAAAAATAAACAAAAGTATCAATTAATCCATTCCATTCCAGCATAAAAATGGTCCCCAAAAGTACATCCTATCAGTTCATTATAGCTAGCTCTCTCGTTAGCTCACACCACCGATTAATTGGTTTATAATTTGGAAAATTCACGATATAGACCTCTCACTACAAGAAAAACGACTTTTGGCGACTAAATTTTTAGTCGCCAAAAGTCTATTTTTAGTCGCCGAAAGTCCAAATTTGACCTTCCCCGACTAAAAAAATTAGTCGCCACATTCGTCGCCTATTTGTGGTCGGCGGAGGGAATTGGCGACTAAACCCTTTTTAGTCGCCAAAAATAGGTTTTTCCCGACTAATAAATTAGTCGCCAATAGGGTTTTTCACTTTGGAAAGTAATACATTTACCGACTAAACTTTAGTCGCCAATACATACTCAAACGCCGACTAAAGGGATTAGTCGCCAAAAACACGACTTTTGGCGACTAATATTTTAGTCGCCAAAGGTGTAATTCCGAAAAAAAAAAAAACTCCACTTTTTGCTTCTCCTGAGTTTCGAACCGCGCCCAGCTAGCCCACATGCGCGCCCTTTTTGCAACACACTCCCTCCACTTTGCCACTTCAATATCACATGAATATATTTGCAATATAAATTATTTATATAATATATTTTCGGTATTAATACAAACCAATAAATATAAATATAATTAATTTAATTAAATATAATTTATGTAAAAAAAAAACTATTTATAAAAAAAAATTTTGGGCCACTTTTGGCGACTAACTAATGAATTTAGTCGGCAATAATAATTTTTTTGTCAGTAAAAAAAGAAGTTTAAATTAAAAATTGTGGTTTCCGCGACTAAATCTATTTTTAGTCGCCAAAAATGTGTCCTTTTGGCTACTAAACTCAATTTTAGTCGCCAATGCATTATTTTTAGCTACTAATTTTTTTTTTGTAGCGAAAAACCTTCCTTTTCAGCGACTAATATTATTTTAGTCGGAAAAACAGCTACAATCAGCGACTAAAACGATTTTTAGTCGCCAAAAGAGTCACATTTAGCTACTAAATTATTTTAGTAGCCAAAAACTGTCACTTTTTGCTACCAAAAAACCTGTAGTCGCTAAAACTGCAACATTCGGCGACTAAAAAACAGTTTAGTCGCTAAAACTGCTATATTCGGCGACTAATTCATTTTAGTCGGGAAAAGTGTTGATTTTTGGCGACCAAAACCAGTTTAGTCGCCATTTGTTCGACTTTCAGCGACGAATTTCAATATTTTAGTCGCCAATGATGATTTTTCTTGTAGTGTCTTGGTTTATAATTTGGAAAATTCACAATATAGACCTATTGAAAGGAGCATATTATATGTATTTTTAATTATATTATTTTTTTATTTAGTTATAATAATATTTTAATTATAATTTATGAGATTTTTAATTATGTTTTATATGATGTTTGGTTATAATTTTTTTTTTTAATTATGATTCATAAAGTATGTAATTATGTTTTTTTTTTTTTAATTATAAGATACATATAATATATATCTTTCGAAATGTACCATAACCTTTCCCAAATGAATTTATCATAATAAAAGTAGTGAGAGCCAGAAAAAAGGCCAGCTATTTTCCCTCTGTTTTCCCATAAGAAGGTTCCTCCCACAATGTTTTTATGTACTTTTAAGTCGGCAAGATGAGACATAGATAATTTAAAAAATAATTTACACTTATTGAAAGATATTGGATATCTTGCCACAAATATCCCTTTCGTCCTCATTCATCTTCTTTGATGAAGACAATTGAGAATTAAAATTAGAATGAATTATCAAAATTATTTAGTCTGTGTTTGAATTATAAATTTATATAAGAATTTAAATATATATATATATAAATAAAATATAAATAAAATATAATTATATTTTACATATATATATTTTTTAATTTCATACAAAAATTAATGATGCAGACACAACCTTAAAACCAATAACTTGTGGTGTAGGAAGACTCTCCTAACCATTATAGCCAAGCCACCCCACCACTGCCAAAGTCAACCTAGAGCCCCTTCATCCAAACTGTTAAAGAGTCCCATAATTAATAGAAGCCTCAATAGATGTTTACTAATGGAATGCCACTGTCAGTCACTATTTCACTGAAACAAAAATGCAAATTAGTAATTAATAGAAGTTTCAATAGATGTTTACTAATGGAATGTCCCATCACTATTTCACTGAAACAAAAATGTTATGACCAGATTCTTTTTCCCAGATTTGTTTGAGTAGTGTGTTTTTGTAGCGGAGATTGAATTAGTGTAATGTGAATCTAAATATAAAATGAATTTGAGTCATAATTTATTATTTCTACGTAAAATTTAGGATAAAATTTCTAGGATCATAACATTAATATTATTGAAAATAGAATGAAAGAGAGACAAGAGGAACAGATTCGGTATCAATAAGCATTCTCCACCGACCATTCTTGAAGATTAGAAGAAAATATAATAAATTTTACAAGTTTAGTATAATTATATTGATCTTGTTTTTGGTAAAATTCAAATAATTGAAATTAATACAGATAATATGTAAATATAATAATAAAACAATAAAAAAATATACATTATGGTGTAAGAAATATGACAATATTATTTATTTATTAATATGACTAATAATTACAAAGGAAAAAGAGTGAGGCGTTCTGTTAATACACATCGACAAAAATGGTATTCAATTTTACGTATTTGGTATTTGTTAATTTACGAAGTATATGAGTGCGTCAAATAAAAACATTTCACTATGTGAGAGAATTATGAAATGTTTTTTATTGCACAGTCACACATATATTGTGAGAGAAGTGTAAAGAGAGAACAAGTGAGAGAGTTTGTAAATTCTGATTAATTTCACCGGAGAGTAAGGAACCACGATCTACAACTGTGTCAACAGATTTGGGTTTGATTTTGTCTAATTTGAGTTTAGATTTTGATTTGTGGCTGTGGCTATGGCTGTGGGTTTGGTTTTGATTTTGGGATTTGATTTTAGATTTTGATTTTGATTTTGGGTTCAGAAAAGAAGAACAAAAAAGAGGAAAGAAATTTGTAGTTGTTGATTTGATTTTGGGTTTTGATTTTAATTTTGATTATGAGTTTGGGTTCAAAAAAGAACAGAGCACAGAGAAAGGCTTGAGATTTGCTTGACAGGTGAGACTTTGTTCTTGGTGAGTCAAGGTTGCATTTTCCCAAGAAACCGGAGAAATTGAAGAGTGGTGGATGGTGGTTTACCAACGTCGGTGGTTAGCGGTGGTCGTTGTTATCATCAGTGAACACCCAAGTCGATGGTTAGCAGTAGTCGCTCGACCATTTCCGATAGGTCGCTTAACTTCAAAGAAAAATGATTTGTGGTCCTCTCTCCTCTCTCTTCTCTTTCGTTGTTCTGTAAACGCATGGGTTTCACACGGGTTTGGGGCAATTGGGCCAAAGACTATAACAACCAATACCAATTCATTCGAGCCATTCGGGGGAGGCGAATATTCGAGCTACCTAGCGGAACTAATTTTTTTATAAGTTAAAACAAAAAGGTAATTATCTAAAAGTTGAAAGAAGGGATTTTTGAACTTTTACTTTTTAATTATGAGTTTTTAATTTATAATAAATTGTACCAAACATGTCCCATCATACAATGACTTTTCTTTTCTTTTTGTTAGCTTAGTTGGCTCCTATTAGACGTATAAATTTGCGCTAAGCCAAGCGCATGGTAATTATTCAATAATCTTGGAGTATAGATACATAGTATTTTATAATATTATAATTGGTGGAGAATGTGGGTAGGTGAGATATTGTGTTGGGTGATTGAGGAACATAAGGGGACATAATAAATTACGATTGGTTATGAGTACGGATACGTGGTACTCTGAGAATAGTCTATAATTTCCCCCAAGCTAGGGCTTGATCGCTTGGGCTTGGACTCCGCTGGGGGGACCTGGGCTTTTATCTTTTGAAGATTAAACTTGAGACTGAGGCCCACGGTTTGCTCAGGCCCAATTTTATATAAAAAAAATTAGGCGAGGAGTATTTAAACTTAGCTAGGGCCAGGGCTGATTTTGCTTAAACAACTAAGCCTCTATGTTACTAAGGCCCCATTTGGAAACCACAACGGGAAGCCCACAATCACATTTGAGGCCGAACTGCAATTCTGCTTAGTGAGACAAAGCCCAATAAACAGCTAAAAGGGTTTCGTGCCATAAGTTTAATTTTAAATCAATAGTCTTAAGTTTTATTCTTTTGGGGTCGAAAGCAAAACAATTTGAAAGGCCGTGTTACCCCTACTTATCTGTCTATTTGTCTACTATCTATTTATCTCTACCTATCTGTCCATCTATTTTTTCACATGTCATTCTTCTATTTGTTCACGTGTCAACTATTTGTCTATTGGACATGAATTTAAAATAAGGATAAAAAAGTCATAAAAAATATAATTTTTTTAAAATAGGACTTTAGCTTACAACCATCTATTTACAAAGGACAAAGTTCCTGTTTGGTATTATTTATGAGTTCGTTTTTATAATTATAATTTTTAATTATTAACTTGAAAGATTTAAAATAAATTGTGAATCTGTTTACTGTAACTTTTCATAATTTGTAAAAAAAATTAAATATGTTTGGTTATATAAGTTGTCACGTAATTTTTTTTATTGTTCAAATATTTAAGATATCCTAAAAAGTTATAATTAAAACAAAAGAGATGGGACTCTTTTATTTTATCCATAGGTACTTAATGCTTTCAAAGCTCAAAAGTTACAAATTGTAACTTACAAAAATTACACTTTTTTTTTTTTTTTTTTTTTTTTTTTTGGGGCCATATAAGCAGGAAAAAAAGTTCAAATAAACTATATTTTAAAATTACAATCAAATCCATGATTTTTTTAATCAGATAAGATAAATAAATTGACTTATAAATGATATGAAACTTGCCTTAAATGGGTTAATAGATTTTACTTATGTTTTTTGAACTTATCTTTGTATAAGATCATTCCATAGGACTTTACTATCCCAATTTTTTTAACGTGTGATGGAAAGAAAAGCACAAGTTAAAAAGGGTTTAGTGTAAGAGTGTACACATTAATTTTAAAATACAATTAAGGCTCTAATATTTAAAATACCAATCATGCAAAGTGTAATTTACCCTTAATATTTATAATACCAAATTATGCCGATGTCTAAGGTAGCCCACACAATCCAATCAGCAATATATGTCAAATTGTCTTTATCTCAAAGGGGACAGAGATTGTAAGAGAGATATTGTGTGTAAAATGTGCATATTGAATATGTTTTTTTTTTTTTTTTTTTTTAAGAAAATGGATATGCAGATAGGCTACTCCAACATATCTGTCAGGGAGTATTGCCCCTTAGCATCTACAGCATATCTGTAGAGAATCCCACCGCACCTACGTCGGGGCCAAAGTTTAGGCCCCCGCGTGCTTCAGGCACTAAGGAATATTTTTAACCTCGACAAGGGGCTAGGAAACTCGAACCCAAGCCTTGAGCGAGGGATTCGAAGATCTTATCCACTGAATCAACCCTCTGTTGGTGCATATTGAATGTTTTGACATGCAAATCAAGGCTTGAAAATTTTAAATATGTGATGAAAAAATAAATGACAATGTAAGAGATATATTGTGTGTAATAGGTGAGACTTTCTTTGGGTTGTTGTACAATTATTTTAAAAATGAAATTGAGGCTATGATTAATATGAATAGTACTAAATTATGTCGATGTCTAACATGACAGGTAGCCCACCAAATCCAATTAGCAATATTTTCTCAAATTGTCTTTATCTCAAGTTTCAATCCCTTTCACACAATAATTATTTAAAAAGTATATTATTAATAAATGATAAATTAAAAAATTTCTGAGTCACTTCATCACATATTTTAAAAATAAATAATTGGATAAAATACAAATACATCCCTTAAGGTTGGTTAAAAATACAAATTATTTCATATAGTTTTAGAAATTATATTTTGCCCTTTTAAATTTTTAATTTATAACAAATAACATATTTTATTAATAAATCATTAAGCCAATTAATAGTTTTTAATAGTGTCAAAAATATATTTCAATTAATAACTTTGATAATTTTATTATTACATAAGTGAATATTTAAGAATTTTATTTTTTCTATTAATTATGTTAAACAAAAAATTTCAAAATGAGATATATATAATTTCTAAAACCATACCACAAGAGACGATCTATATCTTGACAAAGTTCAATAGCTGTATCGGTAATTTATCCTAAATTATTTAAAGCATACTATTTTAATAATTTAAAGGTCCATCTGAAACCATACAATCAAGAGGGTATCGTTGCTCTTAAAAAAGTTTATGAAAAAAAGAAGTGAAGTAAATGTGCGGTCCCTAAAAAAAGGGCCGTGCTTCAGACCCCCACTGGGGGTCGACCCCTAGTGACGTGGCAACCAATCACAAAAAAAAAAAGAAAAAAAAATTATTTTTTTTTTGGGCCAATCAGGGACGACCCCAGTGACCCCCAGTAGGAGTCTTAGGCATTTTTGCTAAAAAAAGATACAATTAATGTAAAATACATGTCAATAATATGATGTACTTCTTCAATTAATTTCTAATTCAAAAGAAATTCAGTGGATGGCATAGAAGAAGGTAGAAAGCATAAAGGAAAAGGGAAAGTTTGGGGACTCCGACTTACCCATTTAAAATTTTTTGAGTGAATAATTATGTGGTAGAGATTAATTTGTATAGCGTGAGATTTATGTGAGATCTATGTAAGGCGTGATCAAGAAAAGAGAAAGTCTAGAGACTCAGACTTATCCACTTAGAATTTTTTAGGTAGGTGATTGTGTAGTGGAGATTAATTTATGTAGTGTGAGGTCTATGTAGGATCCATATAAAATGTGATAGAGATTAATTTTTGAATAATTTTTGAGCTGATAAAAATAAATCTATAATATTATTCTAAAGAAAAATGTAAGTGAAATCTTTTCAAAAATATATTTAAATTTATAATCCAAATAAAGTGTTCCTTAATTTGTATCAGTAACAATTTATAAGAGTAGTTTTATCCTACAATCTTTGTGTCTAACTCATCTTTGCCTTGAAATCAAGAAGAAATTAGGAATTTAAGTTAGGGTTTTGAGTTGTATGATGGCTTGAGCTAAAGGCAGAAATTGAACCCTAATCTCTTTATCTTTGTTTGATTTAAGTTCACTCTTATGATTGACCCATGAAACTAACCCTAGATGATTTATGAAAATAAGATTTGTTGGAAGATTATTCATGAATTATGTATTTTGAACTTGTTTATGTAACGTATGAAAATGGGAAAGAGATGAGTCCATGAATTTGTTGTTGATGCAAGATTGATATGTTTAATGTGGAATTACACTTGTATAAGGTTAGTATTTCATGTTTTAAAGGAAAGATTACATGAGATTTTGGCTTGAAATTGGGTTTAAAAACTCAATCTTTGATGAATTTTCAGACTGTCTGATTCTGCCCAGGCCGCACGAGCAGAATACAAACAAAAACAAGAAATTGCATTCTGCTTAGACCACTACTCGAGCAGCCCAGTCACCACACGAGCAGTCAAAGTGGGCGTAAGTGCGGCCAGCCCTGTGAGTAATAATATTATACATATATATATTTTTATTGTGTATCTCGAACCATGAATGATGATTGGTGCCGACATTGCGATTTGATTGAAATGAGAAATTTCATTAATATTATATGACATGTGCTATATGATTGGCTAGAGACTGCTTGTTATATGTTTGGGCTAGAGGCCGCTTGTTATATGTTTGGCCCCGAGGCTGCTTGATATATAATTGGGCCCAAAGCCGCTTGTTATATGTTTAGGCCCGATATCGCATGATTGGGCTCAAGGCCACTTGATATATGATTAGACCCGAGGCCGCTTGTTATATATTTAGGACTGAGGCTGCTTATTATATGCTTGAACCTAAGGCCGCTTGTTATATGCTTGGGCCTAAGGCCACTTGATTTATATGATTATGGATTTTTTGAGAACCTTATGATCATCTACTTACACTACTTTACTGTATTATTACTCATTGAGTTTCGTTCACCCAATTTTATGTATGCACATGTAGGTTATCAGCAACATAGAGCACACCCCTAGAATTAGCTTCAAGAGCCTTTTTGTGACCCAATCGAGTCATGCCTCCGAGACGGAGTTTTGTCTTGACTCACATCATACGTTGACCTTATTTTGTTTTTGCTTCCATGGTTTTGGGTTGTAAACACTATGTACCATTTTCCTATGGCTCTTATATTTTTGATGGGCATGTATATGTATTATTGTGTTACGTGGTTAACTCTATGATTTTGCTCATGATTGGCATAACTCAATGGACTTCTCATTACTATATGCTTCCGTTTGTGACCCCATTAGCATAAATATTATGTATGATCGTTTGAGACCTACGGTAATCTACGGATTACTGACTGATTATGACCCAAACTTTTAGGGACGGGTTCGAGTCATGACAGTTTTACCATCTCATGTCTTGACTACATCTACATGGAAGTGCTTTGATTATTAATGCTTTAATGCACTTAAAGTATAGTGTTGAAGGAAATTGACCTGTAAATATTAGGAATTTCAAAAGAATTGTTAAAATTATTATAAGATCTGTATTCATATAAATATTGTATATAATTTTTAATAATTATGTTTTAGAATATCTAACATTTCTAAAAAATTGAACAAAGCTTGAGGACAGTATGATCTGAAACTTGGTTGGAGATTGATGATGAAGTTATGGTAGAAGTACTTGCAACTGGTAGGTTATAAAATAAGAAGACAGCAAATACCCCTTGGCAAATTTTTTTATTTAATAGAATTAATTAGAAAAATAAA
Source organism: Camellia granthamiana (assembly GCA_036172215.1). Classification (NCBI taxonomy): domain Eukaryota; kingdom Viridiplantae; phylum Streptophyta; class Magnoliopsida; order Ericales; family Theaceae; genus Camellia; species Camellia granthamiana. The sequence goes on along the minus strand of CM069905.1, from coordinate 35,105,687 downwards.
ATTTTTAACTGTTCTATTATACAATAATAAAATTACCTGAATTATTAATTAAAATAAATTTATAACATTATTAAAATTTGTTAATTGACTTAATGATGTATTAATAAAAAAAAAAAGCCATTTGTTATGAAATTAGAAACTTCAAGGGCCGGGATGTAATTTTCAAAACCACATGGGACAAATCGTATTTGTTAGCACCATAAATCTGCAATTTTTATTATTTATATAATTGCAGGACACGTGGCATCCTCTTATTCATTTGGAAGTTAAAAGAAGTTATAGAGATGATGGAAAATATGAAGGACAAAGTGGATGAGTGGAAGGACACATGGCAAGACAAGAATAAAGATGGAAGAAATGGGTAGTTACTAAGCAGTTATTGCTGTATTTTTTCCTCTATAAATAGCCATTAATGGCTACATTGTAAAAGAGCCAGAACTTAAATCAAAGACAATTGATTTCAATATTTCTTGTCATTTTCCTTATCTTAGGAGTAGTTTAACATAGATTTATATTTCGAAGCATTTATTTTCAGCATTTTCATTTCGAAGTATTTCATGCACTTCCTTTTCGAAGCATAGGAGTAGAGGTAAGTAATTATTACTTTGATTGTTTACTCAATCGTCTTTCTCCATCTCCCTTTCTTCTTTTAATTTTTCTTTTCTCTACACTTTGGCAATTTTGAAGTCCTCTTTGTTGAGGCAAAAGAACCGTCAACACAATCGCTTGATAATTGGCTTGAATTTAATCTGTAAGGATTTTTCAATCCTTACTGGCACGCTCGCATTTATAATATTTTCCTTCGTAGGAAAAATAAGCCAACATTTTTGGCACGCCCAGTGGGACTGCCAAGTGTAAGAAATGACAAACGATTTGGATTTCGTCATTCGAACTTGTCAATTTGAAATATATTGGCGTGAAAGAAAAATTTTGGATCTTCAAGAAGAGATCCATTTTCTTGATGAAATAAACTTTCATCCATTACAATATTATTTGGTGGAAGAAAAAAGACACCATTTAATTGGAGAAATTCGTCAACTTTATATGGAAATTCGCCAATGGAATGATGAGTTATCAACTCTCACTACCAAGTCATTAACTGAGGCTTTAATGGCCGGAATTGGTGAATTTTTTCAGAATTTTTCCATGGTTGAAAATAGCAAAAGCAAAGAGTTGATTTCATCAATGGCTCGGGGGGTTTCAAGAGTCCGTTTTAAAAAGCCAAATTATGAAATTAACATAATGAAAGAGCATGTTGTTGTGCCAAATTTGGCTAAAAATGATATTCCATGCATGGCTCGGGGGTCTCAAAACCAATTTTTAGAGAGTCAAGTCATGAAAATAACATATCTATGGGTGATTTTCATAAGCCATTAATGGCTAACATGGAAAAACAACCCACTTTGCCAAATAATTATGAAAATCAATTCGGCAAAAGTCATGTTTTTAAAGCAAACATGGTCAAGAATAATAAATAAGCCACTGTTCATGAATTCAAAATTTTTGACATTTTCCAAGGTGTAAAAAAGTATGAATTTTCATGGCCACACTATAACATGACTTTTGTTATTCAAAATCCATTTTGGATTTGTGGATCACATCAAATGTTGACTTTGATGGAATGGCTAGCAAATAATATTTCGTTATTGAAATATATTGGGCAAAAAATATGGTTGATCCATAAAACCATCATTATTTGGTCTTGTGGTTACCTTCGAAATATGTCCCAAGACACTTCGAAGCATGTTAGTCATTGAAATATCATTTTATAGCCATTAATGGCTTGTTAAAATGCCAAACTAATTTCATAGTAATCCAACTCTTTGGATTTTGTATGAAGAGATGTCGTGAGCACTTTCGAAGGACGACTTTGATCCTTTAGTAACATATGTGGCTTTCGAATGGTGGTTTTGTTATCAATAAACACCTTCGAAATGTAACATGGGGCGAGAAAACTTTCGAAATGTGTATCTCTCTTCAAATATATGTAAAATGACAATTAATTAGTTGTCGAATAATGTCTATTTTTGGCATGATAAGTTGGTTCGAAGAACAACCGTTTTGGTGTCTTCGAAGAATTAATAATTGGTTCGAAGCACAAAATTAATATTTTCATTAATTATGTATGAACCAGAACATACAAAATTTGAATAACCACAATGTTGGCCAAAATTGCTTCGAAGGCCCTTTTGCCTTAATTTTGTAAGCTTCGAAGCACTCCATCTTACATTAATAGCTTCGAAGAAACAATAATGGTGGTTATGAACCTTCGAAGCTTTGCCGAATATTTCCAAAGATGTAATTTGTCCTTTGTCGGCACTTTCAACTTTCGAAAGATGATTTTAGTCTTTTATACCACCTTTGAAGCTTGTTATTAATCCATAATAGTTAGCATTCGAGACATCTAGCCATAATTTCATACTCATTCGAAGCACTTCATTGGTGCTATTACATCATTCGAAGCATTTTGTTGATATTATTCGAAACATTTTATTGCTTAGATTAATCATGTGCTTGGTTCAGCCCTTCAAAAATTCAAATAAACATCATTTTTAAGGGCCGCGGGGGGTAATGTTAGCATCATAAATCTGTAATTTTTATTATTTATATAATTGCAGGACACGTGGCATCCTCTTATTCATTTGAAAGTTAAAAGAAATTATAGAGATGATGGAGAATATGAAGGACAAAGTGGATGAATGGAAGGACACATGGCAAGACAAGAATGAAGATGGAAGAAATGGGTAGTTACTAAGTAGTTATTGCTGTATTTTTTCCTCTATAAATAGCCATTAATGACTACATTGTAAAAGAGCCAGAACTTAAATCAAAGACAATTGATTTCTATATTTCTTGTCATTTTCCTTATCTTAAGAGTAGTTTAACATAGATTTATATTTCGAAACATTTATTTTCAGCACTTTCATTTCGAAGCATTTCATGCACTTCTTTTTCGAAGCATAGGAGTAGAGATAAGTAATTATTACTTTGATTGTTTACTCAATCGTCTTTCTCCATCTCCCTTTCTTCTTTTAATTTTTATTTTCTCTACACTTTGGCAATTTTGAAGTCCTCTTTGTTGAGGCAAAAGAATTGTCAACACAATCGCTTGATAATTGGCTTGAATTTAATCTGTAAGAATTTTTCAATCCTTGCTGGCACGTTCGCATTTATAATATTTTCCTTCGTAGGAAAAATAAGCCAACAGTATTTTAAATAAACTTTAATTGGTGTGTTTATAATTTACCCAAAAATAAAAAAAATAGACCCCCCCTTCCTCCCCCCTTCCAAAAAAAAAAAAAAAAAAACAAAAAAAAAAAAAAAACAAAAAATAGACTTAGCAAAATGAGCTACCTAAATAAAGATACAGTACATTATTACTTCATAAAAAAATACAATAATGCTATGCATTCAAAAAAATAGTCGAATAATAAAATATGTAGATTATATTTTAGTTATAATCCAAATTATACTAAGTTTAAATTAAATTATTCGTATAATTTTCCAAAGATAATATTATACGACTCTATACATGTTTTGTACAATTTTATTATGAACAAAGACTAATCATAGAATCAAGAACGGATAAAATTATTTTAAACATTTCAGCTCCAAAAACAAAATGACCCTCCTGAATTATTTGTGGTTGTGAGGCACATTAAAATTTAGTATAAATTACCAGCGAATCTTAATAGTTGAACTTAATTTTAATTAAATCTTACCAATTCGTCACTAAAAATTGGTCCTATCACAATCATTACTGAAAAAGAATTTTTGTAACGATTTTTTGTATATGTCATTAAAAATTGATAATTAATGATATTTTTTGTAATGAATTTTTGAAATATTGTTAAAAACTAACAATTAGTGATATTTTTCTTATATAAAAATATCACTAATTATTACAAGATTTATTAAACAATAAGTCCACATACTGAAATTTGTAAGTCACCCACATGCAAATAAAGAATAAAAAGAAAAAAAGAAAAAAAAAAAAAGAGGGATCAAAAAAGATTCATATATAAGACTTGTATAATTTGATGATGCCACGTGAATCACTACAAACATGTCAAGGTATAGCTAACCCAACAACAAAAGTTTCCAAAAAATACTACAACAGACTAGCATGGCACAAGATCTTTCTATAGAGATTTGATTTGGGAATCCAACGCTAGGGGAGCCATTCCCTTGAACAAATCCAACATGTTACTAATATCTAATTAACGTATATGCGCCCCATCACATGACGAGCAACAATTATTAATATCTAATTAATGTATATGTGCCCCATCATATGACGAACAACAAGATTACAGGCGCAAAACCACTCACATAATTAATTGCATAAAACTTTTCTAACATGGTAGGACCATCATAAATGATATTGTTTCAATCAGATTGCTTTATCTATGTTTTACGTGATTGTTCTATTATTGATTTTATGTCTGTAGACTTATTGTATGACAAATGAAATCGTATATTTTATGATAGATTTCATTGTGTAATAGGTACAATAAAATTATTTTATTTAGTTGATTAAATGATTGGTTTTGTCTTCATAATCTTATGGATATGATAAAAAATTAAATAAATATTGGATTAACACATTCAATGAATAATCTTGATTTGCCGTAGAAATCACAACAATATTAAGTTAATGAGAGACAATGCTTGTCCACTTAATCCCTTTGCAACTTTTTATTAATCTTGTATAGTGTCACCAATACACTCAATATTTTTTTTGGATAAGAAGAGATTGTCATAGCATTACTCTTTGAATTTGTTTGTTTGGACAAATTATAACATATGATTAAGATTATTAATACAGAAGATTCACATTCTATTATTTAGGTTGCGATCTTTGTTACCCAGCTTAAATTTGGATAGACATTCTAATTGACAAAATTAATGACTTTTTTAATCGTAAAACTAACAATAATGTGAAATGAATATATAATTCAAATTATATATTTTCATCTATTACAGAACAAACGTTAACAATAAAAAATTATTCATCCCATTAATCCAACTAAGTAATCAATCCAGCACTAATTTCATATTTTGCTAATCAAATAGTAACTTTGAGTATTACATATATCGACCCTTCATTCATCAACATTCTACATAATTTCCTCTCCATATTCCTCTCTCTGTGAAAATGGATTTGCTTCCTCTACTTCAAGCAACTGGAACCCTTCTAGCCCTACTACTCCTCTCCAAAATATGGATGTCCAAAAACACCACCACAAACAAACACTTTATCCAAGCCCCACAACCAAAGGGTGCATGGCCGATCCTCGGCCACCTCCACCTCCTCGGCGGCCAAATCCCACTCTTCCGAACCCTCGCGGCCATGGCCGACCAGCACGGTCCCATCTTCACAATCCGACTCGGGTTCCGCCAAGCAGTCGTGGTGAGCAGCAAACAAACAGTCACCGAATGCTTCACTGTCAATGACCGAGCTTTCATGTCTCGCCCCCAAACCGCTGCACTCAAATACATGGGCTACAATGGCGCCTTTTCCGCGCTCGGACCTTCCGATGACTACTGGCGCCAGCTTCGTAAAGTTACCACCCATGACCTCCTCTCTAACCGCCATTTGGAATCGTTTAAGCATGTGCGAGCCCTGGAGATGGACTTGTCCATCAAAGAGCTCTATTCACTCTCCATCAAAAATGGTACTTTCATAAACAACCCGTTTTAATTTGGCAATTTTAGATTTAAAAAATCAGCAATGATATCATGAAAAACATTTCATAAAAATAATTATGAAAGTTTTGTAACTCTTGGATTATACTTAGAATAAAGCATCACGCACTAATCAAGATAATCTAAAGATCATAAATCTTTCATGAAAAAATTTTCATGATCTCCAACTTTTCTCTTAAAAAATAAGGGGTAAATTATAATTAGGTTTGTTTAAAATTTGGAAAACTCTATGGTGTGCATCCACTTTTTTTTTTTTTGATAACTCAGGTATCCCCACAGCCGAAGCATGGGACTAATCCTAAGGGCCCTGGAGGTAACGACCGGGCATAACGACCGGGCATAAAATTTGGAAAACTCTATGGTGTGCATCCACTTAATCATAATTGACGTAATTTTATCATAAAATTTTATAATATCAATTATAAAACGTATAATTTTATCACAAATTGATCTAATAAAAAATGCCGTAACTAGGTCACAAATTTTTGTTATATGAATCACACAATTTTGAATATTTTATTATGTTAATTTGTAATAAAATTATATATTTTACGATTAATATTACAAAATTTTATAACAAAATTATATTAATTTTGATAAAGTGCATATGGTATGCATACTTGAGGCGTGCACACATAGGCTCTCTTATATAAATAATTAAGGAAAGTGATTGAGACCCCCTCCAATCACCACCCCCACTACCCCCACACACACGTGGCGGATGGTGATTGGAGGAGAAGGAAAAAAAGAAAAAGAAAAAAGAAAAACTGGCCAATCAGAGAGAGAGGGGGTCAAAGGGGGTGCCTCATTGAGGGGGTCCAACTCATTTTCTAATAATTAATTTGATAATATATCACCGAACTTTGTTTTTCACCAAACAAGATATATTCTTTCCAAATTCCAAATATATATAGGCTTCTTCTTAAGTGTGCAACCCACAAAAGGTGTAAGTGGGTTGCACACCATGTGCCACTCACACAAAAGGTATAAGTGTAAGGTGTAAGTGTAAGGTGTAAGTGTAAGTGGAAGGTATAAATGAAATGTATAAGTTGCACACCATGTGCCACTTACACAAAAGGTGTAAGTACAAGGTAAAAAAGGTGTAAGTGTAAGGTGTAAGTGAATACAAAAAGGTGTAAGTTGCACACTATAGCATTACCCATATATATATATAAGAGATTATCTGGTAACAAGAGAGAAACTTCAATCTTTTCTTTCTTTTTCTAATTTTACATAGTTATTTATTTTCTTTTCTCTGATATGTTTCCAAAACAGAGTGTAAGGTGAAAGTGAGTGAATGGTTTAGGCAAGTGACGATGAACCTGATGCTAAGGGCGATCGTGGGGAAGAGATACAGCTTCGGTGACAGCGAGAGAGACAAGGAGGCAAGGCAGTTCTCGAGAACGATGGAAGAGTTCATGTATTTGAGTGGTGTTTCTGAGTGTTCGGATGTGATTCCCGGGATTGAATGGTTGGATTTGCAGGGTAATGTGAAGGCTATGAAGAAGAATGGTAAAGAGATGGATTATTTCATGAGTATGTGGCTTGAAGAACATGTGCAGAGCAGGAGACAAGGGAAGGTGAAGAAAGATGAAAGAGACTTCATGGATGTGTTGTTGTCTTGCTTCCCTAAAGATGGTGATTGGTTGGTGTTTGGACACAAGACTCAGGACATCATCAAGGCGACCGCTCTGGTACACTCAAATTCCTTACTTTCACTGACACTCCATTTGGATCATCAATTTAGAGAAAAAATAAAAAAATAAAAAATTATAAATTTATGATCTAAATATCTAGATTTATGATCATTCATGTTTGTTTTACATTTTTTTTCTCTCCTTTTCACTTTTTAAATCACTGAATATCTAAATTTATGATTAAAAAACAATATAAAAAGTATATTTGACCCTTTGGTTAAGGCTCACCAGTGAGATTGTTACTTTCTCAGCAAAAAGTTGTTTGATTAATCAAAAGTGTTTAAAAGGACTAAAAGTAGAGCTTTATGAGAGCTCGACTCATGTGGCAGTGGATTTCATTTATGAATGATTTGACATATGTGTTTTGTTTTTTTTTTTTTTTTTTTTGTTCCATGCCACATTATTAGAGCATTTTATTAGAGCTCCAAATTTAAAGTTGTGAATCATTACTCTTGATTAATAATAACTAGTGGCTAATAAATAAATTAATTGTAATATGTATGTTTAAAGCCTTGGTTGGGCTAAAATAATCAATAAAGATAAAATAAGTTAAAATAGTCAATGAAATAAAATATCACATTTAACCCATAATCATTTTATTTTTCTCTCACAACTATCAAATCAACTATTAAAAAAAAAAAAAAACTATTTTTCCAAACATAACTTTTCAAACCAAATTAAAATAGTTAAAAAGTTAACTAAAATAGTCAGCTTCCTAAACGAGGCCTAAGTAGTAAGATATTTTTTAATGAAACTTAAGGTCTTAAATTCAAATCTTATTGACTTCTTTGTGTAACTTTTTTTTTAAGATAAAAAAATATACCACATGACATGAGGAGAAGGCTTACACACCAAATTCAGTCTTCACTTAACAATAGTACTAGTAGGTGACACAAGTAATGTGTGTACAATTCAAATAAAAAAGAATAAAAATTAATAATAAAGAAAATAATTGTAATATGTATGTTGTCCAGCCTTCACTAGATAGATAGATAGAAAAAGATAGATAAAGATATCAATAAATGAATACTCCATAGTTGAGTTAAGGCGATAATGGAGTGAGACTTTTTGGTAGTATATTGCAAAACAAATTCTTGGAGTGTACTTTTTAAAATTGTATTTGAATTATGAATTTGAGTAAAAATTTAAAAAGAAAATAAAAAATAAATAAAATATAAATATATTTTATTTACATTTTATTAATTTTTTTATTTTAATATAAGGGTCAAGCTAGTGGTAAGCTCATCATAACAGAGGGTTATTGATTTTGTTCATGTGGGAAATAATTAGTCCTTTCTTTAATAAGATGTGAAGTGATCCATTATTATGTGCGGATATTGGAACTATGAAACATGTCTTTCTAATGATTATTAACATTGGGATGTTTTGGGAAGATGATTAAAAATTATTTTTTAATTATTTTTGACTTTTTTGTAAAATGAAAAGTTGGTTAAAAACTAAAAAGTGACTTTTAACTCACTTCTCAAAATAGGCTATTATAGGAGGATATTATAGGAGGAGGGGATTATTCTAAACGGTGGTGCTACATACCACTAAAAAAGGATCACTAAGCCAGCTCTAATGAGCTGACAGTGCTGAAAATTAAAAAAAAAAAACAAAGAGTAAAACATCACATCAATTGGGACTACAGTATTTTTAGAGCTATTAGAGCTCATTATTTTAGAGTTCTTAAACAATTTTCTATTCTAAATCATGTCATCTGTCTGTGTCCTTTCATATACCAAGTTGCAAACTCATGCGCTTGTTTGTGGGTGTTTTTTCTAAGAAAAATTGCAATTTAATATAAGTTTTTGAAAATAATTTCAGAACAGTGACAAATTTTATAAACGTCAATAATTAAAGTCCTAATTTTTTTTTTTTATAAATTTATAATTATTTTGTAAAAATCCCATTTAATTGTAATTTCTCCATTTTTCTATACCAGCTTAACAAATCTATGGGGGCAGGTTGACCTCACCAACGTGAGTCATAGATCTGGGCTACTCTATACTTCTTAATCCTAATATGAACTCTACATTATAAATAAGGATAATGCTATAGTGTGCAACTTACACCTTACACCTTTTTGTGTTCACTTACACCTTATACTTACACATTTTTTACCTTGCACTTACACCTTTTGTGTAAGTGGCACATGGTGTGCAACTTATACATTTCATTTATACCTTCCACTTACACTTACACTTACACCTTACACTTACACCTTTTGTGTGAGTGGCACATGGTGTGCAACCCACTTACACCTTTTGTGGGTTGCACACTTAAGAAGAAGCCTATAAATAATTCAAATCATTAAAATAAATTTAGGATATGCCCTCGTAGCTTCACAACACGGTGCTACCAACCCCAGGTTGCAAAAGAAGGGGGTATGACATTTTGTAAGGGGTAAGGCTCCGTCCAACTGAGCTACTGTGGTCCTACTTTGATTGTTTAAATTATTTTTTTAAAGCATATTAAATAGATAATTTATATAAAAAAAAAATTAATTGAATGTTGATACGATAATTATGATCTAATTAAGGAATTACTCAGGCTTCGTGTGGCAACTTGATTTTTTTGATTAAAATAGTTAAAAAGTCAAAAAATCACTTTAAAAAATCCAACATCTCAATAATTTACGATTTTCGATACAACTAAGCAAAGTTATTCCTAAATATATATTTACTTTTTTTACTTCGTGAAAAAAATAAAAAAATACTTAAAAAACCAATCCACAAAAGAGGCATCATACGTGACCAACCTAATTTAGCATGAATAATTTACTTAGCAAACTCTAAAACCCAAAAGTTCATATTACTGAGTTGAGCTCAAACTAAGCCCATAAACACCTCAACGGATGGAAATTTTATGGGATAGCTATGTTTTTCAATAATGTTACGTAAATAGAAAAATCATTACATATCTCAAATTTATTATAAGTATGACTTATATTTATATGTTTTAAATTGCACATTTTTTTCAATTGACATTTTTTTTTTTTGTTTTTTCATAGTCCCTTATCTTAGGAGGCTCTGATACCGCAACAGCCGCCTTATCTTGGGCAGTTTCCCTACTTCTAAACCATCCCACAACCCTCAAAGCAGCACAAGAAGAAATAGACATGTATGTTGGACATGGAAATGTAAGATGGTTAAATGAATCAGACACCAAGAACTTAGTGTACCTCCAAGCCATCATCAAAGAAACACTCCGACTTTACCCTCCAGGACCCTTATCTATACCACGCGAGTCTATTCAAGACTGCCATGTCTCTGGCTACTATGTCCCCAAAGGCACTCGTTTGATAGTCAACATTTGGAAGCTCCAACGTGACCCTCACATATGGATTAACCCTGATGAGTTCAAACCAGAAAGGTTTCTTGCATGGCAAGCAAAAGATGATTTAATAGGGCAACAATTTGAGCTCCTTCCTTTTGGTGCTGGCAGGAGATCATGCCCTGGAAGCACCTTAGCGTATAAAACAATGCATTTGATACTCGCTCGGTTGCTTCAAGGGTTCGACCTAGAAATGTTGTCTAGGAATGGAAAAGTGGATATGAGTGAGGGGTTGGGGATTGTACTACCTAAGGCAACTCCATTGGAAGTGTTGCTCACCCCACGTTTATCAAGTGAGTTTTATGATCAACCATAGATAGACCTTCTTAGTGTGTAGTGTGTATTATGCATATGTAATGCATGGTAAATAGGGGTGTATACAAGGTCGCCTCTACGTTTTACGACTCTTGTACCAATAAAGTGGACCCATATTGTTTGGGATAAACTAAATAAGTACACTTTTTGACTTTTTATGAAATATGGGTTGGGTATGGGTTGGGTTTGAAGTGATGTAATAAAGAGGTGATGTGATTTAAATAAGATGATATGACTTAAATAGGATAATAACTTTTTGACTTTTTTTAGTTATGCCAAACCAAACCTTAGAATATTGTTTTTGGATTAAGTCCACCAAACTAGAATATAGTACCAATCTGTGGTGTGAATTAAAGTGTGGTAGAGATTGAATGCATGTATTGTTGGCATTTGTAAAATGAATCTCGATTGCATATTAATGTTTAGTATTCCTGTATTTTTGAATCATTTACGATATTTGAGTGAGATGAATTTTTAGGGAAATGAAAATGTGATTTTGAGTCATTATGAATTCAGCCTTTGAAATGAATGAGAATAAAAAAATGATTCTTCATTATTAATTTCAGCAAAAAATATTATTCCCCAACAAATTATTTGATTCTCTTACTTTTCCATAGATTTTTCAAGAAGCATTAATAATTTAAGAGCAAAAAGAAAATGGAACTAACAAGACTTAAAATTTTGTCAATTTTTTTTATAAATATTTTCTTTTATTAAAGATTCATAACGAAACTAATGCTAAAAAAAATAACATTCATCTAAAAATTTTGTTACCAATAATGTTAATAACAACGTTTTGCTCTCTACTAAGAGCTGGTTTACGAAGTGGTTTTTTTGAAAAATTTTTTATTAAAATATGAGGTGAAAAAATTTAAAGTGTTTTGACTTTTAACTTTTTATTTTTTTAATTTTTTATTAACTTTTGATTAAAATCTTTTTTCGCCAAACACACCCTAAGAAACGAAGCAAAAAACGTTCCCAACTTTTTTTCTTTTTTTTTTGTTTGTTGGGCTAAGGCTGGTAAGAGTGCAGTCAAAATATTCATCAGTAGGGTTGAGCATGGTTTGGATTGGACCGGATTGGAGTAAAATCAGGATCAATTCGTTATTTACAGATCATGAAAAATTAGAACCAATCAAATCCGTTTAAATCGTGGAACTAATCCGAATCAATCCATTTAAACACGGATTGGATCCGTTTAGGACCATGGATTTACATAATTAAATAACAAAAAAATATATATAATACTTTAATTTCATAAAAATATAAATATAACACCATATTAGTTTCACAATAACAATATGTCTTTTTATAATAGCGACAAATTGTTTTAAAATTTAAACAACCATAAGTATTTAGACCATTACAAATTAATACTAAAAACTAGCAAACAAAAGTAATAAAAGAAGATACTATGTAAGTTTAGGTTTAGATTTAAGTTTTATATGAAATAAGAGAAGATACTATGCATGAGGGTGTATAATAAAAATATAGACTATTGTATACGGTCCGAATTGGTTCCAATCCGGAACCGTGGGGTTTAATCCGGAACCAATCCGTGAATTACGGATTTTTAATTTTTCACTCCGAAACTGAACCACGGATTCAAAAAATTAATCCAAACCTACTAGATTAGACTTGACTGAATCAAATTACGAATTTTACGGATTCCTTACACAACCCTATTCATCAGATTATTTACTATTGTTACATTTTTTTTCTCAGCAAGGAAAAACACATCTGGCATGAAGTACAGATTATTAGATTTTTTTTATTAATATTTTTTGTCTCCTTTGCGAAGATTTGAAAAAAAAATAACAATAATAAATAATAAATAAATAAATTAAAAAATGGATAAATTATAAGTTTCTATTTAATACAAATCTTTCCTCATATTTAAAAAATTTCACTTACTCCCTGTCAGATTAAAATGACATTTTTACCCCTTAGCTTTTATACATACAAAATAATAAAATAATACAAATATTTTGTTCATGTCATTTCAAAAAAAATAACAATCATCTTCTTTGATTTAACTCACACAAAAAATTGAGTTTTTTATTTTATTTTTTAAACTGAATTTTTAAAAATATTTTAAGCAATTTTTTATTTTTTAGATATACCTAATCTAGATATACTTGAGAAGTATAATATTTTGTGATTTTTTTTTAAATTCACCAAATACAAAAAAAATTTAAAATTTTAAAAATTTAATACATTATCTTGTTTTGTTGAATTCAATGAATTTTTTTTAAATTTTATGTACAAATTTTATACTTTTTAAATATATCTGGAATAAATTGATCTAATCTTAGATATAATGGTGGAAATAAATATGAAAAATTATATTCATATATAAAAATTTGTACAAAAAATATCATAAAAATATTGTGATAGTGATATTGTTGTAAATATTTATCATGTTTATGGATGTTTTGTTTTAAAGTGCAATACCACCGTTAAGCTATATCATTATTTTTTAAAATTCTATATAAAATTTATATTTATATATAATCACTTAATAAAAATATGTTCATGTAGAATTTAATGATAGAGAGTTATAGAATGTAATCATGATTATAGGAACAAGAAATGATTTAAAAAAAAGGATAAGATGATCATTTAAAAAATTTTAGAGCATGACATCAGTAATATAGAAGGTAATTCGTAATGAGATTACAAACCTCAATGAGGAGATTATAATTTTTAAAATGTGAGGAGATCTGTATTAAACAGAAACTTTAGAGGGTACTAGTGTAATTTACCCTTAAAAAATTTTACTTTTAAGCTCTACTATATTAAAATATTCTATAAATTAAAAAATTAAGAATAAATCACGAAAATAAAATAAAATAAATATTTAAATATTTTATTTCTTTATTGAAGGGTTAATTTCTTACTTTTCTGAGAGGGTAATTTATAAATAAATTGGGCCGAGCTGAGTAATGGGTCGTTCTATGGGTCGCGGTAGAAAAGGGCTTGGCAAGTGGACTGTAGTATTAGTGCGGTCCAAGTAGAATGAAAGTTATCGCGGTCGGAGTGGAATTAGCCCGGTCATAATGTTTAAAGCCAAGGTATGATGGCTTCACACGGTGGACCGCACTTTGGTTAGCACGGTCGTAGCAGGCTATGTATTAGCCCGGTTTCAACAGGCAATCGAGGTACAACTCAACGAATGCCTAGCTAGCTTGGCGTTATGCATTAGAGCACCCAGCTTGGTAAGCTCGGTCCTAAGTTAACAGCCTGGTTGGAGTAAGCATAACCAGGGTACAGGCACTAAAGGGAAGATCTGAGCCAGGTTAGCTCGGTCGTACTGCCATCCAACCAGGGTAAAACCATCTCACTTGGTTTAAGCAGTGAGGGGGGTGTTGAAGGATAAGTATTATCTTTCAAGAGTGTGACTCCTAGGAGGACTCTACATGGAGGAATAAGAGTCCTACAAGGATTATGCCACACGGAACCTATAAAAGCTCATAACATCACCTATGGAGAGGTAACACAACTTTGATTCCCGAATACACAGAGCTTTTGTCTATTTGTCTATTTTGCTGACTTAGGCATCGGAGAGGTATCCGGCACACACCCGCCGGCTAGCTCACGTTTGTGTTTTCAGGGAGTAAAGCGACGACGTACGGAGGAGCGCACACTTGATCAACAGGATTATACGAGAAGAATATTTCTTGCTCGTACAATTGACGCCGTCTATGGAAAAACCAGAACAAACAAAACCTCTTGATCAAGTTTTTCTCGCTAGTTGAAAGCAATGGCTCACAATGAAGATTTGCCGCATTTCGCCATCGACGGTCAAACCCCAGAGGGGGGTGGGAGGCGCGAAGGTTTGCCTTCTATCCCTCCCATGGCAAACTTGGAGCCCCAGCGACAGAACCCCCGGAGGGATGCAAGGGGGAGGCAGAACAACAGCACCCGTCGCTCTCGCTCACGAAGTCCTGAAAGACAGAGGCGAAGAATCGACCCTCAAGCTCTGGAGGATCGCGTAAAATAGCAGGATGAACTAATAAGGAAGATGGCGACGGACATGGAGGCTATGAAACGCCAAATCAAAGGAAAAAAGGTAGCGACAGGAGAGGGGCGTAAAGGCAACACGCCCCCTCGCCACTCGGAGGATCGTGGTAAGCATACCACACCGTCACAAGCAGAGAGTAGAAGCCTCAGAATAGGCGATACTCAATCCAGGACTTCCAGGACTCGTTACTCCAGGTCTGAGAGAACGAGAATTGAGAGGTCATACATTGAGGGAAGCACCTATCGGCCCTCGTGCACGCACCAGACATCATCCAGGTAGACGGAGTTGCCTAGATCGTCCGACTTACGAACTGTGCTAGAAGAAAGGGCACGATGGAAAGACGATACCAGGGCACGCGACCCGCGCAGAGTCTCAGCCCTTCAGCGGTTAGCTCCTCGGACGCATGGAAGCGTCGAGGTAGGAATGCCAATAGCGCGCCCTGCTTACAAACCGACAGACAAATCTTTAGCAAGACTACAGACCTCACCGTTCGTCCCGGCAATTGATAACGTGCCCCTACCTTCCGGCTTCCTTCAGCCCAAATTTACCACGTATGAAGGGAAGACAGGCCCCTACTCGCACTTGAGCCACTTTCGCCAGGTCATGGCAGTATACCGGGGAAACGAGGCTTTGATATGCATCTTATTCCCATCAAGCCTTGGAGACCTAGGTTTAACCTGGTTCGAAAGGCTACCAGAAGGCAGCATAGCCTCCTGTGCACAATTGGCAGAGGCGTTCGTGACAAGGTTCAGAACGAACACCAAGACCCTAATGGAGATCGATCAGCTACTCACCATTGACATGGGCGACAAGGAAACATTGAGATCCTACAACAGTCGCTACTGGGAGACGTTCAACCAGATAGGGGACCAACGCACAATACAAAAGAGGACTTCCAGTCGGAAACAGGTTGAGGGATTCAATTACTATGACGCCACCCCCTCACGATGGAAGCCTTGATGGAGAGAGTGCACCAACATATTCGGGTGGAGGAGGATGGCGCCCGTGCTAAGGCAAAATCTGGTGCAACAGCAGCGCCAAATAAGAAGACTACGGCAAAAGTCAACATGGTAGAACATCCAAGCAAGAACGGGCGAGGCAGGCGAGACAACGGAGATGACGAAGATAAAAGATGGTTGAGAGTCCGCACTGCCATTACCACGGTATTCAAGAAACTAATATACCGAATTCTCAGTGAGATACGTGATAAACCTTTCGTCAGATGGCCAGCTAAGCTGGGAGAAGAGCAAAAGGACTACGACGAAAGATCCCGGTGCACCTTCCATAAGGAAAAGGGGTACCGCACTGAAAATTGTACGCCATTGAGACAGCATCTAGAGGAGTTAGTGGCAGCTGGTCACCTGGACCGGTACATGGAAGGAGGGATGCAGCCAGCCCCCCAGAATCATAACAACCCAGACGGAATGCCAATCGACGCCCCACCTCAAGGTGTGATTAACGTGATACATGGGGTATTCGAACCTGAGCGGGTATGTGAGCTAAGGGGAACGATCAAGAAGGCTGAACACTTAAGGGAGGTATTAAGTGCGCAACCTACCATCAAAAAGAGGAGAATAGAAGCCACGGACGTCATAGCCTTCTCAGACAGAGACTTGGCAAGGATATATTGCCCTCACAATGATGCACTAGTCGTCACACTCCGCGTCATGGATTATGACATCAAACGGATTTTGATCGACCAAGGAAGCTCGTGCGAGATAATGTATGACGAAACCTTCAAACAACTGAAACTGAAGGACAAAGACTTGGCACCTGCCGTATCTCCCCTGATCGGGTTCAACTCAATGCCACAGTGGCCAGTCGGCAAGATAATCCTCCCAGTCAAAGCAGGAAGCATGACTAAACAAGTGGAATTATGGGTATTGAAAGTGCCCTCCACTTACAACATAATCCTGGGAAGGACATGGCCGCATGCCATGCGATTGGTAGCGTCAACCTACCATCAAGTAATGCGGTTCCCCAACGAAGCCAGAGTAATTGAAGAGGTCTTTGGAGATCAGATCATGTCCAAACAATGCTTCGTCACCATAAACAGCAGCCGCGCTGCCAAAGGGTTTGTTCAAATGGTGGAAGAACCAGAGAGCAATGAATTGTTTGCGGATGTTGGCAAAGCCCGCTGAACAGAAGGCAGTGGAAGACTTGGTATAGGTAATAATAGATGAAAAGAACCGGGAAAAGTTCTTTTTGTTTGGCTCATCTATGTCCAGCACTGAGAGGATAGAGGTCATGGAATTCTTGACCTCTAACATCGAAGTGTTTGCCTGGACGCCGTATGACATGCCTGGCATTGACCCAAACTTCATCTGTCACCAATTGAACGTCCACCCAACTGCCAGACCAATTATACAGCGCACTCGCAGATCAGCACTCCACCACGCCGAGATAGTAGCGGAAGAAGTAGAAAACCTGCTAGAAGCAAGAGCTATCAGAGAGGTGCACTACCCCAGATGGATCTCCAATACAGTAGTGGTGTCAAAGAAGAATGGAAAATGGCCTGTCTGCGTGGACTACAAAACAGTCAATAAGACATGCCCAAAGGACAGCTTTTCTCTACCACAGACAGACCAACTGGTAGATCTGACGGCAGGATACAACCGTCTTAGCTTTCTTGATGCGTATAGAGGTTACCATCAGATTGCTATGTATGAGCCAGACCAGGAGGTGACATCTTTTACGACGCCAAGAGGACTGTATTGTTACAAGGTCATGCCCTTTGGCCTTAAGAACGCAGGGGCAACATTCCAACGGATGGTCACCAAGATGTTCGAACCATTGTTAGGCAGAATAATGGAAGCCAACATCGACGACATAGTGATCAAGAGCAAGGATAAGAATGACCATCTCAGGGACCTAGGCGAGATGTTTCAGATCCTAAAGAAGCACAAGCTATGTCTTAATGCATCCAAGTGTGCATTCGGCATAGGATCTGGCAAATTCCTAGGCTTCCTGGTGACCAACCGAGGTATAGAAGCAGACCCCTCTCAGATTGAAGCAATCCAAGATCTAGAGAGGCCCAACTCAGTAAAAAAAGTGCAGCATCTCACCGGCAGTGCAGCTGCACTCAACCGGTTTATAAGCCGGTCGTCAGACCAATGTCGACCATTTTTTCAAGCATTAAAAGCCAAATTTGAGTGGGATGAAAAATGCGACTGCGCCCGAGAAAGCTTAAAAGAATACATGTCTTCTCCACCATTGCTAGTGACCCCAATACCTGGAGAAGAACTATTTCTATACCTGGCAGTTTCACAGTACGCAATTAGCGCAGTGTTGGTCCGAGCGGAAGGAATCCAACATCTGCCCATCTTTTATGTCAGCAAGACACTGCTGGGCGTAGAAACCAGGTACTTACCATTGGAAAAATTGGCCTTAGCCTTGATGATGGCCTCAAGGAAGTTGTCGCATTACTTTCACGCCCACACCATAATCGTTCTCACAGCCTTTCCATTAAAAGCTTTGTTTGAGAGAGCGAACTTTTCTGGGCGAATCTTGAAGTGGGCAGTAGAGTTTGGACAGTTCGACATCATGTTTCAACCCAGAACCACGATAAAAGCCCAAGCTTTGGCAGACTTTGTTGTAGAATTCACTCCAGGAAGTCATCACATCTGTCCAGTGGACTTGACTAATACAACCAAGGGGATGAAAATTGTTGCCGGAATAGCGCAACCCCTGGTACAGGATACCCAATCAGATCCTAAGGCAGACCAGAGTGAGCAAAGGGAGGAAGAAGCAAACCATGCTACACTAAGCAAAGACTCATCAACAAATAAAGGCTTGGTACAATCAGATAATGAGGGACAAACAGCAAGCATGGACTTTGAAAAAAACACCAGCAACACTCATGATCCCAAGACATCATCCGATCCCTCCACGTGCTGGAAACTGTTCGTTGGAGAGATATGGAAGCTCTTCGTAGATGGAGCATCCAACAGGCATGGAGCAGGACTGGGCATAGTCCTCATCTCGCCAGATGGCCTAATAATGGAGCAAGCAGTCAACCTTGGCTTCCCAGCATCAAACAACGAAGCGGAGTATGAAGCGCTTCTGGCAGGCCTAAAATCAACATTCTACATGAAGACCACCGAGCTAATGGTTTACAGTGACTCACAGCTGGTGGTAAACCAAATTTCAGGTGACTACGAGGCAAAAGATGACAGGATGGCTAAGTACCAAGAGTTAGTTAGAAAAAAGATCAAGAAATTTGAAGTAGTGCGAATAGAGCAGATCGGTAGAGAAGAAAACAGCAGAGCGGACGATCTAGCAGGCTTTGCTTCGATGGCAGATACATCCATCCCGTATCCATTACTGATTGACTACGTACCAAGACCAAGCATTGAAGAACCCGAAGTAGAAGAAGTATGTTGTGCCGAACTAGGCCCTTCATGGATGGATCCCATTATAATGTTCTTAAAAGACGGCGTCTTACCGGAAGAAAAGAAAGAGGCCAACAAAAAAAGAGCAAAGTCACAGCGATTTTGGCTCTCCCCATCAATGGCCTTGTACAAGAAATCCTTCACAGGACCTTACCTAAAGTGTGTCTACCCCAGCAAAGTTGAAGTATTCTTATTCGAGATACATGAAGGCGTATACGGAAGTCATCAGGGAGGAAGATCATTAGCTTACAGAGCCATTTCGCAAGGATATTGGTGGATATACATGCAATCAGATTCAAAGAAATACGCCAAGAAGTGAGAGAAATGCCAGAAGCTCGCACACTAAATACATCAACTAGCCAGAGAGCTTCTACCCTTAACTAGCCCATGGCCCTTCGCAATGTGGGGCTTGGACATAGTAGGACCACTTCCAACAGCACCCAGCAATAGAAAGTTTTTTCTTGCAGCAACAGATTACTTTACAAAGTGAGTAGAGGCAGAAGCACTAGCATCAATAAAGGAGAAAGATGTGAAGAAGTTCGTCTGGCAGAATATCATCACTCGGTACGGCATACCAAAAGCTCTAATATTAGATAACGGCACTCAGTTCGACGGCAAAATTTTTAGAGGCTTTTGTGAAGAATACAAGATAGAATTCTACAACTCTACACCGGCATACCCCCAAGCAAATGGCCAAGCGAAAGCATCAAATAAAGTCATCTTGGATGGATTGAAGAAAAGGTTAGAGAAAGCAAAGGGCAAGTGGGCTGAGGAGCTTCCCCACGTTTTATGGGCTTACTCTACTACACATCGGCAGTCTACTGGCGAAACACCTTTTTCCTTAGCCTATGGCATGGAAGCGATAATCCCACTGGAAGTTGGCCTTCCTACAATTAGAAGTGAAAATTTTGATCCAGACTTAAATGGAGAAGCCATAGCATTGAAACTCGACCTTGCAGAAGAAAGAAGAGAAAAAGCACTGGTTCACATTGCCTCGTACCAACAAGAGTTGTCCAAAAAGTATAACAAAACAGTATATCCGAGACAATTCAAAATCGGAGATTGGATACTGCGCAAAGTGATGGGAAACACCTTGGTACCCGGAGATGGCAAGTTAGGGCCTAATTGGGAAGAACCTTACAAGGTGGTTGGATTAGCAGGAAAAAGGGCATACCACTTGGAAGATGAAGACAGCAAAGTCATTCCCAGGCCATGGAACACTACCAATCTCAAACTATTTTATTTTTAGCTTTTCTTTCAAGTATTTGTAATTTTTTCTTTTTCAATAAAACAAGTAGTTTCTTTTCAGTATAATTGTTTCCTTCTGTAAAAGATTGTTTTAGTGAGTTAGGTGCACTGAAAGCATAGTTGGCCGGAATAACCAACTTTGCACTCTCTTCAGCTAAGATTAGGATCAGTGCTGAAGGAGTTGGCTGGAAAAACCAACACCCCTCCTAAGCCTAGGATAAGGATCCAGGCTGCAGGACGTTTGGTCAGAATAACCAAACACTTTACTCTAGGTTGGCAAGAATAACCAACTTAGAGGTTGGCTAGAAAAACCAACACCCCTCCTACGCCCAGGTTAAGGATCCAGGCTGCAGGACGTTTGGTCGGAATAACCAAACACTTTACTCTAGGTTGGCAAGAATAACCAACTTAGAGGTTGGCTGGAAAAACCAACACCCCTCCTAAGCCCAGGATAAGGATCCAGGTTGCAGGACGTTTGGTCGGAATAACAAAACACTTTACTCTAGGTTGGCAGGAATAACCAACTTAGAGGTTGGCTAGAATAACCAATACCCCTTCTAAGCCCAGGATAAGGATCCAGGCTGCAGGACGTTTGGTCGGAATAACCAAACACTTTACTCTAGGTTGGCAAGAATAACCAACTTAAAGGTTGGCTGGAAAAACCAACACTTATTGTTCTTTAGCCGAGATAAGGATCTAGGCTGAAGAGGTTGGCTGGAAAAACCAACACTTATTGTTCTTCAGCCGAGATAAGGATCTATGCTGAAAAGGTTGGCTAGAAAAACCAACACTTAGTGCTCCTCAGCCGAGATAAGGATCAAGGCTGAAGAGTGGTTGGCTGGAAAAACCAACACTTGGTAGTACTCTTCAACCGAGATAAAGATCAAGGATGAAGAGTGGTTGGCAGGAATATAACTTATTGCGATCTTCAGCCGAGGTAAAGACTTAGACTGAAGAGGTTGGCAAATATGACCGGAGATTTCAAAGTTAAGACCGGGATAAAGTATCTCGGCCAGAGAATGTTGCACTACATTCAAATTATATTTTGAAGGTAAATACAAGCATGGAAAGAAACCGAACTAACAGTTGGAGCAAAAGAAGATTTCATTGATAAGCGCAAATCAGAAGTACAAAAGGTAAGGTCTTAGCCCGGTTACAAATTCTTTTGCTAAACAAAAAAGAAAAATCAAGAGAAAAGGTCGTCTAGGTTGGCGTCCAAAACAACCCGGCCTTCACCCAGAGGTAGCTCGGTTGTAGCAAGCACCTTTTGGTTCAACTCAGTAGGAGGCACTGCATCAGACATAGCAAGCAAAGGTGAGATGGAGACCACTGGAGTTGGGGAGATAGACTGGCGATCGGGCTGGGTGTTGTCTTCTGAAGCAGCATCTTTGTCCTCCTCTTGCAGAAATTTTTGCTGAACGGCGGCAGCGTACTCCGCCATAGAGCTCGGTATGAAATACGGAGGAGGGTTGAGGAAGACCTCGGTCTCAGGGCCATGACCGAGCTGCGCCACAGCCGCCGTCCATCCACACTTAAAGAAAAGATCTTTTGTAGCTTCACATTGCTTGATGTAAGTGACTTCCCCCCTCCTTGTAACCGTGTCCTCAACCTTTTTCTCTAGCTCGGTTATCTTGGCGTTCTTTTTTCCCTCGAGCTTGGCCAGCTCGCGCAAGTATTTATCTTTCACCATGGCCGCAGCCTTCTTCTTATCGGCTTCAGCCTATAGCTCGGCCACCTTTTGCTGAGATTCTTTTAGTTCGGCCGCTTTTTCATTGGCCTCTGCTATGGCTTGCCTTGTAGTTTTTCGAAGTTCCAGCACGCGTTTGTGGGCAATGTGGTTCTTCTGTAAGGCCTGCGAGGGGAGGGAGACAGTATTAAGTAGGAACCGAGCTAAAAGATGTTGAAATTTGAAGAATGACAAAGAGAACTTACCAACACCATTGACTTTGAAGCCCCGAATGGCCTTCAGCTCAGTAAGGTGATCATGATGATTCATGTCGGCTGGAAGGTAGACGCTCTTGACCAGATTGAAGGCCAGCAAATGATCATTTTCCGCGACCACTGAATCGGAGTCAGTGATAACGCGGTTCTTGAAGGTGACCTTTGGCACCCACTTGGAGGAGCTAGCTAGGTCCGAGCGCTCTGGTTGTGGGCTTGGTGGAGTGGATTGTGGGAGAATGGTGTCTTCTTCATCGACAAGGCGTGGCTTAGTAGTGGAAATCCGAGCACGCTTGCTTGCACGAGATGTTGAAGGCTGCTGGGTTGGCAGGGCTACCACGGTCTCTTGAGTTTGACCGGCTGGTGGTACCTCGGGCTGGTTTGTCTCAGTCAAAAGGGCCTTTACTGCTCTTTTCTTAGCCATCTCTTGCTCCGCAGTCAATGGGATCAAGTTGACTTGTGGAAGGGAAGGATCAGGTTCTAGGGGATGGCTGTAATAGGAAATCGGTCACCCTGGTCTTCCTACAACTACTATATCGGTAGGTCAGTTCAAAATTCAGTAGCTTGGCCCAGCTCCTATTTGGATATCGGAGTGCGGCGCGAAGGGTGTTTAAGTTGGGGTAGCTGTACTAAGACTTGAGAAAGTTCAAATCTGCATGAAGGAAGGAGACAACAGTTAGTACGGTTAAAAGCAAGAACCAAAGTAAGAGAAAGAACGTGAAATTGGGCCGAGGTAGTTATACCGGCGACTCCTTTATTCCAATTAATTCAGTCGCCCAGGATCTGGGCTTCGTGGTCCTCGAAGTTCCCAGAGACCCAGAAGAAAACATCATTGTTTACATCCTTGTCCGGGGTATTCTTTATTATCTTTTCACGCCGGCATCTTATTCTAAGATAGTAAACCCAGCCATCTTCATTTGATCCTCTGGAATATTGGTGGAAGAGCTCGGCTAAACCGAGATTAAGGCCAGCCCGGCGGTTTAGCTCGGCGATACCATTTATTATACGGTAAGAGTTGGTGGAAAGCTGGGTAGGGCAAAGGTTGGTTTGTCTAAGGAACTCGCAAAGAAGAGGCTACACAGGGAATCTTAGTCCGGTTTCTACAATGGAAAGAAGGGTAAAGGGAACAAAGCCAGGGTTTTCCCAGGGTGTGGTATCTAATTCGGCCAAGGTAAGATAGACATCATCAGGGATATGGTAGTCCCTTCGGAACTCGGCCATGGCCCCTGGTGAGTTTACTAAAAACCTATATTTACCCATTTCTCTATTAAATTATGAATAAATTAGCTTAAGTATTAGCTCAGTCGGTAAATGACGCTGAGAAGCTCAGTTGAGTGCTCAAAAGAGTGCCTGGGCAACCTAGTCAAAGTCTGCAAGGTAAAAAAGAAAGGTGTTAAGCACAGATCGTTGGACCGTGCTAAAAAGAAACAAAGGCAAGATAAATGAAGTCCTAGCTTTGGCCCGGTTGAGCATTTGGGGCAGCATTCTTAGTTCGGTTTTGACTAAGAGAGCTGGTTTAGCCCCAAGTTGTAGCTCGGTCAGTGGTGGAGGCTTTCTAGTGCGGCATTGCGCAAACCTAGTACGGTTCGCTAGATCGGCTAAGATGAGCAAAAGGTATCAAGACTTATTGAAACTACAAGTATGATATGAAGTTTTAGTTCGGTTGTTCAGTTTGGCTGAGCTTGTACTTAATACAAATAGAATCCTAGTTCGGCTGGGTGCACGTCTTAAGTACAAACAGGATCCTAGCTCGGTTGGAATTCTATTTAGGATCAAACACATCGTTCTACAGGATATTCATGAATGCAATGGTTCTATTACACTATTTTCTCCCAGAAAAATGGAAACAAAAATGCTATATGTGTTGTGAAAAGCATACGAGTATTGTGCTATATATTTCAGAAACTAGACAAACAAAAAGGAAATGGGACTGAGGTACTTACAGTTTGAAGATGAGAGGATGAAGATCGTAGATCGCAAGGAGAAGCTTCGCAGACACTATGTTTTGGAAAAATGGATGCTCAGAAAGAGAGAAAAAGATGAATAGTGGTACGTATGGTTTAAAGAGTAGGGTTTTTGTGAAAAGAACGAGTTTGGGCGGGACTATTCAAATGTTGTGAGGTACGAGGGCGGCTATGACAGTTGTATTTAGCCAGTGAGGGCTTGCCACGTGTCTTTGGAAGAGTAAGCGATTCAGATGACAGCGTGACTGAAGAGACGTTTTTCGACCGAACCAATTGGTAGCTCGGCATCATTTTATCTCGGTTAAAAGACTAAAGTTTTTAGCTCGGCTGATAATAGTTAATCCCAATCATGCTGTGCAGATGGAATTAAGGGGTAATTGAGAGGGTAATTTATAAATAAATTGGGCCGAGCTGAGTAATGGGTCGTTCTATGGGCCGCGGTAGAAAAGGGCTTGGCAAGTGGACTGTAGTATTAGCGCGGTCCAAGTAGAATGAAAGTTATCACGGTCGGAGTGGAATTAGCCCGGTCATAGTGTTTAAAGCCAAGGTATGATGGCTTCACACGGTGGACCACGCTTTGGTTAGCACAGTCGTAGCAGGCTATATATTAGCCCGGTTTCAACAGGCAACCGAGGTACAACTGAACAAAAGCCTAGCTAGCTTGGCGTTATGCATTAGATCACCCAGCTTGGTAAGTTCGGTCCTAAGTTAACAGCCCGGTTGGAGTAGGCATAACCAGGGTACAGGCACTAAAGGGAAGATCTGAGCCAGGTTAGCTCTGTTGTACTGCCATCCAACCGGGGTAAAACCATCTCACTTGGTTTAAGCAGTGAGGGGGGTGTTGAAGGATAAGCATTATCTTTCAGGAGTGTGACTCCTAGGAGGACTCTACATAGAGGAATAAGAGTCCTACAAGGATTGTGCTACACGGAACCCATAAAAGCTCATAACATCACCTATGTAGAGGTAACACAATTTTGATTCTCGAATACACAGAGCTTTTGTCTATTTGTCTATTTTGCTGACTTAGGTATCGGAGAGGTATTCGGCACACACCCGCCGACTAGCTCATGTTTGTGCTTTCAGGGAGTAAAACGACGACGTATGGAGGAGCGCAGACTTGATTCACAGGATTATACGAGAAGAATATTTCTTGCTCGTACATTTTCATATCGTTGTCCACTAAACAAAGTTGGAAAAAAAATATTCATACAAATTTTTTTAGTTGTAAAAATTATGCCAATCACAATGGCGTATTCAATTTTGGTTTCTGTGGCCGATAAGGCCTTCAATTTAATTTCTAAAGTAGATAATTCAACAGATATTCCTACGGTGAACAGATAGAAATTCAAAACCACATATTTTCATATAATGGCACACAAAATCATATCAAACACATAATCACATTCATAATAAGGACCAATTAGCATAATACGGAACAGGGTTATCACAAAGAGCCAAGTTTTCCAAGTTCCTTAATCGAGATCGTTCCCCTAGCCGAGGTCTTTGCTTCATTAAATCAAGAACTCCAAGAGTTTCTACACGCATATGAGCTGTCACACACAGCAACTCAACCGTTTTCGCCACGCGTCTCCTCCCTATTGAACTGTACTTGACACGCACCATCAAGTCGCGTCGCTTTTGCGTGCGCCGGCTGACAAACACGTCGTCCTAGACACACTAATTGTGATTTTGCCGCATTTTCATGTTTTGATCAAAAACACTTCTCTTTCTTCGTCTTTTCACCTTATGCTCTTTGATTTCTCTTAAGCTTTCTTTTTCTAAAGCCGCCATTGTTTCAAGCTTTCCAAGCTTTGAATCTTGCTCCGATCACCACTTCCGGTGAAGCATTTGCTGCTCTTCTCTGCCCGCTGCCATCGTCTAACTCCGGCGTACTTTATGCCGGCCTCATTTTCCTCGGTAAGTCACTGTTCCCCCCTTTTTTCAGTTTTTGACTTATTTTGAAATTTGTTATACTTTATACACTGCTACTGTAATTCTATTCATGTTCTCGAATCTTTATCTGTGTTGTAAATTTTGCCTTGCTTGCAATTTGTTTCTGGGTATGCACACGTACTTACATTTTGTTCATACACTTGATGTTCTTTGTAAATTACCACTGTCTTCAATTTGTGCATGTTTACATTTTATGCAATGTTCTTGAACCCCTTCTGGTTTTCTTGAGTCTGAATTTCTGTTCTTCTCTGTTTTCTTGTTATGTTTTCTAGATTTCTGCCTCCAATTCTTGTTTTCATAGTGTTAGGTTTTGGGATTTGTTTTAGAACTCCTATCCTTAGGAAAAATTGAAACGAATTCCTCTTAGATCCTGAAAACCCTTTCCCCAGTTTCTGTTTTTTAGTTAAGCCGAGGTCCACTCAAACCCAGACAAAACACTTCCTTCTGAAATCCAACACCTTGTCCCTTTTAGCCGAATCATGGATATGTTTAGGTGGAGGGTAGACACCCTGCTAAGCTAGAGTACTTTAGACAAGAGTTCTCCATCTCTGCCGACGTTCATCTCAGGTTGGCTGGGGTGGAGGACTCCATCTTGCCCAAAGACGACTCCATGCCCTTCCCAGTAGTAGCCTTCATAGAGTGTGGACTTAGGTTCCCTCTTAACATCCTCTTCCGAGAAGTCCTTCACTACTATAAACTCAACCCAATGCAGCTAGCCATTAACTCTTACCAAGTCATTAACGGTATTATTGCCCTAGCTAGCTGAGAAAACGCTAGGATAACCTTAGCCGATATCCAATACTGTTATACAATATGTGGCCTGAAGTCAGAAAAGGGCTACATCTATTACCTTAAGTCGAAATCCACAGAATACAAACTCATCGCTGACCTCCCAGACTTCAACAAGGGTGCTGGAGACGATTATTTTATCGTCTCAGGCAACTGGGAGTTCCCACTAGATGACGACCTTCACCTCTACCCCTTAAGCCGAACAGTGTTCAGAGAGGGAAATGGTAAGAGCTAAGTGTCATTTTACTTGCTTTCAAGTCTTTTATTATTTCTAATACTTTTGTTTGTTCTAACGTCTGTTTGTTATACTTTGCAGTCTTTCCTCAACCACCAAAGGATTTCTGCAAAACATTCTATCCCAGCAAGGATTTTAAGAAATTGTTGGGTATACCAGTTGACCAGCGGAAAGCCCCTCTGCTGCTCAATTACATCTCAACTTATAAATCTGTACTACCCGACGTCCCGAAAAAAATAAGTCTCCTCTTTCTGCTACAACTCCTCCTACAACTTCGTCACCTCGGCCAAATCAAGCCTCTACATCTGACCCAGCAAAGCAGCCATCAACTTCTGCTCCACAACTGATTCCACCCTCTCAGCGCCAACGCCGACGTCAAGCTCTACTTTTTACCCCCGTAGGCAAAACTCGTAGCCGAAGACACCGAAGTACTGAGGCATCGGCTTACGATCCAGCTAACCCACCAACCGCACTTCCAGCGATCCATTTTGGCACTAAAGTTACCGTTGTCATCTCTGCCGACGAGATGAGGCGAAAAAGGCCGTTGCTGAAGACCTTCTTGCCGATATCCCCAATGTCGTCACAGTGCAATCTTTTCCTTCTCAGTCCTAGCCCAAACTGAAGCCAAAGAGGCTGAAGAAGGCCCAAACAAAGGCAACGGTGACTCGGATCGGGATTGACTCTGAGGACACCATGCCGATCTCAAAAATGGCTGAGGCAGAAAAAAGCTCCTCCGTCGCCGAAAAGAAGCCCACTGAGGCTGAACCCTCCGAATCCACCAAGTCAAAGAAGCCGAGGTCGGACTCAACAGCCACCTCAGGTTCTCTTAAATCAGATGACCATTGGGCCCCCTCTATTACAATTGAGGATAAGCCAGTCAGAGCTGGTGACAGCGCCTCTGATATTAAGGTCGGCGTTGCCCTCTCCACTGCGCTGCTCCTTCCCAATGACCTCAACCAAATGGCCGAGGTCAGCGAATATGAAAATTTCGCTTTGATGGTTCAACATTCTGTACAGGTAAATCTCTAACACTTGGTACTCTTCATTCTTTGTCTTCAAACTTGAAGATTTTACTAACTTGTTCCTTACATTTCTTCTAAGCAATCCAGCATGCCCACTCCTTTGCGATGCAAGCAGAGGTAATGAAGAATGAGCTGGTCCACAAGACCAAGGGGGCTGCTGGTTTGCTCAGGACCATAAATAAAGCCGAGGCCAAGATGAAAACATTGATAGATCAGGCCAAGGCAGCCAAACAAGCCCAAGATGAGGCCGAGGAAAGGGCGGGAGCTGCTGAGGCTGTCGTTGAGGTCCTTAAGGCCGAGAAGAAAGAGGCCGAGGCAAAAATGATCAAAGCCCAAGCCGAACTCCGAGATGCCCTGGCCACAAAAGTCGTCGAGATTAAAATGGCAGACGAGAAGGCCTATGCCGAGGGGGCAGCCGACGTCCGCGAGGACTATAAAAAACAAGTCAGAGAGGTATGCAACAAGGGTTACACCTTTGGTTGGATGGCTGCTCTAAAGGAGTTGGCTATCCCCAAGGACTCTCCTCTCAGAGATGTAGGCCGACTTGCGTTGTCGTTCCTTCCTGCTTCAAGCCAATCCAAGGCAAAGGCTAGGGAGGAAGAAGAAGAAGAATGAGAGGAGGCCTAAGACGAAGAGGCCAAGGCGGCTGATGCTGAAGTTCCTGTTGGGGCCAAGTCCTAACTCTGAATGAGCAAGTCCTAGACTTGACTCAGGATGAGGAGGACGAGGTTTCAAAAGGTCCCTCACCCTAGAAGACAACAGCCGAGGTGCCAATCACCGAGAAGAGCATTGATCAAATTCTACAAGAGATTGACGCCGAGCTCGAGGCTGAAAAGGCTGCCGAGAAAAGTTCACAGTTGTCTTCTGAGGCTGAGACACATCTTGCCGCCGACGCCGAGTAGTCTAGATACAAGTTGTTGCTTCTTTACTTTGTATTTTTTATTTTTGGAGTTTATTGTAACTTTTTGGACAATGTTTTAACTTTAGTTTGGCCGACGTGCCCTTTTGTATCTGAACAACTTCCTTATCTGAATGCAAGTCCTCTTTCTTGACTAAGTGTTGATACTTGTCTTTTCTTTACTGTCTTGTATGATTCCATACTTAGAATAATTTGCATGTTTTCAAAGTACAACTTAACTGTGCAATTTCCTCGGGGTAAAATACTTCGGTTATACCCGCTTACTGTTTGTCTCGGTCATGGCTTAACACTTGAAAACATTTGTAAAAATATTTTCACAAGTGTTTATTTAAAACTTGCCACTTCACTTTCAATTATCAAGACTTCTGTCTTCAATTATCTCAAAGCTGGGTAATCTGGTCATCTCGGCAACTAGGAATGTACTTCTTTGTAATATGACCTCGGCGTACCTTTAACTTGTAAATTTTTCTGAAAAATTTCAACAAGTGTTTAAGCCAACTCTAGCTTGTAAAATGTTTGACAAGCCTTCCCTTGTCAAGCTTTTAAACTTTCTTTATCATTCTCCAGCTCTCTGCCCCCTAATGTGAACTTAAGTTTTACTTATGTTCACATTAAGCATGTACCTATGATCTTAGCGCCGATGTCAGATTCAAACAGAGACTGGCCGAGGTCATCAACCTCGGTTTCTCTGTTAATCTAACTGATATGTACTTAGTATCATTCAAAGTTTTAATTCTGTCGACACAGCAAATCAAGGTTAATCCAACTTAGTTCAACTCCATTATATGCAAGTATAATTTCAATTCTGTCGTATAATGAGTCTAAGTTATTCGTCATGTTTCAATCAGAAACATGGCTAACTCAGTTCAACTCTATTATATGCAAATATAATTCAACTCTGCCATATAATAAGTCTAAGTTATTCATCATGTTTCAATTAGAAACATAGCCAACTTAGTTCAACTCTATTATATGTAAGTATAATTCAACTCTGTCATATAATAAGTCTAAGTTATTCGTCATGTTTCAATCAGAAAATATCGCCATCTTAGTTAATCATTTTACACAAGTTTGAATTTAAAGGTTCAAGCTAAAATTTTATTATTTACTTCAGCTAATAACAAAAGACTTTAAAAAACAAAAAATTAATGATAGAAAATTTTCAGATTGCAAGTGTTCTAGGGTTTTGGTAACTCTTTGTCTTCACTGTCTTTAAGCCGATATGCTCCATTGCCCAGGACCGAGATGATTCTGTAAGGTCCCTCCCAATTTGGGCCAAGTTTGCCCTCTCTGGGATCTTTTTTGTT
Organism: Camellia granthamiana; assembly: GCA_036172215.1. Classification (NCBI taxonomy): domain Eukaryota; kingdom Viridiplantae; phylum Streptophyta; class Magnoliopsida; order Ericales; family Theaceae; genus Camellia; species Camellia granthamiana. Next base: position 35,074,837 of record CM069905.1, on the reverse strand, counting down.
GTCGATGACCTTTCTCAGGACGAGGTCCCCGACTTGAAACTCTCGTGGGTTGACCTTCTTATTGTAAGCCTTAGCAAGCTGCTGCTGGTATGCCTCCAGCTAAATTGATGCTTTCTCTCTTCTTTCTTCCAAAAGGTCCAGATCTCGGGCTAAAAATGAATCATTAGTCCCATTCTCCAGTCGCTAGGTTCTGACCCCTGGGATGCCAACTTCTATTGGGATTACTGCCTCTGTGCCATAAGCCATGGCAAATGGGGATTCCCCAGTTGATCTTCTCAGCGTAGTTCGATATGCCCAAAGTACATTGGGCAACTCTTCTACTCACTTTCCCTTTGCTGCTTCCAGCCTCTTCTTAATTCCATCAAAGATAGTTTTGTTGGATGCTTTTGCTTGTCCATTGCTTTGAGAGAAGCTTGGGGTGGAATAGTAGTTCTTGATTTTGTACTTTGCACAGAAGTTCTTGATTAGCTTACTGTCAAATTGTATACCATTGTCTGCTATTATCGCCTTTGGGATCCTAAACCTGGTGATAATGTTTTTCTATATGAAGTTCTTTACATCAATGTCTCGAATCTTTGCAAGGGGTTCAGCTTCCACCCACTTGGTGAAGTAATCTGTTGCCATTAGCAGGAACTTTCTTTGTCTAGTTGCTTGAGGCACTTGTCTAACAAGATCCATGCTCCATTGGACAAAATGGCCAAGGGCTGGACACTGGGTTCAAATCTGCTGCTAGTTGGTGTATCAAAAGTGCAAACCTCTGACACTTCTCACACTTTCTGACATAAGCTTCAGCATCTTTCTGCATATAGGGCCACCAGTATCCCTGAGTAATGGCCCTATGAGCAAGTGACCTGCCCCCCAGTGTGGCTTCCACATACTCCTTCGTGTATTTCATACAGGAAGTCTTCAACTTGTGAAGGATGTACACACCTCAAAAGGGGACCAGTAAAAGATCTTTTGTAGAGATGTCCTTCTACTGTCAGACTGAATCTTGCGGACTTCAGTCTGATCTTGTGTGCTTCTTTATAATCATCTGGTAGTTTCCCATCTTTGAGGAATATGATTATCACATCCATCTAGCTTGGTCCCATCTCCACACACATTGCCTCATGCTCTGTGTTCAGTGGTTTTACTCTTGGACCTGACAAATAGTCAACCATTATTGTCCTTGTCTCTCCTGATTTCATTGCACTAGCCAGGTTGGCCAAGGCATCAGCATGGTTGTCCTCATCTCGGCTAACTTGCTATAGTCGGTAATTTTGGAATAATGCTATCAGTCTGCCCACCTCTTTTGCATAGGCCATCATTCTTTCATCTCGGGCTGCGTATTCGCCCGTTGTCTGGTTGACAATAAGCTGGGAGTCACAAAGACCATCACCTCGTCGACTTCCATTACTACTGCCAACTTCAACCCTGCGATCAGTGCTTTATACTCTGCTTCGTTGTTTGAGGCTTTAAACCCCAAACGAATGGATTGTTCCAGCATCTGCCCATCTAGAGATACTAGCACTACTCCTGCCCCCGCTCCTTGTTGGTTTGAACTTCCATCAACAAACAGGCGGAAGGAGTCATTGATGTAAATACTGCAAGGCCTGAGTTTCTCTTCTTTCCTCTGTTCTGCTATCCCCAACTGGGTTTCTCCTTGTTCACCTAGACATTGTATACCCTAGCTCAACGGAGCCCGATGTATGATGGCGCCTGGTGTGAACTCAGCCACAAAGTCGGCCAAAACTTAGCCTTTGATTGATATTCTGGGTCTGAACTCCAGGTCATATTGGCCCAGTACCACTGCCCATCTGGCTATTCTGCCTATCAGATCTCCTTGCTGCAACAAGGACTTCAAAGGATGCTCAGTTCACACCACAATCTTGTGGGCTTGAAAGTAATGATTCAGCTTCTTGGAGGCCATTACTGAAGCCAGTGTCAGCTTTTCCAAGGGTAGGTATTTGGTCTTTACATCTACTAGGGTTTTACTTACGTAGTAAACTGCCATTTGTTCTCCATTTTCTTTTCTGATTACCACTGCACTCATTGCATGCTCTGAAACCGCCAAGTATAAGAGCAGCTCCTCTCTACGTACTAGATTCGAGAGAACTAGAGCGGTGGTCAAGTACTTCTTTAAGTCGGCCAAGGCGACATCGCACTCTTCTGTCCATAAAAAGTCTGTGGCTTTCTTCACTAAACTGAAGAAAGGTTTGCATTTGTCAGAACTTCTACTTATGAATCTGTTTAGGGCTGCAGCCCTTCCAGTCAACATCTGCACTTGTTTTGCCGACGTTGGGCTCTTTAACTCCAAGATGGCCTTGATTTGATCCGGGCTTGCCTCAATGCCTTTTCTGGTGACCAAGTATCCTAGGAACTTCCTTGACCCAACTCCAAATGTGGCAAGTGAGTTGGAGCCGAAATGTCTTTAGGATATCAAAGACTGTCTTCAGGTCGGCCAGATGATCCTTAGGTTCCTTGGTCTTCACGACCATGTCATCAATGTATACCTCCACTGTTTTGCCTATTAGATGTCTAAATATCTTAGTTACCAATCTCTGGTAAGTTGCTCCTGCATTTTTCAACCCAAAAGGCATCACTCTGTAGCAATATAGCCCTTTTGGGGTGATAAATGCAGTCTTCTCCTTATCGGGAGGGTACATGGCTATCTGATGGTACCCCCTGTAAGCGTCCAAGAAGCTCATCATTCCATACCCTGAAGTGGCATCCACCAATTGGTCAATCTTGGGTAATGGGAAATTGTATTTGGGACAAGCCTTGTTCAAGCTAGTGAAATCCACGCAAACCCTCTACTTCCCATTCTTTTTCTTTATAACAACCGTGTTTGATAACCGTGTTGGGTAATTTACCTCTCGAATGGCTCTAGCCTCCAGAAGTTTATCCGTTTCCTTTTCCACTGCCTCAACATACATCAACGTAGGCCTCCTTGCTCGTTAGATGACATGTTTGGCCGGCCTGTCGACATTCAGTCTATGGCAAGTGACCTTAGGGAAATGCCAAGCATCTCGTATGGTGTCCAGGCAAACATCTCAAAGTTTGCTCTCAAGAATGCCTCTAATTCCTTTTCCTCTTCCTCGGCCAAGCTTGAGCCGAGAAGGAAGAAGCACTCTTCATCCCCTTGCTGGACTAAGATCTTCTTCAAGGCTTCCTCACTTTTCTCGGCTGGTTCTTTGCCGACGTCCTCAAGGACCTCCACATCCTCATCCTCAATCTCTGCTATTTCTACTTCTCGTATGTTGCAGGTGGATTTCATTACTTCTATGGAGCAATTATTTGCCTGTACTTGATCCCCTCTGACCTCCTCAATTCCATGTTCTGTTGGGAACCGCAACAGTTTGTGCAATGTTGAGAGAACAGCCCCCATTGCATGCAGCCATGGCCTTCCTAGGATTGCATTGTAAAGGGAGAGGGTGTCAATTATTGTGAACTCCGTTTTTGCCTTCTTCGTACCAGCCTGAGCCTCCAAACTTACTGCTCCTAGGGGCCACTTCGGCATTCCATTGAATCCAACCATTGGACCATTGGATTGTTCCAGATCATCTTGGTGAAGGCCAAGCTCTTTGTAACACCTGACATACATGATGTCACAAGAGCTGCGCTGGTCGATTAGAATTCGTTTTACCTGGCACTCTCCAATCTGGAAGGATATTACCAAGGCATCATTGTGTGGATGATGTACCATCTCTAGGTCGTCTTCAGTAAAGGACACCATTGGTCCTTGGTACTCGTCTGTCCTAGGTCTCTGCTTCCGGACCTGATACACATGCTGTAAGTGTTTTACCTTCTGAGTTTCCCCACGTATCTCGTTCTTATTGACTTTCAAGTGAATCACATTGATCACTCGAGGTCCGCCTGCTTGCGGTTGTGGTGCTGGAGGAGGTGGTGCTGTTGGTGCCTGAGGCAGTCTCGCTTGCTCTTCCCTTGTCCTGGCCTCATCTACCAGGTCCCTTAGATGACCCTGTCCTACCAGGTCTTCCAGATGTGCTTCAGGGCTCTGCACCCTTGGGTTAGATGCCCATCCTCATTTTGGTAGGCATAGTGTTTCCCCAGACTTCTTCCCATAAATTCACCAGGAATCTTCTCTAGTGCTCTATAATAGGGCTGATTCTAGATTCTTTCCAAGACTTTGTAAATCGGAATCCAGAATACGGTAGTGACTGGCTGTGCAGCCCTCAGTCCTGTCTCTTGCTTATTGCATCCAGTGTTATCTCGGCCTCGCTTCGGCGAGCCGTTTCTCTTCTCTTGTTTTGATGCCTTTGTCCCCGGTGTGTCCTCCTCGGCTCTCATATACTTCTCTATCCTGGCCATAAGTTCCTCCATACTTTTTGGCAGTGTCTTTGCCAGTGATTTTCGAAGCAGACAATCGTCGTTCAGGCCGTTCTTAAAAGACACGACTGCCACCTCTTGGTTGCATCCTGGTATTCGGTTGAATACCTCATAATACCTCTTGGCATAAGCCTTGAGGCTCTCATCTTCGCCTATTCTCAGAGCCATCAGGGAGTCCACCCTCAACGGTTGTAGTTTGTTTGTCACAAACCTGGCCACTAACAACTCGACCAGGCCTTCCCAGTTTTTCACAATTTCTTTCGGCAACTTGTGAAACTAGTCTTATGCGATTTTCCCAAAGAATGAGGGGAACACCTTCAAAAGCAACGGCTTGTTCCTGGTGTATATTGAGTTCAGGTACAAGCCGACATGAAAGTTAGGGTCAGACTTACCGTCGTATATCTGGAATCTCGGCATGTGGAACCTTTTCGGGGCCTCAAATTTGTCCAATTCTACCGAAAAAGGAGTTTTAGGCTTGACTGGAGAGGTTACCTCAGCATCCTGCCGCTTCCTCTGGAGGTAATCCCTCAAATCCTCCTTGGTCCGTCCAGGAGCTCGCTTGTCCACAGACTTCAGCCTTTTTGGTGCGCTACTCCCGATGTCGTTATGAGTCCTCTTGGACCTCTCTCCATTAGTTGTGTCGAAATAGAGTTCCTTCTCTTGAACATGCCGATGTTCTTTGGGGATAGCTTCTTTGGTACGATGTGTCCTCCGAGAATCTCCCTTCATTAACTCTCTTCGCGCCGACCTCCCTTGAAGGCCGGTGAGAGTGTTCCTTGGTTCTAGTGTGCTGGGGGACTGCAGGAACTGTTTTCTACCTTACTTTCTAGGCATCGTTCTTGGCCGCTGGAATCGACGTGTCTTGTAATGGGAACGATGGCTGCATGACGTTGTTCTGTATCATGAAATTGACGACTGATTGTAGGTCCGCCAATTTATTCGCCATTCCCTTCATCTCTTCATCCCTCCGCAGGCATCTATCTTTCCACACCTAGAGGTCGTTCTCGTTATAATACCCGCCTCGGTTTGACTTCTTTGGTATGTCGCCCTCCTGGCCGACGTCTTTCTCTCCGGGATTCTGATCCCGAGTTTCTTCGTTACAGTTATCCTCCTCTACATTAGGATCAAAGGATTTACCACTTCCAGTGGGGATGTCGTCCATAATCTTCTCTTTCTGTCCGTCGTTGGCTATCTATTCTCCTTTCTTTCCCACAGACAGCGCCAAATTGTGTGTGATGTTCTCTGACTACACTGCCAAACAGGTACTCAGCTGGAGAACATCAACAGAATAGATTGCGCCCGAACGACCTGTCACAAAAAGATAAGACTCCGGCGGTGGTTCGTCCACCCAGGGGCACTCCGACGATCAAGTCAGTACTCAATTATCTCTCAAAGATAGCAAATAGTGCTTTTACTCATTAGTCAGAATACAAAAAGTGTACCTTAAACCCATAAGGGTGCCTTACTTTTATAGCCAGCATTGACTTGATCCCTGTAGAAACCTAGCTTCAATGGACTCTGGCTCAATGTTCATCTTGGACTCTCCAATACATAAAGATAAACTCCCTAAGAGTTTTATCCTTATTTAGGCTGGGGTCCTCTTTCATTCTAGGACTCTTACCCCTTATCCGTTCATCTCGGATTATGGTATCTTCGCAAATAATCTCGGCCTAGCAGAGATCATCTTGACGTCATAATCAGGACACGTGGTACCTCGGCTGGCACTTCGTTGCCACCTTGGTCACGTGTTGTCATTAACAAAAAATATGTCCCTACAATCACTTGTATTTTTATAATTTTATAATTATTTTTTTATTTCTCGTTTTATTTTTTAATATTCTCCCGAAGAAGAACGGCGACCATTCATCTGGCTGAATTGTCCCTCCTGTGGGGGCCACGCAAGACAACAATTATTTAGAGGGCCACTTGTGAGTTAAACATGTGGCATATACTCCATAGTGTATCAAATTATATCTATTGTATTACCCTACTTAATTATTGATGCAGTTCCCTTTTACAATAATAATAATAATAATAATAATAAATTATTTCTATCGAACCCTTCCAAAAGAACATCACGTTTCAATTAAGGCGTATTTTGACGAGTACGAAAAAAAATTTATTTTTTTTGTTTTTCTAAAAGAGTTATATATAAAAATATAAAAATAATGTGATCCAACCAAGTCAATAAAATAGCTCTTCTTTTTGTTTTTTTATTTTCTAATTCAGTTTTGTTACAGAGCTCTAATTAGAGCTGCTCTAAAGCAACTATAATGAGCTGGCACCACATATTTAAAAAAAAAAAAAACAAATAGTGAGATAAAAGAGAAAACATAAAAAAAAAAAGACAAATTAATATTCCATTAAAACTCTCTTTTTAAAGGTCTCACTCAATTTTCTTTTTAATTGCCGACATAGGCCTAAATCATTGCAGTGCAGGACTTGGGCCCCAAACCTGTCTTTGGCCCCTAGCTTTCTCTAGAATATACTCTTTAGTTTAGAATTTATTGAGGCGAGGAAGTGAAATTACTTATATTTGTTCCTCAAGAATGCTACAAACTCAACAAAAATAAATAAATAAAAAATAAAAAAATAAAGAAATTTTAAATTTGTGGTCAAGATACACTCCAGAAGTGACCCTACAACAATAAATTTATATATACCATTGATTTATCATTTTAAGTAAATTTTTGAAAAAATTTCTAATATCGTAGATTTATTGTTTGTTCATTACTATATTAGTATTTAACAAAAAATAAAAAATTTCAAAAAGGGTTAGACTTTTCTTAAATTTAAATATAAATTTGTGAGAATTGTTCGAGCCCGTGAAGCCCACTATAGGTCTGATTTTAATGATTCAAATTGTTTATTTTGTAGAACACTTCGTGTATATTATTTATGAAAAAAAATTAAGAAATTACAATTCAATATATGTTTTAGAAAAATATTTCAAATCAGTAGTAAACTTTACATACTTTAATAATTAAATATATAATTTTTATTTTTTATAAATTTATAAATATTTTGTAAGACACCACTTATTTGCAATTTTTCCAAAATAATTAGATCAATCTAATAATTTTTTCAATATTTTCCCAAATTTTATACTTTAAGTGTATATAAATTAAGTGAATAAAAAAATAAAAAAATAATTAAAAATATAAAATATAAATTAAAATTTTCCAAATTATTTTTAAAAATTCCAAAACCAAACAAAGTAATTGTTGTGTGTATATGTGTGAGTTGTACCATTCTATGCATTCAAAAAAAAATTCAAATAATGAAATGTGTAGTTTATATTATTTTAGTTATAATCCAAATCATATTAAGGTCAAGTTTGGGAATATGTTATTTTAATAATTTTTTAGTTTTTTACTTAACATATGAAATAAAAAAAGTTAATATATGTTTGGAATATTTTTTGGTAAAAAAAGTGCAAAAAGTATTGGAAAAATAAATTTTTTGACTTTTTTATATAGTTTGTTGACTTTTTGATATCTTTAATGACCTTTTGATTTTTAAACTAAAATACAAACTTCCCAAACAAGGGCTAAGCTTAAATTACACTATTCGTATAGTTTTCAAAAGAGAATGTTATACAACTTGTTCCATACACTTTTATTTTGAATAGAGACTAATCATAGAATTAGACACACAATATACATAAATGGATAAAATTATTTTAAGATTTGTTAGTAGGTTCATTTTTAAAAAACTCATTTGCTCATGTATATTTTGTGTACCAATTTTTGTATTCATTGACTTATTATTTTTTGTATGAGTAATGCTATTATGATCATATATTTTTTACCACATTTCATATATCATTTGATGTGAAACATATATAATAGCTCAATAATGACAACAAGAAGCCCAACATAAATGTTATTAATATTTAGGGACGAATTATACTGACGGTCCTTATAATTTGAGATTTGTGTTATTTTGATTCATAACTTTTTAATTGTGATAGATTTGATCTTAAATTTTGAATCATGTTTCAAATAAGGACAATTAAAGATACTGTTGCTCCATTTCAAAGGCAAAATTGTCAATTTAATAAAATATAAACTGACTTGACAAAAATAAATATCAAAAAATTATTTTTCAATTTTTAAAAATTATTTCTACTCATCAAAGATAAAATTATATAAAAATAATAAATATTTTACATTTTATTTTTTTATTTTTTTACCAAATTAATTTTTAGTATGTGTTTGGATGATGATCATATAATGAGTGGTTGTTTTTGTTGATATTTTTAGATAATTATCATGTAATAGATGGTTCTATTTGCTATTAATAGATATTTTTGAATGATTATCATGTAATTGATAGTTATTAGGCTTTTAATTTTGTTTAATATATAAAATGTTTTTATTTTTAAATTTTTTGATTTAATGAATTGGTTTAATAATGACATCAAAATTGTTGCCATGTTTGACTTTTGAAAAAATAAAAACTAATTTAACGAAAATAAATATCAAACAATTTTATTTAAAAATTTTATTTCTATCATCCCAAAAAATAAAATTATATATCAAAATGACGTTTTTAATTTTTTTCACCAATTTAATTTTTAATTTCTTAGCCAAATTTTTCTAAAAATAGATTCTAAAAATCAAACCAAATAGAACTTTATAACAAAAAAAGGTTCCAATATTATTCATTAAAAAAAAAGCCATTATATTTCAAACAACATACAAGTTAATTAACACAAAATAAGTTATATGACGACTTTGCCTTTCAAATAGAACAATAATGTCTTTAATTATCCTTATTTTGAACGAGATTCAAAATTCAAGATTAAAATGTATCACAATTAAAAGATTAGAAATTAAAATGACACAAATTTCAAACTGTAGGTACTATTAATGTAATTCACCCTAATATCTAATTAATGTATATGTGCCCCCATCATATGACCAGCAACAAAATTACGGACACATAATTAATAACATAATTTTTTATGAACTACATAAAACTTTTATAACATGCTAGGACATACTGTTTCACTCATATTGCTCTACCTATGTGATTGTTTTATTATCGATTATGTGTCTAAACTTATTGTATGACAAATGAAATTCTATCTTTATAATGGATTTTACTGTGTATTTTGTATGGCTAGAACTATTTTATATGGATGATTTTGTGATTGATTTTGTTTTTATAGTCTTATTAATATGATAAAAATATGTAAATATTGGATGTAACAGGTATATCACGTAACATTATCACCACCCAATAAACAATTATGATTTACAGTAGAAACCACAATAATAATAGATTAATGGGAGACCATACTTGTCTGTTTGATCCCTTTGTAACTTTTTATTAATCTTACATATATTGTCACTGTTACATCAATATATATATATATAATAAGAAGAGATTGCCATAGCATTACTCATTAGGCTTGTTTGATTGGCGGATTATATCATATGACTGAGATTATTAATCCATGAGATTCATATTCTATTATTTGGGTTGAAATTTTTGTTATCCAGATTAAATTTCGATGAATATTCCATTCAACAAAATTGATAATTTTTTTAATCATACAACTAATAATGTAAAACAAATATATAATTAAAATTATATATTTTCCACAATAAACATGTACAAGAGACAATCATTCATTCCATTAATCCAATTAAACAATCAATCTTACACTTATTTCGTAAATTATTAATTTATTTACTAAATCATACTAATCAAATAGTAAGAGTATCTCCAATGGTAGTTGTCATTAGAGCATTGCTAAAGTTATAATTTGGCATATTACAGTAACAAAATGACAAATTATAGCAATAGTGTTATAATAGTCAGATGTCATTTTAGCATATTTTCAACCAACTTTTCCTCTTCTTTTTTTTTTTTTTTTTTTTAAGTAGTATTTGGATTTAAATTTTTGAGTAATTTTTTTTGTTGTTTTTTTTTTAATCTTTTATAATCTTTTCAAAAAAAATTATATATTTACATTATAGATAAATAAAAAATTATAATTGAAAAAAAAAATTGTAATTTGCATCATTCCAGTCCTTTTAATTTTCCTAACCATTGGATCAATATAATATGAGCATTCAATGGTTGAATATCAATCTAACCATTCTCTCACTTTGCAGAACTTTCTCCTTTGTTTTGATCGCCTCCTTGAGGAATTATCATATTTTTTTAGGAATTCTAATTAATTGTATGTCTTTCTAATTTTATTAATTGCTTTAGGCTTGGTTTGGGAAGTGGGTTGGCTTTTTGACTTTTTGACTTTTTTGGCTATTTTAGTCTGGGCTTAAAAGCTTGGTTTGGGAAGGACTTTTTGGCTTTTTGACTTTTTTGAGTTTTTTTGTGAGAGAAGAATGTAATGATTATGAGTTGGATGTGATGTTTTGTTTGTTATGGCTAAAATAGCCTATTTTATTTTTTGTGGCTAAAATAGCCAAAAAAACCTACAAACCCACTTGCCAAACACAGGCTATAACACATAAAAATAAAAAATAAAAATTATAAATATATAATTAATAAAATTATAAAAACATATCGACGTAAGTAGGGTCGGAATTACTCAAGACCAGAGGTCACGTATTCCTTCAATTTTTTTTTTTTTAGGGCATTCACAATGGGATGACTAAAAAAGTGTATTAAAGTGTATGTTATATGACAAAAAGTAATAAAAGTGGAGCCTAAAAATATTTGTTAAAATGTGTTAAGAGTTTGTTAATTTTAGAGAGTGAGTGGTGGTGCAATGAATGTGTTAAGGGGTGTGTTAAGGTGTGTGTTAAATATATATATATATGTATATAATAAATAAAATAAATAAATAATTTAGTTTAATCAAAAATTTCAATCCCAAAATTAAATTTCAAATCCAAAAAAAAATCCCGACAAGTTCAAAAAAAAAAAAAATGCCGTTGACCGGTCAACCAGTCGAACGTTCGGCCGGTCAACCGGTAAGACCAAAAAAAGGCTCTCATTCGCTAGTTAAAACGCTCGCTACAAATAACAAATATATTAACATCTGATACTAACACACACCACTAATACACACATTAACAACTCTATTATAACACTAAATAACAAACGTTACCAGTTAAAACTTAACAATTGACATTAACACTACCCTTACCAGTTCCACTATAAATGCTCTTAGCTAAAAAGTGATTCACAGTGTTTTTTTGGTTCTTAGCTATAAAGTGATTCACAGCCCAGCCCCCACTGACACAGCACAGCCCCAAGTCTCTTCACTTTTTAATTTTTGTTTTTTAGTTCCAATTCCAACTAAACACACACAGGCCAACCACAGAAACAATTTCTAAATCTCAACTTTTTTATTTTTATTTTTATAAATTCTTAACTTGTTGCGTAATAGTTAATCTAAAAATAAAAAATAAAATTACCGAGTAAGGCTTTCAATGCCAGGACCTCTAAAATCTTAAAACTGTATGAAATTTTTTAAATTTTTTTTTTATTTATATACGATACTTGTTAAGTGTTTTTTTTTTGTATTTAAAAAAAAAAAAAAACCTCTTTATGCCCTTTGATTGATTTGTAATTTATCAACTCATGATTCACTATATTAAGATTACACAATACAGATTTGAAACTACACTACAATCTTGGTATCGCGACCCAACCCCGATATTTGGGTTGGATTCGCAACTAGCTAAATTCTAAAGCTAACAAGGTTTTAATTTTAGATTTAACAAATTAAATAATGTAGCAAGATAAAATAAATAAATAAAAAGTGCATATAAATGTCTAAGGCATGCATGAAAACTTTTATTGATATAACATGACCTAGTTAATAATTACAAGTAAACACCAAAAAAGAAAAAAAAAAAGAAAAAGAAAAAAACGATATTCAACTCAAGTTTGGATCTCGGTTTGAGAGATAAAAGAATTCCTCCTTAGATTTCTTCACCTGAAAAGGGGTTTAATAGCTATAAGCACATGACATAGTGATAAATATTATAATAAGAATATAAGGGTACACAAATCACCATGGACAATTATTTAGGCTAAACAGTGAAATTGTTTGGTTTGAATAAATCAATTATTTTAAATAATAAACATATAATATAAAAATTATATAAACGAAATAATCATAATCACAGTACAGAGTAGAACAAAGGGTCAATGGATCCATAATAGACAGAGTGTAACAAAGTGACTAATCAGAGAGTCAATGATTTTTTAAGTCCCCCAAAGCGTGAGACCGTTAGAGAGTTACTAAAGTGACTAATCAGAGAGGTAATGATTATTTAAGTCCTCCAAGGCATAGGACCTCCGTGGTGGTACTTACAAAATAATTATTCCAAAACACTGTTTTATTCATGGGTTTCTATTTTTAAGCGAATAGGGTTCATAAAATAAATGACATAATTGTGATGCTAATTTAAAAAAAAAAAAATGATTTGCATAAAATAATTCATAAAATAATAAAACAATTTTATGATTATTCAAAGTATAATATAATTCACCTTAATATTAATTTTTTTTTTCGTTTTCCGTTTCCATTTTCTTCGCTTACCAATTTTCTTCCTCTTTTATCTTTGTTCCGATTACCAATGCTTACTAAGCTATTTATACTCGAGCTCATCAACGGTGTGTCATCTATCAATTCCACGTGGTTTCTCAATCAATTTGCCATCTTCAGCAGTGATTTAGAGCTCTAATAGTAGAACTCTAATCAGAGCTCTATTGACGTAAAAAAAAAAGAAGACCAAAACATTACATCACATGGTGGGGCCCACCATTAGAACTCTTTCTAGAGCTCTTTTTTTAGAGCTCTCAATCATTTTTCTGCCATCTTTTTGATTAGCTCCCTCTTATTTCCATGTGTACAACCTGGGCTATTACCTATCGTATAGGTGCTTGTATAATTTAACCTTGGCCCATATGCCAAAGTTATTACGTTATCACCTTTTTTTTTTTTTTTTTTTCTACACAATGACCCCTAATGTAAATTAAATTACACTTTATCACATACCATCATAAAATTATATATTTTTATTTACTACTGCTACTACTATTATTATTACTATTATTATCATTATCATCATCATCATCATCATCATCATCATCATGATTGGTTGAGGTATTAATTAAATATTTAGGGTGTCATATGTCTCTCGTCCTAAATAGAAATTTTTCTTCAAATTTGTCATACCTTAGTTTTCGAAAAGGTGTGGATATCGGGCTCGCATTTGATTCTCAGTTTCCCACATAACTTCTTCAATGCGATGATTCCGCCATAAGACTGTTACCAGAGGTATAGTCTTGTTTCGGCGAATCTGATCACGACAGTCGAGGATCTGTACTGATTGTTCTTCAAAAGACAAATTATCTTGAACTTGTAGATTTCGTGATCAATGACATGTTCTGAGTCTCGAAGATATCGTCGGAGCATCGACACATGAAATACAGTGTAAACATTGGACAATTTTGGTGAAAGGGCAAGACGGTATGCTACAAGGCCAATCATTTCCAGTATTTCAAATGGCCCGATGTAATGTGGATTCAATTTTTCTCGTTTTCCAAATTGAATGACTCCCCTTATTGGTGAGACATTTAAGAAAACATGCTCTCATACTTAAAACTCTAAATTCTGTCTCCGTGTATTCGCATAGCTTTTCTGGCAACTTTGGCCAATGCAAATTCATTGTTGGATGAGTTGAATTTTGTCACTGGTTATCTGCACAATTTCTGGACCTAACAACTTCTGGTCTCCTACTTCTGTCCGATATATAGGCGATCAACATTTCCTCCCACACAACGCTTCATACAGTGTCATTCCAATGCTTGCTTGGTAACTGTTGTTATAAGCGAATTCTACTAATGACAAATGCTTGTCCGAATTACCTTGAAGATCCAATACGCATGCCTGTAACATGTCCTCCAATGTTTGGATCGTTCTTTCGGATTGTCCATCGGTTTGCGGGTGATAAGCGATGTTTAACTTTAGTGTTGTTCCCAAAGCTGCCCGTAACTTGTTCTGAAATTGAAATTCGAAACGAGGGTCTCGATCTGATACAATTGATACCGGGACACCATGCAATTGAATGATCTCCTTGATATATAAAGTGACAAATTTGTCAAGAGAGTACGTGCCTCCGACAGGTGGAAAATGTGTTGATTTCGTTAATCGATCTACTATGTCCCATATTGCAACGTTCTTTGAGGCTGATTGTGGTAATCCAATAACGAAATCCGTGGTAATGTGTTCCCATTTTCATTTAAGAATAGGGAGTGGTTATAGCAGTCCTGCAGGCCTTTGATGTTCTATCTTAACTCGTTGACATTGGAAGCATTTAGAAACATGGCTTGCTATGTCTCTCTTCATTCCTGTCCACTAATAATGCTCTTTCAGATCGTGGTACATTTTCGTATTTCCGGGATGAGCTGCGAATCTTGAGCTATGGGCTTCTATCAATGTCTTCTTTTTGATTTCTAGAATGTCAAGTACACAAATTCAGTTTCGAAACTTTAGTATCCCACTGTCTTTGGTGAAATCGAAATTGGGCGTACTGGTTTGCTTATCGTATATTTTCTTTAAAAGCTTGTCCTCAAATTGACGCGCCCTAATTTCATTGATTATCAAAGGTTCCATGACTATATTAGTGACAAATCCAACATCCCTGTGTGGAATCAACTCCAAGTCTAGTTTTTCCAAGTCTCCAATAAGTGATTTCATGTTAGTGAGGAAGTATGCCAAAATTTGGGTGGTCTTTTGACTCAGTGCATCTGTTACCACGTTAGCCTTACCTGGGTGGTATTGAATTTTCACATCATAATTTTTCATAAACTCTAACTACCATCGTTGCCTCATGTTTAGTTCATCTGTGTAAACAGATATTTCGAACTCTTATAGTTAGTGTAAATTTCGCATGTTACTCCGTGAAGGTAATGGCGCCAAATTTTAAGAGCGAAAATCACCACAGCCAATTCCAGATCATGAGTTGGGTAGTTCTTCTCATGAGTCTTTAGTTAACGTGAGGCATACACAATAACTTTCCCATTTTGCATAAGTACACAACCCAATCCATTATATGATGCATCGTTATAGATTACAAATCCATCCGTTCCAATAAGGAGTGCCAATAAGGGCACTGTCACAAGTCTACTTTTCAACTCCTGGAAGCAATGCTCTCGTCTGTCAGTCCACTCGAACGGTGTGTTCTTTTGGGTCAATTGAGTTAATGGTGACACAATTTTTGAAAAATCTTGAATGAAATGTCAGTAATATCCTGCTAATCCTAAGAAACTCCAAACTTTGGATACATTGGTAGGTCGCAACCAATCCGTGATAGCTGTAACCTTTTGTGGATTGACAGAGACGCCATTATTGTCAATGACATGGCCGAAAAAGTGTACACTAGTGATCCATAATTCGTATTTCTTCAACTTGGCATAAAGTTTGTGATCACATAGTATCTGCAAAACTAATCATAAGTGTTGTTCATGGTCCTCCTATGTTTTAGAGTATACGAGAATGTCATCAATAAAGACAGTAACGAACTCATCGAGATAGGGTTTGAACACTTGATTTACGAGGTCCATAAAGGCCGCTGGAGCGTTGGTGACGCCAAATGGCATGACAAAGAACTCGTAGTATCTATAACGTGTTCTGAAGGTAGTCTTCTCAATGCTTCCATCTTTGACCTTCACTTGATGGTAGCCAGACCTTAAGTCGATCTTTGAGAATATTTGAGCACCTTGAAGTTGATCAAATAAGCCATCGATTTGCGGCAAAGGCTACTGATTCTTGATGGTAACCTTGTTCAATTCTCGATAATTGATACATAATCTCATCGTACTATTTTTTTTTTTTACGAATAGTACTGAAGCTTCCCATGGGGAGGTACTTGGTCGTATGAAGCCCTTGTCGAGCAATTCCAAGAGTTGCATTTTTAACTTTTTCAATTCCATAATTGACATGCAATAAGGGGTTTTTGATATTGGTTGCGTACCGGGATGAGTTTTAATGGTGAACTCAACTTCTCGGTCAACTAAAGTACTAGGTAAGTATTCAAGAAAGACGTCATCAAACTCCCGAACTATAGGTATTGAATTGAGTATTGGGTCTACTTGTTGAGTGTCGACCACATAACAAATATAACCACAATAACCTTTTCTTAACAGTCGTTGGGTTATCGCGGAGGATATTAAACATGGAGGGATAGAAACTTCGGTTCCTTCAAAGATAAGCTCGTATTGGTTGAGTAACCAGAGAAAGACCTTTTTGGTTGTATAATTAATAGAGGCATGGCTGACAGTAAGCCAATTCATTCTTAAGATTATATTAAAACCACTGATACAAAGTGGAATTAGATCTACATATAAGGTTTCATCTTTTAGGGATATAGCACAGGATTTATATACTTCTGTACTAAATATGGAACCACCAGATGGAAAAGACACAGATAATGCATATCCGAGGGGTTCAAATGTTGATGTCAATTTGGAAGTAAAGTGTAGAGAAACAAAAGAATAAGTTGATCCAGAATCAATGAGAATATGAACTGAATGTCCACATTAGAAAGTGTACCTAACATAACGTTCTCAGTAGCATTGGGGTTTCCCGGTACTAAAGCAAAAGCCCTCCTGAGAGGGAGATTTATGATCTAGTTTGGGCCGAACAAGATTGGGCCGAGGTATTTGGCTTCATGATTGTGCCGTGGTTTTGCTCGGTAATGGCAAAGGGCCTGCGGAGCCGAGCTATTTGGGCTCTTTGGTATGAAGGCTGGTCAAGTGAGAGCTCGGCAGAGACGTCCGTGGCCTAGAAGGGCTTCACGGTTCGTGCGTTGCTCGGTCAGAAGGCGCGCACCCATAGCTCGGCATGAAGATTCGTGCCTGAAGCTCGGTAGGAAGGCCTTTGGTTGACCAGAATGACCAATCCCGTGCTCGACGTCGCCGGAATGCGGTCGAGCACGGCTGAAACGAAGCTCGGTTATTGGAAGCACTTGGTCTTGAAGTGCAGTATGGCTGTTGGCGGCCGAGAAGCTGCAGTCCGGCTGCCGAGCTCCCAGTAGAGTGGGCTGGTAGTTGGGTTAGGTGGTGTTCAGCGAGATTTGTGCTGACAGATGGGATAGCAGCACCAGGTGTCGAGAGACTAATGGGAGTAGATTTGGAGCGCAGAAGGTATATAAGCGGGTCTGCGCCCCCCATACTAGGGACGAACATTTTTGTAAGAGATACACTTACACTCAACTCTCTCCCTTCTCTCTATTTATCCCCTGGTGTGTGTTCTAACTTGATCGTCGGAGGGGTTTTCCGGCCACACACCACTGGGTAGCTCACCGCCGTTGTGTACGCAGGTGATCGGATAGAAGCGGAGCTTGGAAGAAATGAGTGCGGGCTTGCCTGAATATTTGCTCCCCGTACAATTGGCGCCGTCTGTGAGAATCTTTGCAGATAAAACCTTGTCTTCCAGGCCCATCCGATCGCTTTCTATGGCGAACAACGAAGAGATTCCGCTGTCCGCCATCGATGGAGTCACTCCGGAGTCGGGCAGACGGAGAGAGGGACACCCCACCATTACTCCGATGGGGGACTTGGAGACATTCCCAGGAGGACAATCGGGAGACGCGCGGGATAAGCGCGGAAGAAGTCATGGTCATTCACGGAGTCCAGACGGTCACCGGCGGAGGAGAGACTCACACGCCAGACGTCTGGAAAATAAGCTGAAGGACTAGGACGCCGTCATCCGGCGAATGGCGGCGGAGATGGAGGAGCTGAAGCGGCATGTCAAAGGGAAGGGTGTAGCTGGAGTGGGACACCACAGTGAGCGCACCCAACCCCCCCGTTCAGGCAGTCAGAGTCAGCGGCACACACCGTCCATCTCTATTACCAGAAGTTACAAGGTTGGTGATTCCGATGTGCGCGCAGAGAAGTCCAGCGTGCAAGATAGCACTTACCAGCCCTCATGTCTGGCGACGACGTCGAGGTACACCTATTCCGCTCGATCAGAAGATTTGCGGGCAGTTTTGGAGGAACGGGCCCACCGGCGAGAGGCACAGAGGATACCGGCTTTCCAGCGGTTATCCTACGGGGTTCACGCCAGCGAGGAGGTCGGAATGCCTCCACCCCGCCTAGCGGCGCCACTCCTTGTGGATTCCGACTTGGCAAGGTTGAGCGCCACCCCTTTCTCCCTGGAAATAGAAACAACACAGCTTCCGGTAGGCTTCCACCAGCCAAAGTTCACACTTTACGACGGAAAGACCGATCTCTACATGCATGTAAGCCACTTCCGACAGGTCATGGCCGGACATAGGTGGAATGACGCACTTATGTGCCTTATCTTCCCGTCAAGTTTAGGCGAACTGGGCCTGAAATGGTTTGAGAGGTTGCCGGATGGGAGCATAGAAAGGTGGCATCAGCTGGCCGAAGCCTTTGTTACGCGCTTCAAAACCAACACCAAAACACCAAAGGAAGTTGATCACCTACTGAGCGTCAAGATGGAACCGAGCGACACTCTCAAGGCGTACAACTCCAAGTACTGGGAAACCTTCAATGAGATCCTAGATTGCCCGGTCAACCTGGCAATCACCCAATATAAGCGCTGTCTCCCGGTCGGACATAGGCTGAGGGATTCGCTTACAATGAGCCAGCAGACATCCATGTGGCACCTAATGCAGCGCATCAATGAGCACATCCGAGTAGAGGATGATGCAGCGACGTCCACCGCGGAGACAACCCCGGTGGCAACGAGCAAGTGGGCGACTGGGTTTTAGGGAAGGTCATGGGCAACGCACTAGTGCCGGGCGAAGGCAAGCTAGGGGCAAACTGGGAAGGGCCTTATAAGATAACCGGGCAAGGGGGCATAGCACTTAGAAGATTTGGATGGCAAAGGCATACCCCGGCCATGGAATGCGGCCTTATGTAATTTTTTGAGGAAGGACTTGTTTCCCTTACACTTCTGAATGCAAATACTCTTTTTGTCATTGTAATAGAAGTGAATTACTTTTGCTGAAGAGCTTTGTTGTGTCCGAAATAATAGTGGATGAGGGGCCTACTCTTCTGTTCCAGTCGAGATGTTTTACTCCGGCTGAAGAGTTGATGATTTGCTCAACTGCGAGGTTCCAGCTGAGATGTTTTACTCCGGCTGACGAGTTGATGATTTGTTCAACTCCGAGGTTCCAGCCGAGATGATTTACTCCGGCTGAAGAGTTGATGATTTGCTCAACTGCGAGGTTCCAGCTGAGATGTTTTACTCCGGCTGACGAGTTGATGATTTGTTCAACTCCGAGGTTCCAGCCGAGATGTTTTACTCCGGCTGACGAGTTGATGATTTGTTCAACTCCGAGGTTCCAGCCGAGATGATTTACTCCGGCTGAAGAGTTGATGATTTGCTCAACTGCGAGGTTCCAACTGAGATGTTTTACTCCGACTGACGAGTTGATGATTTGTTCAACTCCGAGGTTCCAGCCGAGATGATTTACTCCGGCTGACGGGTTGATGATTTGCTCAACTCCAAGGTTCCAGCTGAGATGATTTACTCCGGCTGAAGAGTTGATGATTTGCTCAACTGCGAGGTTCCAGCCGAGATGTTTTACTCCGGCTGACGGGTTGATGATTTGTTCAACTCCGAGGTTCCAGCTGAGATGATTTACTCCGGCTGACGGGTTGATGATTTGCTCAACTCCAAGGGTCCAGCCGAGATGATTTACTCCGGCTGACGGGTTGATGATTTGCTCAACTCCGAGGGTCCAGTCGAGATGATTTACTCCGGCTAGAGGAGTTGATGATTTGCTCAACTCTAAAGTTTCAGCCGAGCTAATGTTGCTCGCCAACAAGGAAGTCGCAAAGCGGACCTTGCTCGCCTTCTTTGGAGCTCCCTGGCTGAGCTGATCTTGTCTGCCAAGAAGGAAGTCGCGGAGCGGACCTTGCTCGCATTCTTTGGAGTTCCTTGGCCGAGTTGATCTTGTCCGCCAAGAAGGAAGTCACGGAGCGGACCTTGCTCGCCTTCTTTGGAGTTCCTTGCTGAAGAAAGTGGATCACCGAGCAAAAAACCTAGCCCGGCCTTGTAATGTAATCCCAGTCACGCTAGCGCGGACGGAATTAAGGGGCAATTGAGAGGGAGATTTATGATCTAGTTTGGGCCGAACAAGATTGGGCCGAGGTATTTGGCTTCATGATTGTGCCGTGGTTTTGCTCAGTAATGACAAAGGGCCTGCGAAGCCGAGCTACTTGGGCTCTTTGGTATGAAGGCCGATCAAGTGAGAGCTCGGCAGAGACGTCCGTGGCCTAGAAGGGCTTCACGGTTCGTGCGTTGCTCAGTCAGAAGGCGCGCACCCATAGCTCGGCATGAAGATTCGTGCCTGAAGCTCGGTAGGAAGGCCTTTGGTTGACCGGAATGACCAATCCCGTGCTCAACGTCGCTGGAATGTGGTCGAGCACAGCTGAAACGAAGCTCGGTTATTGGAAGCACTTGGTCTTGAAGTGCAGTATGGCTGTTGGCAGCCGAGAAGCTGCAGCCCGGCTACCGAGCTCCCAGTAGAGTGGGCTGGCAGTTGGGTTAGGTGGTGTTCAGCGAGATTTGTGCTGACAGATGGGATATCAGCACCAGGTGTCGAAAGACTAATGGGAGTAGATTTGGAGCGCAGAAGGTATATAAGCGGGTCTGCGCCCCCCATACTAGGGACGAACATTTTTGTAAGAGACACACTTACACTCAACTCTCTCCCTTCTCTCTATTTATCCCCTGGTGTGTGTTCTAACTTGATCGTCAGAGGGGTTTTCCGGCCACACACCGCCGGGTAGCTCACCGCCGTTGTGTACGCAGGTGATCGGATAGAAGCGGAGCTTGGAAGAAAGGAGTGCGGGCTTGCCGGAATATTTGCTCCCCGCACACCTCCATTGGTGTTTTTGTTCTTTATTCCCTCCTATGATTGTTCTTGGTTTCTGCGCTAGTTTAGGAGTACCCATCGCAAAGTGGCTAAACTTTGGACAATCTTTCACCAAATGACTAACTTGGCCATATAGCACTGTCCCCAATGAGCCTTCCCACAATTTGGACAATTCGGAATGGTGCTACCTGTAGCTCGACTTTTCATGCTCCTTTCGGATATAACTAGCCCTACAATCCGGACTCTCGTGGTTCTGAATCTGATTCTACAAGTACAATGTGAAATAGATAAATACTAAAGAATCCAAATCCGGCAAATCTTTTAGAAAATCGATTTTGAATCAAAATGCCAAAAATGGACTGCTTTGCCAAATACAAAGTTGCCACCTAAATATTTTTGAAAAATTTAGGAAACCCATGACTTGTACCAAAGGCCACGTATCTGTCATCACCAAGATTGTCTCGGTTCGGGAACTTAGGTACGAGAGGGGAAGGTCATAAATTGAGCACTCCACTTGCCCGATCAAAGATCAGCCTCTACTAATCATGATGTGAATCTTATTTACATTATATGCTCTTGTTCCAATTATTAAACTAACTTTACTATGTGATGCACACGAGTATAGGCTAATTTACAAAAATTGGAACACTGTGATTCATGTTTGTTTTTTGAAAAGTGTTTCAAATATGTACCACTTGAAAAGTGATCGCATATGTACATTACTCAATTTATTCCAATTCAAGCAATTAGCCTTTATCCACAGGCATTTAAGCAATTTATCAATTAAGCACTTAGCCTCATGGCAAGCATGCTAGACATGGCAACAATCACACTTATGCGATATGCTAAAGCAAATAAAATGCTCACCTACTATTCCAAGGCAAGCCAAAAGAGACAAAAGAGTTAGAAAACATGCATGCCTCTAACTAAAGCAATATAACTAATGCAACACGTACAATGGTGCAATTAATAGGCTCGGCTACTAATTATGACATGTGAAACAATTTGATAGCATGTGTTTAAACATGAAGTATGCTAAAATAAACATGATGCATGCAAGACATGTGAATGCAAACATGAAGTATGCTAAAATAAACATGATGTTCTAAACTACTCATCATAAGGAAGTAAATAAATGGGAGAAAGACGTGAGGTTGGAAGACATACACATTATTACATATTTACATAGTAAATGGACTAGCTAATTAATTACCTAATTAAGTAACTATTACAAACCCAAATGAAATAAATTAGATAAGCTACTTAACTAATTATTACAATAACAAATTTAACTAACTATTCTAGCTAATTAAATAATTACAACACAAAACTAAACTAACTTGCTATTCTAACTAATTAGTTACAAGTCCATTACTCTAAGCACAACATATTAATATTACAACATAATTTAAACGAGCTCCGAAAGGCTAGGGATGGCTCATGTATGAACGCGGATTTCCACCCGATAATGCTCTCCGTTTTGCTATCGAAATGCCTCTGTTGCACAGTTAGAAAATTGCACTGTTTTTCCACCTTAGCCTCTGCTCTGCTCGGCTCTGCTCTGCCGGAAAAAAGACACTGCCTGTAGAGACCCAATTTCTTTTTAAATAGCCAGCGCATAATTTAATTGAGCAAATTTTTGAATTTGATTGCCGTGTAAATTCTGTGCAAAAACAGTTCGGTTTTGTATTTTGTTAAAATAGTTTCCAATCTCAGAAAATTATGAAATTTTTATATGTTGTTCCCATATGAGTTTAGCACGTTGGATAAAAATTTCAGAATTTAATGATGCGTATTTATTTTATGAAAATTCACGGACTGATTGGTGTTCAGTTTAATTTATAGCAGAATTTAAAATTAAATTTTGGGTGTTCGGACCATGATTTAAAATAAATTTGTTGAGTCTATTTTGGTATATAATTGGACCATATTTGACTTATGGGTGAGACCCATGACTTATATTTAATTTAAATTGAATTTGTTTAATGACTCACGTTTAACTGTTTGGTCATTTTAAAATGTGATTGGTAATAACCACCTTGGGAGTTGTTATTATTTATTATATAAGATTATAATAAATATTTGATAGTTGATTTTATGGTGTGTACCATACGGTAAAAAATTATATATTTTTGTAGTAAATAAAATTGGCGTATATTTCGTGGTGAGTAAAATATTATATTTTGTGATGTGTACAAGCAAACGAAATATATTTTGTGGTGAAAAAATAATGATATCATTTTATAAATTAGGTTACAAAATCTCATAAAGTTGTTAATTGTACTTTTAATTATATACCTAGAGAGAGATGGATATATATATATATATATATATAATAAAATAATAACAAAGAAAGCAAGCCCACATGGGGGCCTGCCTCTATTCCATTAACCTTGATTCATTTCTTTCCTTTGAACCCCAAAACACATAATGCAATGCTCTCCCTCTACTCCCTCATTTCTTTTATCTCTTTCTAAACACCACAACAAACCCTTATTTCTTTTTGTGATCTAGCAAAATCTATAAAATTTTTGCCTATAGTTCTTAAGGTTAAATTGATGTGCATCTCAAGAGGAGCATTTTAATCGGTGGAGATCAAAATCCAACAAAGTTGAAAATTGAGATTTTTTTTTTGCTTGTTTCCTCTTCTAGCTTGAGGTAGGGATTTTTCCTACACTTCTTTATGCACTTTTACTTTATTTTAGGGAGCTTAGAGTTGCATATAATTTAATTAGAATTTTTGAAAAAATTGTGATTTATTTGCTTAAAAGAGAAATTTTGAGAAAAATAAAAAGTTGATGCCCAAATTGTGAAAGTGTAAACTTGGAATATGTTTGTAAGGTTATGAAAGAGTTATGTTTTAAATTTGAACAAAAACGGACTTCGATTCGATTGGTTTTGAAATTTTTACTGGTTTGTGACCAAAAGAGCATTTTTTTTAAAAAATAAAGGAATTATGTTTAACTTTTGGGGCTTTCGATCAAAATAGGATGTCATAATTGAATAATGCTTGGAGAATGAGTTTGGAAAGAAAATGATGTTTTCTTGGGCAGTAACGGTATTATTTTGCTTAATGTATCTGTTGGAATAAAACCGACATGGTTAGAAATGGACCTTGAGATGTTACCGGACGTGGTTGTGATATGAAAACTAGTGTAGTTGTTCATATTTGATGAGATGTGAAATAGATTGTATTTATTGGAATTTTTAGAATTTAATTGTTTAAATATCTACTTAGAAATATCTGTTTTGGGCTATCGGTAGATAATAGCCAGGATGGTTGTAGAAATGCATGAGACTTAGGTAAAGTGAACCATATTCCTTATTTGTTGCATTGGACATTGCATTACATTCATTTCATTGGAAATGTATCTGTTCTTTGAGAAATGTTTGGAAATGTATCTGTTTGCGAAAAGATGAATACTTTGTGAATTTGGGTAGGGGGTGTAGAACCACATAGTTAGGTGTTGAGCCTTCCAGTTTACTGGTAAAAATGACAGTGGTAGTGCATTTAGGCCTACTTGCAGACACCCACCTAGAGATTCACAGAGCTGTATTCATGTAACATATATGGTTTAAAATAGAAATGATTTTATATCTGTTGTTGCATCTCAGCATTACATGCTTTATAAAAAGAGAGATAAATTGTTTTATCATGAGAATGGCATGAGCATACTCCTCTTTAGTCTTGTTATGTCCATATGTTGTGTAGTATATCTCTACTGGACTGTGGCTCACCCTATAAGGGAAACCATTTCAGGTACAAGTGATATGCCTCCACCAAGGCACTGACTTGGGAGGACTAAGAGTTGGGGCTTCATTTTTGTTTTATGGTTATTTGTTGAATGTAAGCCCAAGGCTGTATTGCGTTGAGTTGAAATTTCATTTTGTGTAACCAAGAATGTTCTTGGATAAATTTGTAAGCCTGTAGGGCACTTATTATCTGTTTGGCTTCTATTTCATACTTGTTGTAAAATGTATGCTTGGGATTGGAACTGGGCCATTGAGATGTGAACAACATGTATTTGGCATTTGAGATTAAATAGAAATGGATGTATGGAATAGTTAGCTAGATATATGTGTTTGTCTATCAGGTGGGTTTGTTGTATAAATAGATATACTCTGCCTAATTTTTCAGGGCATTACACTGCCTGCCTAGAAAAAGTGGACGGCAACCCAAAAGTAGTGGTTGGCAGGCCACTAATAGTGGGTTGCGGTCCAGTAAAAGTGGCCTGCCGGCCACTAATGTTGGTTCTTTCCTGCAGCAACAGAGGACAAACAGAGTACAAACTAGGGTATTTTCAGGGGATTTTTGTCCACCTTGCCTCTCTTTATCATCAAATAGCTCAAAGGAGGGGTAGGCTTGATTCGCAAGCCATTAATCGATGTGATTTCATTGCGTGATGACTTATGAATCAATGGACACAATTTCAATGAATGTTAAGGAAAGACCCATGAACCTTCTCCCTATCATAAATTGATCAAGGAAAGTGGTTGACCTTGGAAACTTGAACTATTTCATCACTAGCAAGTATGAAATGACCCAAGTTTCCATGTGTTCAATTAACGTCCGATTGAACACAAAACCTTTTATTATCTTGCTTCATTTTAACCCCAATTTATTACTTTATTTTAATTACCTTCTATTCCTTAGTCAATTAAGTCCAACAATGAGTTTTAAGTCCTCTAATGGAAAGGAGCATCAAACAAATAGTTATTTTAGGCATGAGAGAGACATCATGTCATTGGTAATGAACACCCAAAGGTATTAAAGCATTAAGCATGATACCTCTATCTGAAACTTAAATAAGTAATTAGTTTGAAACAACTTTTAAAACAAAGAAAAAGCCAAAAAATGAGGGAGGTTGCAGAGGTGATTACAGATAAATACAAGTATAGAAAGCTTGAAACAAATACTATCAACTCAAATAGATTGATGTCTAATGCCTAAAACACTAAGTCTATGAAGACCATTACACTACAAGCATACTATAAAAAGCATGAATGAAGCTAAAACATAAAAACAACCTTAAAACATTCCTGAAACAATCCAAAAAAGTGTTGGAATTAAGATAAAAATAACTACAACAACTAGCTAAAATATTGAAGAATTAATACTAGCACACAAGCACAAGGAGGGGAGGCTAACCCCTCAACTTTTAGGACTTCAAAACATGATTTTTGCCTCTGAAAAACCTCTGAAAATTAGTGGTAAAAAGCTCAAAAAAAAGGTAAGGTGGGAAACACAAGGGCAAAGGCCTTAGAAACAAGGTTCAAAGAAGGGTTATCAACCCCTCCACCTTTAATGACCTTAAACCACAAGTTTCAGCCCCAAAAAAAGGTAATAAACAGCTCAAAAACAACAAGTAATGATAAAAAATAAGTTGTGTAAAGATGGTACAAAAACCACTATAAGGTATACCTCTTAAAGAGGAATGAAACCTTGAGTAACAAACCATCAATTTCACACTCACAAGTACCTCAAGAGCTCAAATTCAAGCTTAAATCAAACTCTCTAGGTTTGGTTTAGAGTGTTTGAGCAAAGGCTATATAAGTTGCAAGAGAGAGAGAGAGAGAGAGAGAGAGAGAGAATTTTGCTCTTCTAAAAATACTTTCTCACTCAATTTTTCCAACCTTGAAACCAAAATGGGAGGTCCTTTATATATAGAAAACCATGTGCCTATCTCGAAAATATCTGTATACATACCACTGAAATGGTGCATGCACATGGGGGGACAACCGGCAGAAAATATCTATTTTTTTGCACCAGTGGTCCGCCAGCCACTAGTGGCCGGCAGGCTACATTAGTGGGCAACAAGCCATACTAGTGGACGACAGGTCATTGGGGGTACATGCCTAAAACCACTGTTTTGGTCCAAAACAAGGTACAAGGTTTGAAGGTTTAAAACTGAGATTTCCTGCTGAGGAAGTCAAGCATTCGGCAAGCGTACACATTCATCATTGAGTGATAAATCAGTGACGCCCAAGTCTTAAGGGCGGTAAAAAATGGGGTGTCTACACTACCCCTAGGAATAGTTGAGCTTTGATTGGCCGAACTAGTTGAGCTAATAGGTCTGGTATTCATTTTCTTTGGTGGAGCTATCCTAGATCCTCCGACTGGTTTTCGAAATTGCTTCTTTTGACCTATTTCGCCCGAACGTGAGGTTTTAATTCCTTTCTTAGCAATGTATGCCCGATCTACCATATCCGTGTAGGTTGGTAGTTTCAAAACCTCAATCTTATCTTTGATTTCACTATCCAATCCTGCTTCGAACTTCCTAGCTTTCCAGGCTTCTGTTGGAATAACATACGTTGCAAATCGAGCCAGTCGGGTGAATTTACTTTTGTATTGTACTATTGACATCGTTCCTTACTTCAAGTGTAGGAACTCCGATGCCTTTTGCTCCTGTAATGATTCTGGAAAGTACTTTTCATAGAATACTTCTAGAAATTTAGCCCAAGTCATGGTCTCTTTCTTTTCTAAGGTAAGAAGCCACTATTCTTGCACATCCTCTTTAAGAGTGAAGGTGGCGAATGACACCTTCTGTTCTTCGATGCAAGGTAGCGCACAAAAAATCTTCTCCATTTCTTTAACCCAAGCTTCAGCTAGCAATGGGTTCGAGTCCCCTGCGAATATGGAAGGTTTCAAATCTTGGAACCGTTTAATCGTAGTTAGCCCTTCACGATGTTCTCGTATTTCATTGGTTACTTTGTTCTGCAAGGCTTGCAAGAAACTAGCAACAACCCTTTGTACGATTTTTTTCATCAGATCGGCTCCATTAGATGATGATCTGGTACCATTTCCATCGTTAGCCATAGCTATTGTGATACCCCTGTTCCGTAATATGTTAATTGGCCCTTAATATGAGTGTGATTATGTGTTTTGATATGATTTTGTGTGCCATTATGCGAATATATGTGATTTTGAAATTTTCTCTGTTTACCCTAGGAATATCTGTTTGAATAATCTGCATTGGAAATTAAATTGAGGGCCTTATCGGCCACCGAATCCGAAATTGATTACGCCATTGTGATCAGCATAATTTTTAGAACCTACGATGAAATTTAATTGAAAATTAATTCGGGCCAGATTAAATCGATTAAATTGATGAATTAGAGCCCAACTACTTTATTATTATAATATTGGCCTTAGTGGGTTTTGTTGTCAAGGCCTTAAACACTCGATCTCTCTCCCTAGCCTCATTTGGACTGATGATAAACTCAAAGAAGAGAAGAGAGGGTCGGTTAGAAGAAGAGAGAGTAGGAGATTGAGGGTTTGGTCAAGAAACTTGGTGATTTTGGAAGGTTGCTCAAGAATTTGCTAGAATTTGGAAAGGATTGGGTTTCTAGGTAAGCCATTGACTCTTGAATTCATGATTTGAACTTGTAATTTTGTAAGCTCAAAGTTTAATGGTGACCAAGAGCATGATTTAAGTTGGTTTTGATGAGATATGGTCATGCATACATAGAATTGCTTTTAAATTGCCATAAGTTGCATAATCTAGCATGTATCATGTCAATTAAGCAAGATTTGAAGTTTGATCATGCATGCAAGCTTGACTTTGTTGAGTTTTATGAGAATAGGCACTATTTGCATCTTTTGAAATGGAATTGGAGCTAGAAGATTTCTTGCATGTTTGATTAATGAACTTATATGAGATGTAAAAGCTTGAACCATGAGTTCCCAAGAATGTTAATTCATTTTGAAGAAGTGTGACCATGATTTTGAGTAATTGGCCTCCTAGTACTTGTACACGCATGTTATATAATATGTTTGCATGTTGGGAACCAAGATTTTGAGTTTGGAACCTTTGGAAGTCAAAATGGAGCTCAAGAACACAATTCTGGGTTTCCCAGAATTTTAAGGTCCGCTCGAGCGGGAAACTTGCCGGTCGAGCGTGAATTTCGTGCTCCCAGCACTTTTTGTAGAGTTGAATGTCCGCTCAAGCGGGATATTTCACGCTCGAGCGGGGAGCTTTTGTAGACAGGCCTTCCGCTCGAGCGCCTTAACTCACGCTCGAGCGTAATTTTGAGGTAACTAGTACTTTTGCAGGCCTCTTGGGTCAGCTCGAGCGGGGAAGTCCACGCTCGAGCGGCGACCCTGTTTTCTGAAGTTTTGTTCATGCGTTCTATGTTTCGTTTTCCGTTCCCTTTCACTTGTAACCACTCTTAGGCATATGTTAAGCATTGTAAATGAGTTAATGAGATAAGAATAAAGCCTAAAGAGGAATATGTGAATTAAAGAACGGATTGAACTGTTAGTGACTCTTTTGTGTTCATGAAATGTGTAGGGTCAAGCTCCAGGGCAAATCCACAAGCCGATCACTGTGAGTAATATCGATATTTGAAAGCTTATCAATGTCCAATTGTTTATTCCCTTATAAGCTTTATGAGTTGCTAATTGGGATTGTGGACAAAAGTCTGACATGAATGAATGATTGGACCAAAGGTCGTTTTGATAGAACTAAATGGACCAAAGATCGTTTTGGTAGAAATGAATGGACCAAAGGTCGTTTTGATAGAACTAAATGGACCGAAGGTCGTTTTGATAGAAATGAACGGACCGAAGGTCATTTTGACATGAATAAGTGGGCCGAAGGCCGTTTTGACATAAATGAATGGGCCGAAGGCCATTTTGACAGGAATGAATGGGCCGAAGGCCGTTTTGACATAATCGAATGGGCTGAAGGCCGTTTCGACATGAATGGAAATCCGAATGGGCCAAAGGCCAGAATGTTTGGAACTACGGTCACTTGATTTGAATTTCGTATATTTATATATCTGTTAAATAGAAATATGGATTGGGCCCAAGGCCGTTTGGAACATGTTGTTCTACATTGTTATGTAACTTCCGTATTTGATTTGATATTATTCACTGGGCTATTGCTCACGCTCATTCATGTGTTTGTAGGTGAGCCAAGAGAAGTCCAAACCCAGCCCCAGTGAAGTTTGCCAGGAACAACATAAGTTTTGGAGAGTTAGCCTTGTGTCTCACGCACGAGACCCATCCTTGCCATTTTGTTATGTATTTATATTTTGTCTTGTTGGCAAGGACTTTTTGTATATCTGTATATAGATTTATTACGGGTTGACTCAGTTTGGATGATCCTGTTTGTAAAGGATTTTATGATACTGTATTTTGTTGTGGGTTATTAACGTATATGAGTATGGTTTGTTTTGATGTGCATATAAGCACGGCTCTATGGGCATAGTTTTTAATTATTGCTTCCGTTTGGCCCCTTTATTCTGTTGACTTATGTCTGTTTTGGTCTGAGGCCGTAGGTAGTCTCAGGATTACTGGCCGGTTATGTCCTTAACCCATAGGGGCGGGTCCGGGTCATAACAGCTATAAAGCAACAATTTTAGTGAAAGTGGTGCATAATTTCTATTTGTACATAACAATGGTTAATCATCACATACTTAGTTCAAAATGTTACTAACATGATTTATAAAACATAGTTCATAGAACATTATACATGCTATTCACAAAATACTAGTTTTATTTATATATAGTGGTGTTGGTACATGACTCGTTCCTACGAGTTAACAATTACGTCTAGTTAGTGTATAATCCCTCTATAGCAAAATAGATTAGAACTAGGCCATGATTAGCTCACTATACCTCAAAAAGAACAAGAAAACACACAAAAAAAAACTTTAATCTGGGGATCTAGTTTAAAAATAACCATGGGAACTGCAACTGCATATGGTGCTCAAATTCCCAACCACTGAGCTTAATACCCAAAAAGAACCAAACTACCTCTAACTGGTAGATGGGAATGCTTGCCTTGTAACCCCATAACTGTTATCCTGTGATGCACACCGGTACCCCCACATTTGTCATAAGATCCTCAAAATCAATTGTTTGGATATCAATGATATTTTTAGGGGAAAGGATTCTTGCTTGCAGGTGGTCACTTAAGAAAGCATTCCCTCTTCGGGCCATAAACTCCAAGGGCAAGGGTGCTACCAAGAAGTGGGGGTATCCTTGGCTTGAGGTCATGCCTACCACTCTTGTTAGTCCGAGAAATCTGTCCAATGTACTGTCGCCACCAATCCTCCACCAAAGTAGTTCCACCTCCCTTGGAACCACCCACAAGTACACCGGTCTACTCATCAGCCGGTTAAGGGTCGGGTTCGCATGTCTAACTAAACTCCGGTGGATCAGGCCCGTACCAAAGAGAGTCACCAAAATTGAGTTCTGACATTTCTTGCACCACAGGATGCCCAAACTAAAAAATGGAACGAATAAGAAACTATACCCATAATGGCTAATGTATCCGAGCAACTTAAAATTTTCTTTACCCTATTGTCTAATAGTACGCATGTCCTATTTATTTTATTTTATTTTAGTCTATATATATTTATTTTATTTTTTAACCACTGTGATACCACTTTTGTCACGACCTAACCCCGCAGCTTGGGCTAGATTCACAACTAGATAACTTTTAAGCTACCAAGGTTTTAATTTTAGATTTAACAAATTAAATAATGCAGCAGGATAAAATAAAAAAAAATAAAAAAAGTGCATATAAATGTCTAAGGCATACATAAGAACTTTCATTGTTCTTAGGTTTTTTCACTTGAAAAAGGATTTAACAGCTATAAGCACACGGCAAAGTGATAAATATTATATTAAGAGCATAAGGGTGCACAAAGCACCATGGATAATTATTTAGACTAAATAGTGAAATAGTTTGGTTTAAATAAATCAATTATTTTAAATAACAAACATATAATATAGAAATTATATAAGTGAAATAACCATAACCATGGTATAGAGCAGAACAGAGGGTCAATGAATCCATGACAGATAGAGAGTCACAAAGTAACTAATCAGAGGGCAAATGGTTATTTAAGTCCCCCAAGGCATGGGACCTTTGTGGTAGTACTTACAAAATAATTATTCCAAAGCACATTTAATAAACAGTTATATCCCTGAGTTTCTATTTTTAAGTGAATAGGGTTCATAAACTAAATGACATAATTGTGATGCTAATTTTTTTTTTTTAATAAAAAACATGATTTACATAAAATAATAAAACAATTTTATGATTACTCAAGGTATAATATAACTCACTTTAATATTGAATCCCCTCTTCTTCTTCTTTTTCTCACTTCCCGTTTTCCGTTTCCCTTTTTTTCGCTCACCAACTTTCTTCCTCTTTTGTTTTTGTTCCAATTGCCAACGCTTACTACACTCTTTATACTTGAGCTCATCACCGGTGTGTCATCTATCAATTCTACGTGATTTCTCAATCAATTTGCCATTTCTTTCTATTAGAGTAATGCTAAGGGCCCACATGTGGGTCTCACACTCATATGAGACATTTGGTAAAAACTTTTATAGAATTTTTAAGATCTCTAATATTCTTGTGTAC
The DNA here is from genome assembly GCA_036172215.1 of Camellia granthamiana. Taxonomy (NCBI): domain Eukaryota; kingdom Viridiplantae; phylum Streptophyta; class Magnoliopsida; order Ericales; family Theaceae; genus Camellia; species Camellia granthamiana. The sequence goes on along the minus strand of CM069905.1, from coordinate 35,042,280 downwards.
AACCTGAGCTACTACCTATGGTCTAAGTGCTAGCATAATTTAACCTTGGCCCATATGCCAAGGTTATTACGTTATCACATCTTCTTCTTCTTTTTCTTTATTTATTTATTTATTTATTATTTTATTTTATTTATTTATTACACAATGACCCCTAATATAAATTAAACTATACTTTATAACATACCATAATAAAATTAAACATTTTATTTTACTACTACTACCATTATTATTATTATTATTATTATTATTATTATTATTATTATTATTATTGGTTGTGGTATTAATTAAATATTGAAAAATGATTTGTGGCACTAAATTTCCTGGCACTAATGGCACTAATTTCCTGTTTTGGTAACTTTGTTTTTTTTTTTTTTTTTTTTTACCTGATATAGAAATTAGTGCCATTAGTGCCAGGAAATTTAGTGCCACAAATCACAACTGTTAAATATTTAGGGCGTTACACTTGGTGTCTTCTCTTCATTGTTTATAGTTAAATTTATTTATTATTTTTTACTTTTAAATAAAAATTATGAGTATTAATTTATAATTATTTGTTAAGTTTTGATTTGTAAAATTTTTTTATTTTTTTATTTTTTATGTTAAAATAAGAGATTTTGATATGTTAAAATTATGAATCTTGATTGATAGTGATTTATATTAAAATGAGGAATTTTAATTTGTTGTTGTTGGTGCTAAAATTAGGGATTTAATTTGTGCAAAAATTAAAAATATTAATTTGTAGTGATTAATATTTAAATTAGGTATTTTGATTTGTTATAATTTGTGCTAAAATTAAGAATTTTGATTTGTTATGATTTGTGCTAAATTTAAATTTTTTGATTTATGTTAAAATTAGAGATTTTGATTTGTGGTGGTTTGTGTTTAAATTGGGAATTTTGATTAAGAATTTTGATTTTGATTTTTATTTTTAAACAGTCATGGAGAAATATTTCAAAAAAAAAAAAATCAAAGTTGGAATTATCTCTTCCTCAAGAATCATTTCTTTTCGTATTACATATTGATTTTTTGTGTTTAATATTAGCTTAGAAAATTATTATTATGTTATTGTTATTGATTGGAGAAGAAAAATTTTGATATTATAATTAATAAATGCCTTCCCTATATTATATTCGTATCTCTGCCACTGCAGGTAGGACATGAGACAAACCTATATGATAATTTTTCCTTCCTCTCATCTATCTCTCTCTCTCTCTCTCACATCTTAACAATTCAACGATAAATTACAACCTGTTTTATCTCAAAACCGATCCTCTGTGAAACCCTCAAATCGATCCTCAACAACCGTGACTTTAGTATTTTGTTTACTTCAAATGGAGGCCTCATTAGATAGAGGTTTTTTTTTTTTTTAATGGTAATTGTTTTTAATATTTCTGTTTTAATTACTTTTTTTATTTTTTTATTGTTGATTATTGTGTTGTTGAAATTGTGGTATGAATTGGATTTTCCCCTCTGTGTTTGTTTCTTGCTGGAAACCTTGTAGTCAAAATCAGTTATTTAAATGATAGGGCGTGTTTGGCAGGTGCCAAACCTTCTCAAATTTGACACAATAAATGGCATTGCCAAATTTTGGAAGGTGGAATAGTAGCCCACTAGGGATTTTTTTTCTCTCTACTCTTGTCAAATTTTTTGCAATGACAGCTCCAATGACATGTCATTGAAGATACTCTAATTTGGAGTATTATGAGTTTAAGTTCTATATGGTTATCCGTGAAACCCAATTTTATAGATAAAAAAAAAATACTATCTTGCCACATCACCAAAACTTATAAACACAGTGAAACAACATTTAAGGAGGCCATTTAACTTAATCATAGTTTAAATCTTTTGTTAGAAAATGGTTTGGGTAAAAATAGATTTTTCTTAAACTTTGACAAAGTTGGCGGGTCTATGTGGCAACGCATTCTTTGTCGTATAACGATTCACGTTGTATATTTGATTGCTCAAAACCATTATCGGATGAATGAAAAATTGATGCCAAAGTGAGCTCCATAAAAATGATATTTTGGTTAGTTTTTCACAAGGAGATAAAGAAAAGCTTGTCCCACATTGCTTGGGTAGAAAAATATGCTGTGGGTTTATAAATCTTGAGTTTGGATCTTGGGGAGTGTCGTAAAGGACACCCAAGTTTTGTAGAGTGAGATGTTATGGATAAAGTGGGTTTTCGCCACCTTCCGGACTAGGCCTGAGGTTGGGTTTGGTGTTGCCCGACCTAATGCTTATCTTTTTGGCATTAAGATCCTCTAGAGTAATATCTCCTACAGTGAAGGACAAATAGCCGACATGTGGCCCACTCACCAAACCAAGGGCTGAGATTTAAACTTACCAAAACGATGTCATTTTGGTGAGTAAATTGAAAAAAAAAAAAACAAAAACAAAAACAAAGTAAGAGAGAGACAAGAACAACAAAACAAAAACAAAGTGAGAGAGAGAAGAAGAAGATGTTGTTATTTGTTTTCTTCTTGTTCACCATCGTTAGCTTCGGCTTTTACCAATCTCGACCCATCTCAGCTACAGTATTTTCTTCCTCCAAAACCCACCTCCATGCCTTCAGATCCTCCTCTCAAAAATTTTTTTTTTTGTAGAAACACGAAAGAGGAGAGGGGCTGAGGAAGATGGAAGTCGTCGCCACTGCCAAAGCATTAAGGGAAAACAAAAGAACAAAAAAATTCTTCGTTTTTACAGATCAAACACGAGAGAAAAGGAGCTGAGAAGTAACTTCAACAGATGTTCTTAGATTAATCTCAGCATCGCCAATTCACCCATTTTCTTCATCATCATTTTCTACTAAACCCATCAAAAAATTTCAAATCAACACTCATTCAGAGTCTATTTCCTCATAAATTTATGTGGGTTTGCTCCCAAAAAAGCTCTCTCAGCATCAAGGTATGTCAAACATGCACGTCCATGCCTTTAGATCCTCCTCCTCACTTGGAAAGAAAATAAAAGAGAAGATTAGTCAGATCAAGAAGGTAGGGTTGCTTAGCTCCAAAGAAATCAAAAACAAATACAAAATAATAAAAATAAAAAGGAAATATTCACAAACCCAACTCAAAAAATCAGCTCATAAACAAAAAATCAGCTTGAAATATTCACAAACCAAATCTCTTTGTTTTTGTTTTTGTTTTTGTTTTGTTGTTCTTGTCTCTCTCTCACTCTCTCTCACACTTTCTTCTTCTTCTTCTTTTTCTTCTTCTTCTTCTTCTTCTTCTTCTTTTTTTTTTTTTTTTTTTTTTTTCACCAAAACGATGTCGTGTTAATGAGTTTAAATCTCAACCCTTGGTTTGGTGAGTGGGCCACATGTCGGCTACTTGTTTTTCACTGTAGGAGATGACTCTAGGGGTATTACTCTAGAGGATCTTAACGCATCTTTTTGAGCCAAAAATTTTTTAATTTTATTTTATTTTATTGAATTCCTACCATTTGAAATTTAAATTTCTATTTAAAACTCAAAATTATTCCCAAATTGACCCCAATGTTTTTAAACGTTGGCAGTTTGGTCCAAACACACCTTTTCAGCTTTCCTCCAACCTGAAAACATGTTCCATGTCTGTTCATTTTTGTCCTGAACAGCCACCATCTCTTCTATAAATAAGCAGTACTCCATTTGTTCTGATCATTCAATTTTGTTCTTCTTCCTACATATTTCTGCATTCGTTTCTTTGAGAGGAAGTATATACACGAAATGTATTCGCTGGAAAATTAGTTTATAGTGCTACTACTAATTGTTGTCGATCATTTTATGACGAATCTGTCTTAAAAAATAGTGTTAAACGTTGGACTTTATCTGTTTTTCAAAAAAATAATTCTGTAAATACTTTTTCATTTTTCTGGTTTCTTTCCTTTCTATTTTCTAGATTCTGTTTTGATTTTATAACAAAATAGAATTCATCTTTTAAATTTATTGTTCATTTAATTTTAATTCGATGTTTAGTACTAGAACATAATTTTGTTTGTCAAAATTCATTTGCTTATTACAGTAAAAATTGTCTAACATCTTTCAGATCTAACTTTACTTGTATAAACTTGTTTTCTCTTTCTACAAACCCAAATAGCTCTTTCTTGCCCATCTTCCATTTTTCCTAACCCAGCTCTCCTCTTTCACTCGCCCGTTCTATAAATCAAAACATAGCAGACCCAACTTCTTTCTCTCGTCTTTCAATTTGTTCCACTCTCCATAAATCAAACTTAATAAACCTAACTTCTTTCTCTCCTTTTTCATTATGCTCCACTCTCTATATTCCAACTTACCCATCACCCTCTCTTCTCTTTAAAATTATCTATATTTTTCTTCTCCTCAGAGAAAGAAAATTAATTGTGAAAAGGTGACGATTGCTCTGTGTGTTGGATTGGCTGGATTGGCCTCTCTTTCTTGGAAGACGTGAAGTGGTTGTTTGAGATGTGCTATGTAGATTTATTTTTTAATTTTTTTGGTTAAAAATGTAAAGAGAAAAAATATGTATGTTTAAGATAATTTTTTAACTTTTTATAAAAAATGTGTAATAAAATATTATAATAAAATCAAAATAACAACTCTACCCTTTTAACGTTTTAACTTTTAGTTGAATTTAAAGGAAAAAATAATAATTTTGCCCTCTAAGCTTTCCTCACAAGCTACTCTTGAATCATATGGACTTTTTGACTTTTTGAGTAACTTTTTGACTTTTTAACTTTTGTAAATTATCCCAAACAATTGATTATGGGTTCGTTTGGAATGTGGGTTGGCTTTTTATTTTTTTGGCTTTATGGCTATGTTTGGAATATACTTTTTGGCTTTTTTAACTTTTGTAAGAGAAAAAATGAAATGATTATGGTTTGGATGTGATGTTTTATTTTATTGGATTAAAAAGCCTATTTTATTTTTTATGACTAAAATAGTTAAAAAGCCAAAAAGACTGGCATGCCAAACGAAGGCTATGTTTCTTATTTTTTGGAATTTTCCATTCTATGAATGAAATCAAATATTTTTGATTTTGTGAACTATATATATATATTTGATAAATATAATAAATTGAACAAGTTAAAATTATTGAATCGATTGAATTTTTTTTATAGATGAAGTACATAAAGTGTCCTGCAAAATAAACGATTTAGATAATCAAAATGAAACTTGAGATGGATTCCACGGACCCAAATAGTGTCCTCCAGTCCAAAATCTAAACCGGAAGGAATCCGCCTCCTATAAAATAAGTGTTCCTCTTTATTTTCAATATTTGGTGACATGGTAGTATAGTATTTATTGTCCAGAAAATTAGAATAATGATTCGGTGCTCTCAAAACACTGTTCTTCTTTTATTAACAAATTAATTTTTAATATTTTATTTTTTAAATCCTAACACAAAAGTACATCTTATAATTTAGACCAATAACTATTCATTTATCACATCACTTAGACAGTTGTATTGAATAATTTTCCATAAAATTGAGATTATGGGACAACCGTGTAGAACTTATCGTATTGAGTTATAAATATTGTCCCTCCATCCATCAAGTTTCTCAAGAATCTCTCACCTCTCCATATTCTTCCATTCCCTCTCTCCCTCTTTCACTCTCTTTCTAAAAATGGATTTTGTTCCTCTACTTCAAGGAACCGGAATCCTTGTAGCCCTACTTGTACTCTCCAAAATATGGATGTCCAAGACCGGTACCCAAGCCCCCGAACCGAAAGGTGCGTGGCCGATCATCGGCCACCTCCACCTCCTCGCCGGCCAAACCCCACTCTTCCGAACCCTCGCCGCCATGGCCGACCGACACGGTCCCATATTTACAATCAGACTTGGGTTCCACCGAGCCATCGTGGTGAGCAGCAAAGAAACAATTACCGAATGCTTCACTGTCAACGACCGAGCTTTCATGTCTCGGCCCCAAACCGCAGCACTCAAATACATGGGCTACAATGGCGCCATTTCCGCGCTCGGACCTTCCGATGACTACTGGCGCGAGCTTCGTAAAATCTCCACCCAAGACCTCCTCTCTAACCGCCATTTGGAGTCGTTGAAGCATGTCCGAGCCCTGGAGGTGGACTTGTCGATCAAAGAGCTCTATTTACTCTGCATAAAAAATGGTTAGTTTCATAAATAATCAGTTTGAATTGGGTGATTTCGATTATAATAATAGTAATAAATAAATAAATATTTCTCTTGGTTTGTTTGGATAAGTTTAAAAAAAAAAAAAATGAAATGAAATGAAAAAAAAAAAAAAGAAGACAGAAATCAATTTGTTTGCAGTGATTTTACAAATCCAGAAACGGTAGTAGTAGATGGCTCTAGTAGAGCAGTTCTAAGTCCCGTTTGTTTTCAGGGATAGAATTGAGAAAATTGATAATGAGGGGATTAATAGTGAAGGGATTGTTAGTGAGGAGATTAAGTAAAATTGTGTTTGTTTTGATAATAGTTGTTAGTGTAGGGGTTGTCAAATTTTTTTTATATAAAATAAATATAAAATAATAAAAAAATACAAAAAAAATTAAACATTAATGTTTTAAAAAAAATACCCAACATGTAAAAAAAATTTTAAAAAATAAAAATAAAATAAAAAATTTTCAAAAAAAAATAAAACAAATAAAATAATGATTTTTACTTAACAAAAAATACAAAAAATTAAACATTAATGTTAAAAAAAAAATGCCCGACATGTAAAAAATAAAATAATAAATAAACAAATAAATAATTTCTAATCCGCCAGATTATTTTTCTAATATCAAGTCCTGGAGGCCCATCCGAATCCCCTTGGGGAGGCCTATCCTAATCCGGAACTCGCTATCAATTTCCTCCCCATCTCTCAAAACAAACACAATATTAGTAGATCTCACCTCACTATCAATCTCAATCCCTCCTCTAACTCTCTAAACAAACAGGGCCTAAAAGTAACTTTACTGAGCTGGAAGTGTCAAAAAAAAGAGAAAAAAAGAAGAAGACAAAAGATAGTATGAAAAAAGATAAATTAGAACTGTTTTAGAGCTCTTCTTTTAGAGTTCTAAAACATTTTTCATCTAGAAATTATATTCAAAATTCAAATATTTAATATATTAATCAGATTTATTTTACATATAAATCTTATAATACATTCATTCAGTCTCTATCACATACGTTCAATATATAAGTAAAAATTTGAGTATTTTTTTAGGTTACAAACTAACTCATTTCTTTTATAAGTCTCTCTACTCTTTTAAAATTTTGGTGCAGAAATTCATAATGCAAGCAAATATAAGGTTGAGATTTAGTTCATATGTGTTGTGCGTCCATGTTTAAAATATATATATATATATTATAAAGGACTCAGCTCCTCTCCAATAATTGGAGGGGGTTGTTGGGCACTGATAGATCCTAATTTGGATATATATAGTGATAATTCAAATCGTTTGATGTATAGAATCTATTAAATGTATCATTTTTATAAAAAAATTACATTGATCGGATATCGATAACTACTTAATCATATCACATTTCTATCACAATTTATTTTGAAAATTATTTTAAAAATATATTCTGATCAAGTGATTATCGATATCTGATCAACACAATTTTTTGTAAAAATGATATATTTAATGGGTTCTACACATTGAACGATTTAGATTTTCGACATGAGAATAAATTAGGGCCCACCAACGTCGAACAATCCCCTCAAGTTATTGGAGAGGAGTTGGGTCCTTGTATAAAAATGCTAGAGATTCAAAAAATTATACATACTACTTACATATATGGGTCTCGTGTTATGTGGTCTCCACATCCATATAAATATTATATAAAATCCTTGATAAAATTTTTTTTTTAGAGTCCATAACAGTACTCTAAACCATATATTGATGTTTTTTGATACATATATATAAAATGATATATAAGTTCGTTTTCTAAATTCACTTTCTAAATTTAGTCTTAAATATTTTAATAGAATGATATATCATTGGATCTAGAAAGTACATCTAATTTTTGAGCTTAAATAGTAATATTCTTTTTGATAAAAATTACTTGAGTACATAGTATTACTACTCTAAAAAATCTCTATTTTTTTAATTTTTTTATTTAAGACCTCATTTGGGAACATGTTTTTTTAGTAACTAAAATAGTATGTTTTGACTAAAATATGATATAAAAAAAAATAGTATGTTTGGAATGATTTTTTAATTTTTTACGAAAAAATGTGCAAAAAATAAAGAGGAAAAGAAATCTTTGAGTTTTTGGTATAAATTATTTATTTTTTAATTTTTTTAGTGATTTTTAAACTAAAAAGTAATATTAACTCTTTTAGGTTTTCTTTATACCAAAATTGTTAAAATAACTTTTTACTTTTCTTTTAGGTTTTTTTTTTTTTTTTTTTCACGGCAAGCGAAGATGATTTTATTAACTCTGAGAAAGATACAAAACAGACTGGGAAAAAGTTACATCATTGTTTATGCTAAGCATCTCAATTATATTGACACCTAAAACAAGGTTAATTATGTACATCTCCAAAGTTCTCAATAAAGGTTAGAGAGATTTCAACTCAAAACCCACCAGCAAACCCACAGACTATACTTGACCTCCCAGACAAAATATGAGAGATTCCTTTCCCTTATTTATCCAAACAGAAGGCAAACTTCAACTCTTTTTTTTTTTTTTTGTCTTCTAATTTTATGTAATCATTTTTTTTTTTTTTCCTGTCGCTGCTATGTTTCCAAAACAGAGTGTAAGGTGAAAGTGAGTGAATGGTTTAGGCAAGTGACGATGAACTTGATGCTACGGGTGATTGCGGGGAAGAGATACAGCTTCAGTGACAGCGAGAGAGACAAGGAGGCAAGGCAGTTCGCGAGAACGATGGAAGAGTTCATGTATTTGACTGGTGTTTCTGAGTGTTCGGATGTGATTCCCGGGATTGAATGGTTGGATTTGCAGGGTAATGTGAAGGCTATGAAGAAGAATGGTAAAGAGATGGATTATTTCATGAGTATGTGGCTTGAAGAACATGTGCAGAGCAGGAGAGAAGGGAAGGTGAAGAAAGATGAAAGAGACTTCATGGATGTGTTGTTGTCTCGCTTCCCTGAGGATGGTGATAGGTTGGTGTTTGGACACAAGAGTCAGGACATCATCAAGGGAACTGCTTTGGTACACTCAAATTCCTTACCTTCAGATTATTTCATTCTTAGCATAATATTACTTAGAAAGTTGTTTCAGCCAATATTTAGTGGGTTTGGTTTAAGTTTTTGGGATTAAGTTTTTTGAAAATTGAATTTTTTGATTTTCGTATTTTTTTATTTTTAGTAAATATTTTTAAAATCTTAAACATTTCTTTTACTTTTTTAAATGCACCTTATTTGGATGTATCTAAAAAGTAAAAAAATTTGAGAAAAAATATTTTTAAAAAATTAATAAATACATAAAAATATAAAAAATATACTTAATTTTCGTTTTTTTTAATTATATTTTTGGTATTTAGTGAATTTTTAAAAGGTTTTTTTACAAATTTTTTACTTTTTAAGTATATTTATGTTAGGTATGTCTAAAAAATAAAAAATAAAAATTGCTTAAAATATTCAAAAAATTCACTAAAAATAAAAAAAAATATGAAAAATAATAAAGTAGAATTTTTTGAAAAGTATTTTTAGAAAAATACAACTAAGCCAAGTGAATAATGTTAGTAAATGAAAAGTCCATAGTTCATAGTTCAGATAAGATGATAATACTGAATTGATGGGTGTGCTTCTTAAGAGTCATCCAATAGTCAAACTAGTGGTAAACTCATAACACAGTTTTTAGGGTTTAATTAGAAAGAATAATTCATGTGGAGAACAATTCTATTATTCATTTCTCTACTAAGTAGATGTTGCGTGAGATCTTATCATGTTAGAAGTGTAGAGTTATAAAACACGTTTTTAATGTTGTGTTTGATTGAAAATTTTAAATAAAAATTAAAAAAAATTAGATAAATTGTCAATAAAATATATTTATATTTCATCTAATTTTAAATACTTTTTCTTTTTTCTTTGTAAACTTCTTGTCAAATTTTTCAACTAAATACAATATAAATAAATAATAACTCTATTAGGCATTGTCGCGTGAGATGTTATCACGTTGGGAGGGTAGGGCTATAAAACACGTCCTTTTGGTCACTAATTCAGTTATGAGTGGAGGGGACTATTCTAAATCATGTCACTTGCTCCTCTCATTTTGGCCCCGTTATTTAGAATCGTGGGAAAGTGATTATAACTTATAATCTAATTAGGGATGGTAATTCCAAACCGGCCCGACGGGGACCCGATCCCCCGACCCCGATTATAACGGTTTTTCCCCGAAAATTATCCCCATAGGGCCGGGGATGGTATTAAAAATAAAATCCCCGACTGTCTTCGGGCCGGGGACGGGGATAGGTTCCTCGGCCCCGGCCCCGGCCCGGCCCCGCCCCCGAAATTTCCCCGAAGTTTCCCCGAAGCCTCCCCGCGTACTACCTACTATTAGTTGTATATTATAATTTATATCTCACTTTACCTATTAGTTGTATATTATAATATTATAATTTTATCTCTCTCTTTACCTATTACTTTCATGTATCTCTGATCTGAAGGCTCATTTCCCTCTTTCCCTCTTTCGTTCGTCTCTCTCTCTCTCTCAACCCTCTGTCTCTCGTTCTTCTCTCCATCACTCTCTCTCATCTCAACTCTCCTTCTTCTCTCCAACACGGTGACAGCACCACCGCCGAGCATCGCCGAGCCTCGCACCACCACCGCCGAGCACCGCCGAGCCGAGCACCACCACCGCCGAGCCGAGCACCACCACATCGCAGCTCTCATCTACTCCCTCTCTCTCGACGATCCTCGACCACCAGATGAGATTTTTTTTTTTTTTTTTTTCAGATCTGTTTCAGATCTCAGATCTGATTCACAATATTTTTTTTTTTAGATCTGTTTCGGATCTGATGTTGTTGATGTTATATTTTCGGATGATGTTGTTGATTGATGTTGTTGTATTTTCGGATCATTGTTGTTTCAGATCCGTTTCTGAGTTGTATTTTTCTGAATTTTTTTTTTTATCCGGGGAATGCTCGGGGTCGGGGAAACCCGATCCCCGTTGGGGGCGGGGGTGGGGGCAGTGATAGGTTCCCCGTCGGGGATCGGGGCCGGGGGAAATTCTACCATCGGGGATCGGGGACGGGGAGTGCGATCCCCGGCCCCGCCCCGCCCGTTGCCATTCCTAAACCTAATAGTTTATAGCTGTGAACATAAGCTGATTTTTTACTTATAAATTAAGCTTCTCCTCTCTCACTCAAAAAATAAGTTGATTTTTGATTTACAAAAAGTTATAAGCTGTATTATTAAGCTGAACCAAACACATCAAAATAGCTTAAATTAAGCTAAAAGCTGAAATAAGCTGGAAATAGCCCTACCAAACAGGGCTTTTATATAAGACAAATTATATCCACAGTTTTTTGTAATTTAGGATTTATGTTATTTTGGTTCATAATTTTTTAATTGTGATATATTTAATTTTAAATTTTAAATTTTAAATATCATTCTAAATAAGGATAATTGAAGACGCTGTTTTCTTTGTAAATGGATAATTTTCTATTTTAAGAGCAAAATCGTTAATTTGATAAAATATAAAATAGTTTGATAAAAATAAATATAAAAAATATATTTTTACAATTTTAAAATTTATTTCTACCTATCAAAGATAAAATTATATAAAAATGATATTTTTTTTTATATTTTTTTACTGAATTAATTTTTAGTATGTGTTTGGATGATAATCATGTAATGAGTGGTTGTTTTTGTTAACGTTTTTGAATGATTATTTTTGTTTTTAACAGAATTTTTTTGTGGTTATCATGCAAAGGATGGTTATTAGACTTTTAATACGTAATTGATATGTTTAATATATGAAATATTTTTAGTTTTGAATTTTTTTTATTTAATAATGATATCAAAATTGTTGTCATATTTTACTTGAGTTTTTTAGACTATTTTTAAAACTATTTTTGCAAAAATAGAAATTAATTTAACGAAAATAAATATAAAAAAATTAATTTTAAAAAATTATCTCTACCTTCCCAAAAGATAAAATTATAAAATAATGATAAGTGTTCTTAATTTTTTCACCAATTTGATCTTTAGGTTTTTAAAATTTTTTGTGAATAGATTCTAAAAATCAAACCAAATAGAACTTTATAACCAAGAAAGTGATAGCATTGTTCATTAAAAAAGATGTGGCTTGTGTCCAGTCCGTAATCAGATTGGGCAGTACTGTTAGGCCTCCGTGGGTCCATTACGGAGCTCGTATCAATGATCCGAATCGTTCAATGTGTAGGGTTCGTCGAGTACTTCATCTTTGTAAAAAATCACGATGGCTATTGATATCCGATCAATATGATTTTTTGCAAGGATGAACTACTCGACGAGCCATATACATTAAACAGTTTGAATCATCAATACGAGCTCCGTGATAGACCCACAGAGGCCTAATAGTACGGTCCAGTTCGAAATCGTACTGGAGACAAGCCTTGTCCTAAAAAAAAAGTTATTAAATTTTAAACAACATACAGGTTAACCAACACAAAATAAATTAAATGATAACTCTGCCCTTGAAATGAAGAATTTTACATGTACAAAGGAAATGGCATCTGTGATTGTTCTTGTTTGGAATGAGATTCAAAATTCAAGATCAATTGTAATACAATTAAAAAGTCAGGCATCAAGATGACATAAGCCTCAAAGTACAAGAACTGTTAGTGTAATTCAATCTTTTATATGTATAAGTTGCAAACTCATGTACTCGTGTGTTTAAAAATTTGACTCTCTAAAACTACCTCTCTCTCTTTCTCTCTAAAAACCTCCATCTCGGGTCTTATTGTTGGCCAACGAACCGTCGCCTTTGGCCATGGCGATCGGCTGGTCTCACCTATTTTGTGCTTGCTTGTTGTTTTCCTTCTAATAAACTTGAATCCCTATAGTTTTTCCAAATCTTTTTTAGTTCTTTAGGGTGGTAAAGGGGTGGGTTTTGTCCTTGGGGGTTTTCGACCATGGTTTTTTCGGTTTCGTTCATGGACGGCGCCTTCAACATGAGCGCGTTGGATTTATTTAGAAACTTCATTCAGGCGCTCCTACACGAGTGGGAGTTTGAGGGGTGGGTTCTTTTAAGATCTGTGGAGGTTGATGGTGGCCTGATAAAAGGAATGTTCCAGATTTGTAAAGGAGCTTCATTTAGGGGTTCTTTAGAGAGTGGGAGTTTGAGGGTGAACTCTATTCAAATCTATGAAGGTCAGCGTTTCGTTCGACTAAAAGGAGGTTGTTTTGGCTCAGGGTACTTTGATGTAGCTTTGGTGTTCAGCGATTTCATTCTAAAGCGAGTTGCTGTTCATGGGGGTGTCCGGCGATTACATTCTAGAGTGAGTTTTGATGTTCAAGTGTCTGCAAATGAGTTGGTTCCTGGGTCTTTCGGCCATGGATTGTTTTAGCCATGGGAGGTGTTGGTGGTTCTCGGTCAAAGGAGTTTGTTCGGAACAATGTTTTGAAAACCGAACAGGCCAATTCGATTCGACCGGTTGAACTGTTGACCAGTCGAACTGTTGACTAGTCTATGGTCCGGTCTGGACATACCCTCTAACCCGTTCCCTCTTGAAAATCGGTCATTTTAAGTGAAACCAATACGAACCACGGTTAAATCACTAAACCAGACGAACCGGCCTAGGTTGAAGCAAATTGTGATCGGTTTTGCTATGTTTGGTCCAATATTGAAAAAGTTTATGCTAAAGGGACTTGAATCCAACACCTTAAACTCTAAAAAGAATGAATTTCCACTTTGCCACCATGGTTTCTTGTTAATATATAGAAAATATATAATATTTATTGTATGCAAATTAATTTCCCTCAAACACATGTATAATTAATATTTTTACAAACAATATTAATATAAAAAAATATATATAAACATATATATATTTGATGAGTATATATATTAAATTATAAAAATATTTTAAATGAGTGTATTTTATTTATTTTTAAATTAAAAAAATATTCATTAAAATAATTATGACATTACGGTTTGATTTCGGTTCAACCCCAACGGTTGAACTAATGACCCGTCTATCCGATCGCTTTTTTCGGTTTGCTCATCAGTTTGATTTTTAAAACATTGGTTCGGAAGCTTCACTGTGGAAGGTAGTGTAGTGTTCGTTAGACCGCATGTGAGGTAGTGTTTTGGCCATGGAAGTTGGGTGTGCTTCTGCCAATAGTGTGTTCCGCAATGGGTGTTTCGGCGATGGAAGCTTCAGTTGTGTGCATAGGCTAAGGGTGTTTGGCAATGGGAGTTTGAGTGTTTTGGGCCAGTGGCTGTTTCGATTTTGGAAGTAAGCTTCGGCTATGGGTGTGTTTCTGCCAATGGTGTTCAAGCCATGGAGTTAAGAATGGCAATGGGCCGGGGCGGGGGCCAGGGATTACACTCCTCGTCCCCGATCTCTGATGGTGGAAATTCCTTCGTCTTTGGCCTCGATCCTCGACGGGGGCACCTATTACCGCGCCCGCCCCTATAATGCCCCGAAATGATTCGACATGAACTACCCATATTAATAAACATTCAACTAAAGCAATGAAAATAATCCTTCCATCTTCATATATTCAATAAATGAGTTTAATACAAAAGTTCCACATGTGATATACATTCAACGAATAAAAGAACACATGAATCTATAGCATGTGAAGCATCTAGTCTCAAAACAAATAAAATACCCTTAAGGGCTTACATCTTCCAAGGCAATAGCCCAGTTACACAAAATGGTCCTCTCGGACCCGTACACGTTTAGCCCTTGGCTTTGTACAATTCACAACAAAAGTAAGAGTGCTATTTATTCTTCACAAAAATATCCACGCCCTCAGTTTGGCGGGATCACCACATCTTTACCTGCACCAAAATCCCATAAGGGTGAGCAGAAAGCCCAGTAGAGAATTCTCACAAAGTATATACAGTTATGCAATTCTCAATGTAAATGTAAATGCCAATGCCATACAATGCCCTTTATGAAGAAAATTTCATTTCATGCTCTTCTCAAGGATTTCCATTTTTCAATAAAAGCTTGCAACCTCAACACATTTCAAAACTTCCAATTTTAAATCAATAGGGGCAGTAAATACGACACTAGTAATCCCTAGGCTGGTGTCTGCAAGTAGACTCTACAAATACTACCAAACTGTTATTTTTATCGGTATTAACCAGAAGGCTCGACATCTATCCGCGCGGTTTTCTGGTCTTTCACCATGGACACTCAGGCCAACTTATCAAGATTAACTACACCCTATCCGGACTTACCACGTATTTACCCCATGACACATTTACATAATTCTTATCTCAGCATAAATCTTTCTCAAAGTAAATGTTCTTCCAATTCATTTCAAGATTTGCAATATTGATGATAATTCAAATGAGGATATGATGCATTACTTAATATTTCGTAACATTTCTCCATTTCCAAATGTCTTAACAACAATAACAAAGCAACTACCTTTCTCATTTCTTAACTTCAACATTATTTCATAAAATAACCATGTGTCTTCAACACACAATAACAATTTCCCATCATACACAATTCTAGTCAATTTGCCTCTTCAAGGCCATATGTGATGTTTTCAAACATAAATCTCCCATGGATATAATTTCTCACAATCCATAGTGCAGAAAGATTTACCACTCCTCAACTATACATACTCAGTTATTTAGTAACAATGCTAAAATAATTTTCATGGCTCATATCAAGAAGATTAGCCATTTAATAAGAACACTTAATAAAATTTACACTTATACATTCATCCTCTTGACACAAGAAACTAAAGAATTTCGTAAGCATTATTCTTATCTTTCCAAAATTTCCAAATTTCTAGGGCTTTCATCAAAAACCCAACATCCTCCTATTTCATGGTGAAACCCAATCAAAATCATATTTTCTTGAGTTTTGTCAAAAGAACATTCTCATGGACAAAAAGAAAAGTTGAGATTTAGACCCATCTTTCAAAACCCCCTCTCTCTCTCTCTTCATTTAGTGCAAAAATTAAAATCAACACAGCAACTTCATGGAAACTTTAAAATCAACATTTATGTAGCAAAACATGTATATATGACTCAAGAAATCCCTACCTCAAGCTTGATGAAGAATGGGAGATAAAACCCTAGAAAATCAATGTGCTCCAAACTCAATCTCCACCACACAAGATGAGATTTTCATGGAGCTTTCTATCTTTGATGAAGGAGTCAAGGTTGGATCTTAATGGATGAAAGTAGATCAAGGGTTTTGATCTTGCTTTGAAGTTAAAATGTAGAGAGAAGGGAGAGAGATGTATTTTTAGAGAGAGAGAGGTGTACCTAAAGTGATACATTCAGCCAAAATAGAGAAATAAAAATAGGGGTTTTGGACTGCCAGTCGTCCCGCACGTGCGGAGCCTCTCTCCTGCACCTGCAGCTCCCATCCCAGACGTGCGGTCCTCCCCACACGCACCAAGTCCCGCACCTGCATATATTGTAGTGTGCTGTCTAGCTTTCCCCTGAAATCCGCACATGCGGCCTCACCTCTCGCACGTGCGGCCCTGGTTTCCTCAGCCCAAAAATTTCCCCACCTTACTGTAGGCACTTCGGGTTGACCTCTCACCCTCTGGAACAAAATGAAATCTAACACCGGAACAACAAGGATAGAAATTTAAGGTAAGTTTTTCGAATCACCACAAACCCAAAAAGGTTAACAAGACTCCGAATGAAACTTGACACACCAACGAAGCAAAATCGAAGTTAAACAAAAGGATTAGAACGGTAACACTAGGGACCTCACAACCTCCCCACCATAGGAAATTTCGTCCCCGAAATTCGAACAAACTCCCCAAAATTAAATAAACTCACCAAACAAGAGTATTCTAGCAACATAATCATTTTTAACAACGTTATCAAGTTACAACATTTATATTAATTAACATTTACTACTTTCTTCCTCATCATTTCGTCAAACACAATCGTTCAAACTTGAAATGAAATGAAACCTCTATAACAAAACATTATCTTTCCATAACATCATGCTCAAGTCAACAATACATATAACAACATGTGGTCAACATCTCAACACTTTTTCCCTTCAACACTAGGGGACATTACAAATTTTAAAACAAAACAACTAAACATGCTCAAATAAATCTAGATACTTGGAGCGGACTTCCGCTTCCCTCTCCCATGTTGCCTCCTCAATTCCATGGTGTCTCCACAACACCTTCACTAATGGTATGGTCTTTCCCCGTAACACTTGCTCCCGGGTATCTAGGATTCAAACAGGTCGGTCTTCGTAGGAGGCATCCTCATCTACCTCCAAATCAACCCAATCTAATACATGAGAAGGGTCGGGTTCGTACTTCTTAAGCATTGACACGTGAAATACATTGTGAACTCCCGAAAGTTGTAGCGGTAAAGCCAACCGGTATGCCACTTCCCCGATTCTCTCTAATATCTCGAAAGGTCCAATGAACCTCGGAGACAACTTCCCACTCTTGCCAAACCTCATTAAACCCCGCCTAGGTGAGATCTTAAGAAACACATGATCACCCACTTCGAAAGATAAGGGTCGTCTCCTCTTATCGACGTAACTTTTCTGTCGGCTTTGAGCCGTGGCTAATCTTTTCCGAATGAGAGCAACTTTCTCAATTGTCTCCCTAACGATCTCCGAACCCAACAACGGTGCATCCCCTACCTCGGCCCAACAGACTGGTGACCTACAAGGTCGGCCATACAAGGCCTCAAAGGGTGTCATCTCGATGCTAGCTTGATAACTATTGTTGTAGGCAAACTCAATCAACGGTAAGTGCCTCTCCCAAGACCCCTTGAAATCTAGGACACAAGCTCTAAGTATGTCCTCCAAAATTTGAATGGTGCGCTCCGACTGCCCATCGGTCTGAGGGTGATAAGCGGTGCTAAAGGTTAACTTGGTTCCCAACGCCTCTTGAAGGCTTTGCCACAACAGGGCTGTGAAACGGGGATCCCTATCCGACACGATGGTTGCCGGAACCCCATGAAGTCGAACTATTTCTCTAACATACAACTCTGCCAAGTGCTCAACTGGGTCGCTAGTACGTATTGGAATGAAGTGTGTGGACTTAGTCAACCTATCAACAATTACCCAAATGGCATCATTGCCCCGCTGCGTTCTAGGAAGCCCAACTACAAAATCCATGGTCACGTATTCCCACTTCCACTCGGCTATAAGTAAGGATTGTAACAAACCCGCTGGTCTTTGATGTTCGGCCTTCACTTGTTGACAAGTAAGGCACTTAGACACAAAAGATGCAACATCCCGCTTCATATTCCTCCACCAAAACTGACGGCTAAGATCACGATACATTTTGGTGCCTCCCGGATGTACCGCAAGGCGTAAGTGATGGAACTCCCGAAGCACTTCTTCCCTACAAGATTCAGGCACAAACAAACGATCTAGGTAACGTACACTCTGATCCGAGTGAATGTTCAAACCCTTCTCTTCCTTCCTATTGGAGATTCTATCACGAATTAACTCTACTTCGCGGTCCCCTTGTTGCGCCTCTACAACTCGGCTAATCAAGGTAGGTTGAGCACTCAAAGTAAACAATGTTGCACCCTCTTCGGACTCATTCAATTGTAATTCAAACCTGCCGACTTCACCCAACATAACCTACTCCCGAATGGCTACGCTCGCCAAACTACTCACGGTTTTTCGACTTAAGGCATCGGCCACTACATTGGCCTTCCCCGGATGAGAGTGTAACTCGAAATCACAGTCTTCTAAAAACTCCATCCATCTCTGTTGACGTAAATTCAGATCTTTCTGGGAAAACAAATACTTCAAGCTCTTATGATCGGAGAAAACCTCAAACTTCTCACTATACAAGTAATGCCTCCAAATCTTCAAGGCAAACACCACTACGACTAACTCTAAGTCATGGGTAGGGTAATTCTTCTCGTGGGTTTTCAATTACCGTGAACTGTAGGCTATAACCTTTCCTCCTTGTATCAAAACACAACCAAGCCCATCCCGAGACGCATCACAATAAACGGTGTAACCCAAGCCTCTCTCCGGAATGATCAAAATCGGTGCCGTAGTCAACCTAGTTTTGAGTTCTTGGAAAGATTTCTCATAAGCCTCACTCCATACAAACTTAACCCCCTTTCTAGTCAACCTAGTCAAAGGTGCGACTAATCTAGAGAAGTCCCTCATAAAACGCCGATAGTACCCCGCCAATCCCAAGAAACTCTAGATCACAAAAATATTTTTTGGTTGCTCCCAATCTTGTATAGAATCTATCTTCGAAGAATCTACAGTTACTCCCTCACTTGACACCACATGACCCAAAAACTTCACCTTGGTGAGCCAAAACTCGCACTTCTCAAACTTGGCATACAACTGATGTTTTCTAAGCAATTCAAGCACTACTCTTAAGTGAGCCTCGTGTTCCTCCTCGGAAGTTGAATAAATTAGGATGTCGTCTACAAAGACGACCACGAAATGATCCAAGTAGTCCCTAAAAATTCGGTTCATCAAATCCATGAAAGAAGCCGGTGCATTAGTCAATCCAAATGGCATTACAAGAAACTCATAGTGGTCATAACGCGTACGAAAGGCTGTTTTCTAGATGTCCTCCTCCTGGGCTCTCAACTGATGGTACCCCGACCTCAAATCTATCTTGGAGAAGCAACAAGACCCTCTAAGTTGATCAAACAAGTCATCTGTTCGCGATAAAGGGTATTTGTTCTTGACAGTAACCCGGTTCAACTTGCAGTAATCGATACACAACCGCAATGACCCATTCTTCTTCTTTGCAAAGAGAGCCGGTGCTCCCTAAGGTGACGTACTAGGGTGAATGAAGCCCTTATCCAAAAGCTCTTGGAGTTGAATCTTCAACTCATGCAACTCCGTGGATGCAAATCTATATGGCGCCATAGAAATTGGTGTCGTTCCAGGCACTAAGTCGATGGTGCACTCAATCTCCCGGTGGGGTGGCAAACTAGTAAGGTCCTCGGGAAATACGTCCGAGTATTCACACACTACCCTTGGCAACTCAACTCGAGTTCCGCCACTCTCATTATCCAAAAAAGTAGCAAGAAGACCATTAAGCTTGTTTCTGCTACGAGGATCGAATACTGGCAACAAGACCCTATCAACCCGGTCTCTCAGAAAGTAAAAACAATCACCACCCGAGGTGCACACGGTGACCCTTTGACGAAAACAGTCTATCACTGCCCAATACGAAGACAACCAATCCATACCTAGAATGACGTCAAAGCTCGACATGTCTAGTAACACAAAACCAAACGGAAGTCTACGCCCGACAACCTCTATCTCACAATCATGACAACCCCGATCTAGGTCAACTGTACCCCCAATTGGAGATTCTACTCTGAAAGGAGATGCTAACTGTGTCACCTCTAGCCCCAATGTAGATGCGAATGCAGCAAATATGAATGAATGGGACGCACACGTATCTATCAACATGCTGGCCAAAGAATTACACACAATAAAAATACCTTTCACTACCGAGGATCCTAGCAACTACTCTGGCGTGGTAACAACGTACACGCGCTCCTGTGGCCTCTGATCAACCTGCTCATCCCTCGGAGCATAGGCCAGCTGTATAGATTGAGCCGAAGCGGCTCCTTGCTGAACTCGTGAAGTCTGAGCTGAGTGAGCCTGCTGATGGCTCTGAGTCTGCCTCGACCCCAATGAGCTAGATGCACCTCCCAACTGCAGGCAAGCTCTCTTCATGTGCTCTGACTGACCGTACTGATAGCAAGTAGGCCCTTCACCCCTACTCTGAGTCTGACTCTGAGATCGGTTAGGTGGTGGTGGTGGTAACATTTGCTGTCCTCCCCCCTTCCGTGGACAAGCAAAGGCCTTGTGACCTGGTTGGCCACACTTGAAGCAAGAAAACCCACTCGGTGTACTCTTTCCCGAGCCCCCACTAGGCATGGGGAAAGTAAATCTAGACTGTTGCGGCTGAGACTGGGATGAAAAAGTGTTTCTACTCTTCTTGTTGGGCCTAAAGTCCCCCTGTGACCCTTGGCCCCTAGACCTCGAATTTCGAAGTCTCTCCTCTTCGGCCTCTACGGTAATCTCCACATGTGCGGCCGCCTCCACAAGGCGATCATAATTCCGGATCATGTTCCCAGCAACCTTGAACAAAATCTTCGTTCTCAACTTCTTCTCAAACTCAATGCAATGGCGTTCTTCCGTCGCTACCAACTCCGGTACAAACCAGGACAAGCTAGAGAAGGCCGCTTCGAACTCGGCCACGGACATATTTAGTTGTTTAAGATCTTGGAACTCCTATCTCAACCTCGCCTTAGCCGTGGGAGGAAGATACTTGTCTTGGACGGCCACTACAAATGCCTTCCATGTCGATTCAATTCGGCCCTTGGCATACTTCCACCATTGGCCTGCATCACCCTTGAGATAGTAACTTGCAAGGGTCACCCTCAACTCACTATCCTCGATGTGAAGTATCTCGAAAATCTTCACGATTTGTTCAAGCCATTCATCTGTTTTCTTTGGCTCGGGACCACCATGGAATTCGTTCGGTTTAGCCTGCAAAAACTCCCTCATGAGGAAGCTTGCCCTAGTCTCCACGGCATTCTCCCTAGCTTGGGTCTCCGCCCTCAAAATGTTCATAAACTCCCTCAATGCCCCCTTCATTTCCCGGGCTAGGGCCCCCATTGCGGCTTGGCCTGCTTGCCCCGGCACCTCCGCTTGTCCCACCTGTTCGGCCATGTTAACTTGGCCTAAACCCTCTTCTTGCACCGGTACCTCATGAACCAGTACTCCATGCACACCCCGGCGGCGCCTACCACGTCTTCCACCTCTACCACCTCGACCTTGAACCCTTCCTGATATCCTAATTAAGGAACAAGATAGATAATTTAGCACATAGTTCCAAATGTGCTCGCAACTTTCCTCACACGTTAAACTATAACAATTATATACATTTTAGCACACAAACAATTCAATTCACTCCAGATAAGCACGTAGTCACGTAAACACATACGAATTATCCTATAGTGATGAGATTCGTCCCACAAGAAACTAAGAATTCTTAGTAGAAGGAGTATTGATCAAGTACTCTTCTAATAAGACCTCAAGGAATCTAATAGGCACAAATAACATCCCAAAAGTTCAATCTCATACCCATATAGTCACATAAGCATACTATCACATAATCACAATTAAACAAAACACTTCCTAATCATGCGAAACGAACCCATTGTGGTATAACAACCACTTTCCACGAGCCCCAAGTATTCAAACCTGGTAGCTCTGATACCAAGTTGCAATGCCCCGAAATAATTCGACATGAACTACCCACATTAATAAACATTCACTAAAACAATGACAATAATCCTTTCATCTTCACATATTCAATAAATGAGTTTAATACAAAAGTTCCACATGCGGTATACATTCAATGAATAAAAGAACACATGAATCTATAGCATGTGAAACATCTAGTCTCAAAACAAATAAAATACCCTTAAGGGCTTACATCATCTAAGGCAATAGCCCGGTTACACAAAATGGTCTCTCAGACCCACACACGTTTAGCCCTTGGCTTTGCACAATTCACAACAAAAGTAAGAGTGCTATTTACTCTTTACAAAAATATCCACGTCCTCAGTTCGGCGGGATCACCACATCTTTACCTGCACCAAAATTCCATAGGGGTGAGCAGAAAGCCCAGTAGAGAATTCTCACAAAGTATATACAGTTATGCAATTCTCAACGTAAATGCAAATGCCAATGCCAATGCCATACAATGCCCTTTTTGAAGAAAATTTCATTTAATGCTCTTCTCAAGGATTTCCATTTCTCAATAAAAGCTTGCAACCTCAACACATTTCAAAACTTCCAATTTTAAATCAATAGGGGCAGTAAATACGACACTAGTAATCCCTAAGCTGGTGTCTGCAAGTAGACTCTACAAGTACTACTAAACTGTCATTTTTACTGGTATTAACCGGAAGGTTCAACACCTATCTGCGCGGTTTTTTGGTCTTTCACCATGGACACTTAGGCCAACTTATCAAGATTAACTACACCCCCTATCCGGACTTACCACGTATTTACCCCATGACACATTTCCATAATTCTTATCTCGGCATAAATCTTTCTCAATGTAAATGTTCTTCCAACTCATTTCAGGATTTGCAATATTGATGATAATTCAAATGAGGATATGATGCATTACTTAATATTTCGTAACATTTCTCCTTTTCCAAATGTCTTAACAACAATAACAAAGCAACTACCTTTCTCATTTCTTAACTTCAACATTATTTCGTAAAATAACCATGTGTCTTCAACACACAATAACAATTTCCCATCATACACAATTCTAATCAATTTGCCTCTTCAAGGCCATATGTGATGTTTTCAAACATAAATCTCCCATGGATATAGTTTCTCACAATCCATAGTGCAGAAAGATTTACTACTCCTCAACTATACATACTCAATTATTTAGTAACAATGCTAAAATAATTTTCATGGCTCATATCAAGAAGATTTGCCATTTAATAAGAACACTTAATAAAATTTACACTTCTACATTCATCCTCTTGACACAAGAAAATAAAGAATTTCATATGCATTATTCTTATCTTCCCAAAATCTCCAAATTTCTAGGGCTTTCATCAAAAACCCAACATCCTCCTATTTCATGGTGAAACCCAATCAAAATCATATTTTCTTGAGTTTTGTCAAAAGAGCATTCTCATGGACAAAATGAAAAGTTGAGATTTAGACCCATCTTTCAAAGCCCCCTTTCTCTCTCTTCATTTAGTGCAAAAATTAAAATCAACACAACAACCTCATGGAAACTTTAAAATCAACATTTATGTAGCAAAACATGTATATATGACTCAAGAAATTACCTCAAGCTTGATGAAGAATGGGAGATGAAACCCTAGAAAATCAATGTGCTCCAAACTCAATCTCCACCACACAAGATGAGATTCTCGTGGAGCTTTCTATCTTTGATGAAGGAGTCAAGGTTGGATCTTAATGGATGAAAGGAGATCAAGGGTTTTGATCGTGCTTTGAGGTTGAAATGTAGAGAGAAATGAGAGAGATGTATTTTTAGAGAGAGAGAGGTGTAGCTAAAGTGATACATTCAGCCAAAATAGAGAAATAAAAACAGGGGTTTCGGACTGCCAGTCGTCTCGCACATACAGAGCCTCTCTCCCGCATGTGCCGCCCTCCCCGCAAGCACCAAGTCCCGCACCTGCATATATTGTAGTGTGCTGCCCAACTTTCCCCTGAAATCCGTACGTGCGGCCCCTCTTCCACACGTGCAACCCAAGGCCCCGCACGTGCGGCCCTGGTTTCCTCAGCCCATAAATTTCCCCACCTTACTCTAGGCACTTCAGGTTGACCTCTCACCCTCTGGAACAAAATGAAATCTAACACCAGAACAACAATGATAGAAATTTAAGGTAAGTTTTTCGAATCACCACAAACCCAAAAAGGTTAACAAGACTCCGAATGAAACTTGACACACCAACGAAGCAAAATCGAAGTTAAACAAAAGGATTAGAACGGTAACACTCGGGACCTCACAGCCCCTGCCCCTACCCCTAACGGGAATCGAGTTTCCCCGACCTTGAAAATTCCTCGGCCAAAAAAATAAATAAAAAATCAACTCCAAAAAATACAAGAATTCATCAACAACAACATCAACATCATCAACAACAACAACAGATCTGACCTCAAATCATTAACAACAATAGATCATCATCAACAACAACAGATCTTTATCATTTTCATCAACAACATCATCTTCATCTTCATCATTTTCTAGATCTGAAGAACAAAAGAAAAAAACAAAGAGAGAGAGAGAGTAACTAGTGAGGAGAAGATACCGTGAGAGGGAGACGAAGACCTGCCGCCGTAAGGGAGCATAGCAACGGTGAGGGAGGATTGACGGAGAGAAGCAGAGAGAGCAGCAGACTTGTATGTGTGTGTGAGCGAGAGAGGATTGATGATATGTTATGTTTGTGTGTCAACCAAACCCTAAACACACACACACACACATACACATACACACATATAAAGAGGGGCATAATAGTAATCTTACATTGGGGGCTAAATGGGACGGGGTCTAGTCGAGGCTTGGGCCGGGCTGGGTCCGGGGCTAGAAAATGTATCATCGTCCCCGGTCCAAATATCATTGGGGATTCATTTTTTAATACCATTCCCAGCCCGTCGGGGGTATTTTTTAGGAAAAAAATCGCTCAATTCAAGGTTGGGGGTCGGGTCCCTATCGGGTCGGGTTCAAATTGCCATCCCTACATGGAGTGGATGAAGTGTAACGGAGGGGATAGATGTGAGAGACACTGAGTTGTGCCTTGGGTGTAATGTAGCTATGCCTGGGAGTTGAGAAGTGTGTTTTTGGGTATGTGGTTTAACTTTGGGGCTTCAATTTTTTTTTTTGGTAGTTAAGTCCTTCTTAACTGTTAAAATTTGTTTTGGTCTTGTTTTGGTGTACTTTTTGTTTAAAAAAATTGTGAAGCCGAGGGATTGGTTATATGAATGCGAATAACAGTAGTAAGAGTATTTTATACTCTCCAAACCTCTTTTAATACATTGTATCTTTCTATATCTTTAATTTCATATTTTTAATAAAATTTTCACTTTTACTATTAAAAAAAAAAACCGCATATACTTATCGGTGGAAGGTTTTCACAAACCAGCTTAGTAAAGCTAAGGGTTCAATTTGACTTCTAATGTATATCATAGAACGAAAAATGATTTGTGGCTCTAAAACTGCTGGCACTAATGGCACTAATTTCCTGTTTTGGTAACTTTATTTATTTTATTTTTTTTTACCTGATATAGAAATTAGTGCCATTAGTACCATTAGTGCTCAAAAAATTAGTGCCACAAATCACAACTGATCATAGAACTAGGCTACCCTATACTTCTTAAGTCAAGTGGTATGTCAAATCACTTCATAAGTTTTATTCAGTTGCATTAATGGCTACCTTGTACTTCTTAAGTCTTATTCAGTTGCATTAATGGCTCGACCCAAATTATTTGCATATACATCAAGTAACATTACGTGTAAATATTTTTTTTTTATCATGCTTTAAATAAATATGATAACCCACTTATTTTTAAATCTAAATAATTCATATGAAAAAATAAATTAATTAAATATTCATATTTATATAATTCAAGTATATTTGCTAAAAATATATATATATATAGTAATTATGATCTTGATAATAGAACATTTATTTTAGAATAAAATTTAATTTATCCCATTGTGATTAAGGGTAGGAGCATTTTGTCCGTTTATGATTCAAATATGACCTTGTAATTTTGTAGCAAAGTGCAACTGTCATAATTTTCATCTAAATTGACAGATGTTGTATCACACGCTTGAGTTTGGAGAGTTGGCCCACAAAAAGGTTGAAGTAAGGCCTTGTTTGGGAAGACTAAATAAGTATATTTTTTGTCTTTTTTGACTAAAAAATTGAGGTTGAAAATATGGATGTTTGGGTTAACTTTTTGACTTTTTATGGAAAAATGTGTAATAAAAAATTGTGAAAATTAATTTTTAGAAGAAAATTTGAATTGGGAGTTGTGCAGCCGTAATTGTTGGCTTTTGGTGAATAGTGTTAACTTTTTAACTTTTTGGATTATTTAAGAGTATCCAAACAAGGCCTGAAAGTCAATTTTAACTTATTTTGAGAAATAAGTTAAAAGTTAATTTTTTGATTTTTTGATTTTTTTTTTTGAAAAAATTTACAAAAAAATAGAGAGGTAATGTGATTTAAAAAATTCAAAAAAATCAATAAGCTGACTTTTGATCTAGTTGCTAAAAGATAACTTTGTGGGTAAAAAGACAGTACTACAGTTTATCTTCTTCCTTTAACTCAAAAACATATTACATATATACAAATACAAAGAAATTGTTTCCAGATCTTTAATGGAGGACGTGTAGCTAAAGAGAAACAAATTGCACTCCAGATTTGAACTTTATTAATGGTGCATTCTTTAAAGATGGAATATATCAAATTCGGTAAAAAAAAAAAAGTGAAAAGATTCTTGAATAATTTAGCATTCAACCAAACAGACTGAGATCAAGACCACAATCATGGTGAGTAGACACTCTTCATCTCCTTTTTGGTTCCGACATCTCAATTCCCTCTTCTTTTCCAAAAACGACACCCTCTGATACATCCTCTCTATTTTCACTCTCCTCGTCCTTTACCTCTCTTTCTCTCCGATTCATATTTTTTTTACGCCGATGACATGATGCATTTGATTTGAAAACAACTCTCTCTAACTCATCGATCCATCTTGCTCTAAAGCAACGGAATCAGTTACGGAGTAAATAAGAAAAGAAAAATAGTATAATTATTAATGTAGATATTAAAATTGAGCGGAAAACCTTTTCAACCAGACAGAATAGAGTTGGGGCTCCACCAAAATTAAGTTTAATACTGTGTTTGGTTGGGATATTTGAAGAGGGATTTGAAAATAAAAATAAAAAAGATAGGTAAAATGTGAATAAAACATACCTATATTTTACCTTATTTTACACACCTTTTTCTTTTCTCTTTTCAAATTCTTTTCCAAATCCCCCTACCAAACACAACGTAAGAATTAAATAAACTTAATTTAACTCAACTAGAATCCCACAATCACCTCAGGGTTTGTTTGGATGTGGGTTGACTTTTTGGCTACTTTAGCCTGGGGCTAAAAAGTCTCGTTTAGGATAGGCTTTTTAGCTTTTTTGACTTTTGTGAGAGAAAAAATGAAATGATTATGAGTTGGATGTGACATTTTATCTCATTTGACTAAAATAATCAATTTTGTCATATATGACTATTTTAGTCCCAACCTTTATCCCAAATGAGGCTTCAACTGGACCTTTAATCTAATTAATCAACTAAACCTTTCGGTCTAATAAAAGTCTTTGGATCCTAACCTTTGTAGCTAGCCAAACCAAATGGTAAGACTTTGGAGCAACTATGCATGAATAAGTAGCATAAATATTCCTCTAATTTTATTTGAGTTGGGACAGTACCCTTCAATCTAGATTATGGGCTGGAGTGAAATTCATTCTTTTTTCCAATAACAAAAAATTATTATATGACTCAAATTCATTGTAAGTGCTACTCTATATATATATTTTTTTTTTGTATACGTAATATTGTTGTATATTCTTTTCAATTGAGAATTTAATTTCATAACATTAAAAAAAAATTATTTTTTTATTTTTTTGCAGACACTTATCTTAGGTGGCTCTGATACCACAACTGCCACATTAACTTGGGCAGTTTCCCTACTTCTAAACCATCCAACAGCCCTCAAAACAGCACAACAAGAAATAGATATGTATGTTGGACATGGAAAAGTAAGATGGGTAGATGAATCAGACACCAAGAACTTAGTTTACCTCCAAGCCATCGTCAAGGAAACACTACGACTCTACCCTCCAGGACCCTTATCCATACCACGTGAGTCCATTCAAGATTGTCATGTCTTTGGCTACTACGTCCCCAAAGGCACTCGCTTGATAGTAAACATTTGGAAACTCCACCATGACCCTTGCTTGTTGACTGACCCTGATGAGTTCAAGCCAGAAAGATTTCTTACGTGGCAAGCAAAAGTAGATTTAAGAGGGCAGCAATTTGAGTTCATTCCTTTTGGTGCTGGTAGGAGGTCATGCCCTGGAAGCACCTTAGCATATCAAATGTTGCATTTGATACTCGCTCGACTGCTTCAAGGGTTCAACCTTGCGATACTACCGGGGAATGGAAAAGTGGATATGAGTGAGGGGTTGGGGCTTACACTACCTAAGGCAACTCCATTGGAAGTGTTGGTCACCCCACGCTTGCCGAGTGAGTTTTATGATCAGCTATAGATAGACCATCTTAGTTTGTAGTGTGTATGATGCATATGTAATGTGTGGTAAATGGAAGTGTATGCAAGGTCACCTCACCTCTACGTTTAAGGACTCTTGTACCAATAAGGTGGATCCATATTTACAATATTTGTTTTTGGGTTAAGTTCAAGAACTAGAATACAGATTTGTGATAAGAATTAAGGTGTTTGGTAGAGATTAAATGCATGTATTGTTGGAATTTGTAAAATGAATCTCAATCACATATTAATGTTTTTTGTGAAATATTTTGAATTTGTAGTGTTATTGTCTTTTTGAGTCATTTGCTATGCTTGAGTGACATGAATATTGAGGGAAATGAAAATATGATTTTGAGTCATCACAAATTCAACCTTTGAAACGAGTTAGAATAAAAAAGTGATTATTGTCTATTTATTTCAGCAAAAAAAAAAAAAATATTCCCCAACAAAGTATTTGATTCTCCTACTTTTCCATAGATTGCTCAAGAAATATTAAAAAAAAGTCAAAAAGTTAAAAAGTTACTTAAAAAGTTAAAAAGTTATCACTATTCACCAAAAATCAAAAATTATGGCTACACAACTCACAATCCTAATTTTCCTCTAAACACTAATTTATACAATTTTTTAATACACATTTTCCCATAAAAAGTCAAAAAGTTAACCCAACAACCATATTTTTTTCCTCAACTTTTTAGTTCAAAAAGTCAAAAAGTGCACTTATTTAGGACATCCCAAACAACCCCTAAAAATAAAATGGGACTAACAAGACTTAAAATTTTGTCAATATTCATAACGAAACCAAATGCTAAATGCATAAATAACATTGGTCTGGAAATTTATTACCAATAATCTTAATATTATGAGATTCTAATTCTTTTCAAAATTTATGTCATTCAAACATAATTTAGGAGCATAAATGATTATAGGGAAGTGATCTAGTATCTATTTATTTATTTATTTATCTATATTTTAAAGATCCAAATGAGGGGTTTAAAACAAACAACACAAAAGAACAGATAAGACAAGGGAAACTTAATCCCTTCTAGAGCCAACATGTAACAAGTCAGCAGTTAACAAAGAGAGGATGGAAACAAGAGGGTCTTCCTTCAAAATGAGGTGCTCTTGTTGATTTACTCCTAAGTTAGCCAAAGCATCTGCACATTGGTTCGCTTCCCTGCGAATTGTTTCAGGAGGATCTAGTATCTATTTGGGAGTAAAAGAAAAATGTCATGTTTTTAATTTAAATTTAATGTGACATAAGTCACACTCAAGGTTGTTTTGGGTATAATTTATTTTTTGATTTTTTTTACTTATTACGAGAAAACATATAGAAAAATAGAAAGGTAGTGTGATACAAAATAGCTAATAAATAGCTTATTTGGGGTGTTCCCAAAAAAGGCCTCATAATCAATATGATCTATTGACACAAATTTTTAGAATTTTTTTTTAAAATTTGCATTTTTTTTTTTTTTTTGGTATGCATAATACACCCTAATGATTAAGTAATTATGTAATCTTTATACAAAAATTCCAATAGTAACAAGATATATATATTTTGAGTTGGAATTGACTTTTTTTAATATCTTTTGACCTTGTCAAAAATATAGAGAACACGTTGATTTTTGCTATTAATTTTTTTAATTTCTATTTATATTATATATAATTGCAAAACATTGTGAAGTCATTGAGGTTGAAAGTTCCAATCATTTTTCCTCAATTTTTTGATTTTTTAAAATTTCAGTTAATATGTGTCGCAATCTGATTGGCACTCTTTTTTTTTTTTTTTTTTTTGAATTTTTGTTATTTATCTGATAGTATAGATTTGTTATCCATTGTTATCTCATTAGAATTTGAATATAGTATAGATTTTTTTATTTTTTATTTTAAATATAACATTCTTATCTCATTTGAATTTGAAAATAGTACTTTTTTTTAAAATTTTTGTTATTTGTTATTTCATTGTAATCTCAAATATAGTATTTTTTTTTTTTTTAAATTTGTTATTATTGAGGCTGAAAGTTTCAATCGTTTTTCCTCACAATTTAGATGTTTTAAAATTTTTGTTATAATGTGTTGTAATCTGATTAGTCCTCTTTGTTAACTGCTGACTTGTTATAATGTTTTGTGTGAGGCTTCAGCAGCGTTGGGCTTCATTAATTGAATTATGTATTGGGCCCTAAGTAATAGGCTTGGGTTGTTCATAGTGGACTATAGCCTTTGTGGGCCTACCCATGTCAGTAGTCCCCCATTCCCAAGTGCAGCTTTAGTCCAACGAAGGGAATAATGAAGAAAATGAGGGTTATGAGAGGGTTGTGAGAGGGTTGACCAACCATGAGGAAAGCCGACCGCGCAAGGCGGCCGATTGGAAGGATCGACCATGAGGAGGGTCAACCGCGAAGGGTGGCCGAATGGAGAGACCGACCATGAGGAGGGCCGACCGCGAAGGGTGGCTGAGTAGAGGGACCAACCATAAAGAGGGCCGACCGTGAAGGGTGACCGAGTGGATGGACCGACCATGAGGAGGACCGACCGCGAAGGGTGGCCCAGTGGAGGGACCGACCATGAGGAGGACCGACCGCGAAGGGTGGCCGAGTGGAGGGACCGACCATGAGGAGGGCCGACTACGAAGGGTGGCCGAATAGAGGGACCGACCATGAGGAGGGCCGACCGCGAAGGGTGGCCGAGTGGAGGGCCGACCGCGAAGAATGGCCGACTGCGGAGGGTGGTGAAACGGCGCGGGGCTCGAGATGCAGCGTGGTACGTGTTGAAGTGAAGTGGAATAGACAGGGAAGGGGAAGTGAACAGTGTATCGTAGTTGTACACGTGGCAGAATCTCGTAGTAGGGGAGGTTAGGCGTTAGGTAATAAGTGAAACGATAGGGCATTTTAGGGTGTTGAAAAGACAGTTTTGGCGGACTGTTGAAAATTTTTCAAATTGGCGGAAATTAATTGTGACCCTTGGAATACAAGCAAGCCTTGGGCTTTTGGTATTATCCGTTTTACCTACCTTTTTGCAAAAAATCAAAACGTTCCAAGTGTTAACCCCTTCGTTGCTAGTGATACACCTTTGCGACATTTTGTAGACTATCTCACACCAGCATCTGAAGCTATTCGCAGACATACAAGAGGGATGGCCCAAGAAGAAGGAACAGCCGCGAGGGTTGATCCATTGGGAGACGATGACGCTGTGGATTTGGCAAAACAATACCGGATGGAGAAGCGAGGGGGAGCCGGTAGGGCGACCTCGGTCGTCCACGGTGATAGCGGCTGTGCAGCCAATCAGCCAGGTTGAGCCAGATCACTGGCATATGAAAGCTGACAAGTTGACCGTCACCGCGAAGAAGTTGGTGAGTATACACGAGAGGTACCAGATTTCCGCAGAAATAGAGTTGAAGCTGCCATCAACGAAAGAGAGGCCATCCGACGCCCCACCGGGGGAGTTTGCCCTCTACGAGGAGGTGTTGAACAGAGGGTTGAGGTTGCCAATTCCGGAGGTAATAGTGGGTGTCCTAAACCGGTTGGAAGTGGCGCCGGGTCAACTAATGCCCAACGCGTGGAAGATTGAACTAGCTTGCGCTAGCGCGTGGCCAAGGGCGAATGAAGGGGCGGCCATGACGGTGGACGAGTTTTTTGCGTGCTACAAGGCGTCGGGACAGCAAGAGACTTGGGTCACTTTGCAGGCGGCGGCAGGGAAGGGGCTGGTGGCGTGGTTGCCATCATCGATAAAGGGGTAGAGGCCGCGGTGGTTCTATGTGTCCGCCAACGAAGGGGTTAGAGTGCGCACAGTTTGGAAAGTGCCCACCAAGTCTGTGGAGCCAAAACTGGGGGCAGCAGCTGAGGAGAGAGTGAAGAAAGTGAAGGAATGAAGGGAGAAGGAGGGCGCTAGATGGGATGAGCTCGTTCAGCTGTCAGCCTTGTTTGTCGCAGGGTTGGGTCCTCAGCCGATCGGTGGAGACCTCGAACCGACAGAATTAAAGGCGAGAAGGGAGACGCAAGAGGCGGAGGATAGGACCATTCTCGCCAAGGCTAGTAAATTCAAAGAGTCACAGGCTGACCGGCCGCTGAAACCGATTACGAGAGAGAGGATTCGACCACGCCCCAAACCTCTGGGGAAAAAGGACTTGGGTGGATTTGAGCCACGACCGCCCCCAATTGATCCTTTGAAAGAGAGGGCCTCCAAGGAGGTGGTTGTCCTAGAAGTGCAGGGGGACAAAGGTGAAGGGGCCCAAAAGAGAGAAGAGCACATGAGTGCCATGGGCCCCAAGATGCAAGTAGAGAGTGGGTCAGCTGGCCCTGAGGTGCCCCAAGGAGAGGGTGAGGAGGCCAGGTTGAAGACCACTTTTTACCATGTCCCAGCCGTGTCTGAGGTACTGGGAGGAATAGGAGTAGAGGCCAAGGCCGCTGCAAATTGCCTCTTGCGAGTAGGGGAAGAGGCAGCCGTGAGCTCCGTGGCAAATTTTACTGAGGCCGAGCTGCTGAGGGGGTTGTGTTCTGCCCAAATGGAGGCGACCTCCTTAGCCGGGGCCCTTCTGAAAAAGGCGGCGGCTACAAAAGGTGAAGTGGGGCCGTTGAAGGCAAAGTTGGAGGAGGTGGTGGCCCAACTTGAGAGCTTAAGGAGGGAGACTGCAGGTTGGCAAAAGGTCGAGCGAAGTGCGTGTGCTAGAGGGTTGGAAGAGGCTCAGAAGGCGAAGATAATGGAAGTATTGGCGATCGTGCAGCGTAACGTTGCCACTCGAGCCCATACTGAGCTACTCGCGACCAAGTTGGAGCTAGATGACGAATGCCGCAAGGTAGTGTCGCTCGAGTTCCAGCTGGCTGGCGAGCAGAAGAAGCTGGAAGATGCTAGAAGTGCCTGCACGGTCGCCAACGACCGGTTTGAAGCGGCTATAACCAACAATGAAGAACTGCGCACCCAGTGGGTCAAAGAAAAGGAGGAAGCAGACCTGAAGATCACTGGGCTGGAGAAGAAGCTGGAAGATGAGCGTGCGAAGGCAATGGAGGAGAAGGCAAGGTTGGAGAAGGAGTTGGAGGAAGAAAAAACCAAGGCAGCCTCTGAAAGGGCAGCATACCCCAACCTATGCGTCGCAGCAGTGGAGCAGTTCAAGGGGTCTGCTGACTTCCAGATAGCGATCGATGCCGCGGTCGCCAGCAACTTGGCAAGGGAGGGTGCTGTGGGGGCGGGCCCGTCAGGAGCGACCGCTGGGGGGCAGGACTGAAGAATAAGTGATCCAAAGCTTCCAGCGGTCGGACTTCTATAAACACGAGATGACTGAGTTCTAAGACAGTGGCTGGAAGATGTTCAAGCGCAAGGCAGAAGAGTTGTTCCCAGACTTGGACCTCAGCGGTGTAAGGATTGATGAAGACGACATGGCTCAGACCCCCCTAGACGAGGGCGTTGAAGAAGAAGATCTGGTCTCAAGTGAAGAGGAATGAGTAGTGTGAAAAAGTTGTACTCAGAGTTTGGTTATTGTTTTTCTTTTTGTTGTTGTTGTTTTTTTTTTTTTTTTTTTTTTTGGAATTGCTATAATAAACTTGTGTATAAGTTTGTGAATGAATAAAATTATAAGGACGTGTTTGTCACACTACTGTCTTTATGTTTGTGAGTCTGAAACGAATGAGAATGGTTTATTCAAATTAGGCTTGACTCATAAGGAAAGAGGTTGACTTGTAAAAGTTGACTTATAAAGAACGCACGTAAGAATGTCAAAAATGTGAAGTTTCAAATCACGCCAAAAAATGAAGTTGTAAATCATGAAGTTGTGAAGTTTCAAATCATGCCCAAAAAATGTAAAGAGTGTTGAGAGGTGTAAAAGCATGGACCTGGAATTTGACTAAGTATGGCCACTATGCCACAACCATGAAGTTGGTGCGAAGACCCTGACCGGGCTCTTCATTCGTGCTCAGTTTAGGTTAAGCAACGATTAACTGGCTCTTCAAGTAACTCAGTGGCTTTAAGTAACTTAGTCTGGCTGAGCTCTCTATGCTCAGTCTAGCTGAGACTTTAAGTAACTCAGTCTGGCTGAGCTCTTCATGCTCAGTCTGGCTGAGGCTTTAAGTAACTCAGTCTGGCTAAGCCTTTTCATGCTCAGTCTGGCTGAGGCTTTAAGTAACTCGGTCTGACCGAGGTTTTCGTGCTCAGTCTGGCTGAGGCTTTAAGTAACTCAGTCTGGTCGAGGTCTTCATGCTCAGTCGGGCGGAGTTCTTCATGCTCAATCTGGCTGAGGCTTTTCATGCTCAGACTAGCTGAGGCTTTTCACGCTAAGTCTAGCAGAGGCTTTTTATGCTCAGTCTGGCTGAGGCTTTAAGTAACTCGGTCTGGCCGAGGTCTTCGTGCTCAGTCGGGCTGAGACTTTAAGTAACTCGGTCTGGCCAAGGTCTTCGTGCTCAGTCGGGCTGGGGCTTTAAGTAACTCGGTCGGGCCGAGGTCTTCGTGCTCAGTTTGGCTGAGGCTTTAAGTAACTCGGTCTGGCCGAGGTTGCAATCAAAGCGTTATTGGAATACCACACAAATAACTTAGATATAAGCTTGCTGTCATTAAAGTGTAGCCCGTTTGATCAGAAATTTACAGCATGTGAGAGAAGAACAAGAGCATTCAAGTGTGTAGATTGCCGAAAAGAAAATACAATAACTGATCAGTACAAGAATGGAAAATTATTGAAAATAACACTTCAAGTGTTCGGCGTTCCATGGATAAGGGAGGTCTCGACCTTCCATGTCCTAAAGTCAGTATGTACCCGGACGAGGTCTGGCTTTAACAACGTAAGGTCCTTCCCACTTGGCTGCCAGTTTCCCTTCAGTGGGATTTTTGGTGGCAAGGGTTGCTTCTCGTAAAACAAGGTCCCCCACGGCGAACTCCCTCGGCCGGATTTTGCGGTTGTAGTGAGCTCTCATTTTTTGTTGGTATGAGGCCCGTCTGACTGGAGTGGTTTCTCGGAGCTCTTCAATTAGGTCGAGGTCTGCCCGACGCAGCTCTTCAGTCAGTTTTGGATTCGGATGTAGAACCCTTGGGGTAGGAAGACCGACTTCCACTGGGATGACCGCCTTAGCGCCATATGTTAAGCGAAAGGGGGTCTCCCCAGTGGGGGTTCAAGCGGTAGTGCGGTAGGCCCAGAGTACATTCGGTAGTTCCTCAGCCCAAAGTCCCTTAGCTGCTTCCAACTTGGTTTTGATGATCTTCAGAAGAGAACGGTTGGTGACCTCAACTTGGCCATTGGCTTGGGGATGACTTGGGGAAGCGAAACATGGCTGGATTTGAAGCTCTGCACAGAATTTCCTGAACTTGGCATTGTTGAATTGTTTACCGTTGTCGGAGATGATGGCTTGAGGGATGCCAAATCTGCATACAATCGACTGCCAAATGAATCTGGTTGTGTTCCACTCGGTAATTGTGGCTAGGGGTTCTGCCTCTACCCATTTAGTGAAGTAATCAATGGCGACAATGGCAAATTTGGTTTGGCCTCGGCCAGTGGGCAATGGACCAACTAGGTCGATCCCCCATTTGGCGAATGGGTAGGGACTGCAGAGCGTGATTAATTCTATAGGAGGAGCATGGGGGATGTTAGCAAAACGCTGGCACTTATCACATTTGAGCACAAAGTCTGTCACATCTTGATTAAGAGTAGGCCAGAAGTAACCAGTGTGAAGGATTTTGTGGGCTAGAGACCGGGCGCCCGAATGATTACCACAGATACCCTCATGGATTTCCCTCATCACGTAGGTTGCTTGAGCAGGATTGAGGCATCTGAGGTAGGGTCGTGAAAAACCACGCTTGTATAAGAGGTCGCCGACAAGAATGTAGTTTGACGACCGGGCCCTGACTTTGGCGGCTGGGAGTTCCCTTGTTGTCAAGAAGAGAGAGATATCGGTCGCCCAGGGGATAGGTTTGTTTTGGAGAAAGTAGACTTACTGTTGGTTTGGGGAAATGGCAGGACGAGTCAGGTACTCAAGGCGAACACCGTGGCTGAGGTCTGACTGGTCTGCCGAGGCCAATTGAGCCATTTCATCTGCCTTGGAGTTTTCTATCCGAGGGATATGCTTGATGTGGAAATTACTGAAGAGGCGAACGAGAGGGAGTGCAATGTCCCTGTAAGCCCGCATTGTGTCGTCCTTGGCATCAAATTCCCTGTGATTTGGCTGACAATGAGCTGGGAATCACTGAACACTTGAATATGGCTAACACCAATGTCTCTGGCTAGGCGAAGACCTACTATCAATGCCTCATACTCGGCCTCATTATTGCTTGCATCGAACAAGAAGTGGAGAGCACATTTGAAATAACTACCCTCAGGGGCCGTGAGGATAAGACCAGCCCCACTGTCTTCTTTGCGGGATGATCCGTCGACGTTGAAGGTCCAAGAGTGGGGGTCTTCCGGCTCGGTTGGGAGTGGTGGAGGCGGAGAAGCTGTGGTTGGAGTGGGATTAATGAATTCCAGGATGAAATCGACAACAGCCTGTCCCTTAATTGCTGTCCAAGGCCGGTAGGAGATGTCAAACTAGCTGAGTTCGACCGACCACTGCATAAGTTTGCCAGAAAGCTCTGGTTGTTGCATTATCTTTTTCAATGGTTGGTCAGTGAAGACCACAATGGAATGGGCTTGAAAATCGGGACGGAGTCGTCTGGAGGCGATGACCAAGGCCAAGGACATTTTTTCTAACAATGGGTAATTCTGTTCCGTTCCCCTAAGAGCCCGACTGATGTAGCAGACTGGCCATTGGACCGAGCTGTCTTCCCTGATAAGAGCTGCACTGACTGCGGTGTTTGACACGGCTAAATAGAGGAAGAGGGGTTCGCCCGTGATTGCTTGAGAAAGGAGAGGGGTTAGCCATGCACTGTTTCAACTATTGGAAAGCCTCTTCGGATTCCGCCGTCCATTCAAAAGTTTGCCGAAGGACTTTGAAAAAGGGGAGGCACTTATCCGTTGCTCGAGAAATGAAGTGGTTGAGGGCGGCCACTTGGCCAGTAAGCCTCTGAACCTCCTTGACCGTTCTGGGTGACTGCATTTCGATTAAAGCCTTGATCTTTTTGGGGTTAGCTTCGATGCCCCGCTGACTGACCGTGAAACCCAAAAACTTCCCAGATCCTACGCCGAAGGCGCATTTCTCCGGATTGAGCTTCATCTGGTACTTTCGCAGGGTGGTGAAGGTTTCTCGCAGATCAGCCAGATGATCGGTGGAGAGCTTGCTCTTAACCAACATGTCGTCAACATATACTTCCATGTTCCGGCCTATCTGATGATGGAAGACGGCATTGACCAACCGTTGGTAAGTGGCCCCGGCATTCTTCAATCCAAATGGCATCACACGGTAATGGTAAGTGCCTCGGTCGGTGATAAAGGAGGTGTGTTCCTAGTCAAACGGATGCATCAATTGGTTGTATCTAGAGAAAGCATCCACGAAACTGAGCATTTGATGACCGGACGTGGCGTCAACCAGCAGATCTATGCGAGGGAGAGGATAGCTGTCTTTGGGGCAAGCTCAGTTGAGGTCAGAGTAGTCGACACAGAGTCGCCATTTACCATTGTTTTTACGAACCAGAACCACATTCGACAGCCATCTAGGGTAGTCCACATTCGTGATAAACTGTGCCTCAAGGAGTTTGTCTACTTCAGAAGCGATAAGGTTATTGCGTTCCAGGTGGAAAATGCACTGTTTCTGACGGATAGGTCTGAAATGGGGCTCAACGCTGAGACGGTGGCTGATGAAGAAGGGGTCAATTCTCAACATATCGGAGTGAGTCCAGGCAAACACGTCGTTGTGTTCAATTAGGAGGGCGGTGAGGTCGACCTTAGCCTGGGGAGATAGTTGGTTGCCAATCTTGGCGATTTTGGCCAGGTTGGTGGGGTCAATGAGGACCTCGACGAGCTCCTCCATTGGTTCCCCTCTGACCAGCTCGTCCTCGTCTCTGACGTCTAGTCCTTCAATGATCATAGCCTCCTTCAGCTTGACTTCTTTAAGTGAGGCGACATAACATTCTCTGACCACGGTCTGCTCTCCCCTCACTGTCCCGACCCCAAGATCGGTGGGGAATTTGATGGTAAGGTGGTAGGTAGATGTGATGGCGTGGAAAGCATTTAGGGCAGTGCGGCCAAGGATGATATTGTAGGCAGAAGGGCAGTCAACAACAAGGAAGGTGAGCAACTTTGTGGTCTGTCGCGGGTACTCACCGATTGTGATAGGAAGATCAATGGAGTCGATGGAGGTTACTCGGTTGCCAGTGAAACCGACCAAAGGGGTTTGGAGAGGAGACAGACTTTATTTCCCGATCTCGAGCTGACGGAAGCAATTGAGGAAGATGATGTCTGAAGAACTGCCGTTGTCGACAAGAACCCGTCTGACCTTGTGTAACAAGCCCGCGAGGGACCTCGCTACAGTTCGGACTCGATTTTTATGCGGTTCTAAATCTGAACCAAAGAGTCCAACTCTGGCAAATCATTTTGAAGAAAAACAGATTTTTTTGAAAGAAGTGCCAAACATGGACTGCTTTGCCAGATAACAGAGTCGCCACCTAAATATTTTTAAAATGGGAAATTTAGGAAACCCTGACTCGGTGCCAAAGGCCACGTGTCCGTCATCACCAAAGTTGCCTCGGCTCGGGAACTTGGGTACGATTGGGGAAGGCCACATCGTGAGCACCCCCGCTCGCCCGGTCAAAGACCGGCCTCTACTAACCATGATATCTGTTTTTGAAAACATTGTGAGTTCTTATTCCGGTTATTAGCCTAGGTTACTATGTGATGCGCACAGCAAATAAGTATAGACTGGGTCGTCTGAATTGGAACCAAAACACTTCGTGTTTGTTTGTTTGAAAATGGTTTGATGGTGCTACTCGCAAGTAGGCTAAAATGCGGATTTGCCACCCTCAGGTGGGCTTAGAAAACATGATTTTGCCACTATCTAGTGGGCTTAAAACAAACAGTCAACGAATTGTCCCAATTCAGGTAACTCAACCTCCACCCACAGGCATTCAAGGCAGTTATATCATATAAGCACATAGCCTCATGGTAAGCATGCTATCATGGCAACACTCACACGCATGCAAGGATGCTAAAGCATAAAACTCACCGAGTACTCCAAGCCAAAACAAAAGCTTGTTAGGAATCGTGCATGATCCTAGATATACAGAATTGCCTAATGCAACACATGCAAGATGCAACTAAGATGGCAGGCTCGGCTATTCTAAACATGGCATGTGAAATGCAACAACTAACATGTATTCATCTTGTAATTGAAATACAAATGCAGTTTGCATGATGCGCCGAGCCCGGTGCGTGCAAAACAGATGAATGATGCAAACATGCTGTCATACTGTATGCTAATTGAAATATGCCCTATATCTAACCATCGTAAGCGGGTAAATAAAAGGGAGAAAGAAATGGGGGTTGGGAGACATACATCACACTCACACACCCTTATTACAATTATGCCCTCGCGCAGAGGGTCCGAATAAATAATACAGTCCGAATAAATGAATAATACAGTCCGAAATAATAAATATACAAATTTCTAATTAATTGACAAATTAATTACAAAAAAGCTGTAAACTGGCATGCAAGCCAGGGACTGCCTTGCTGTTGATGAATGATGTATGCCGGGCTGCCTCGGGCGGAAATCCACTGGGATGCCCCAATTAGCCTCTGTTTGCAGTATTTCTCGAAATGCGAGCCGGACTCTGAAAAGTTGCTGTTTCTGGGTTTTGCTGCAACAGAGAGCAGGAAAAGGGCATAGCAATGTATTTCACAAATATATGCATGCCTCGATCCTCGTGCCACCAATCACGCATATCGATGCATGATGGCCGAGGAGCCGAATTGCACAACTCAATATAGGATGAATGCAGATGGATGCTACAGCAAAAACCTAACTCCATCATGGGTAATCCGGAGTGTCGGTGACTTGGGATTTGAGACATGCTCCGCCACTCGGAGTGCGAAACGCGCCTCGTTTCCCGTGCCCGGGCTAACACCTATCCCGGACACGATGCAATATGCATGATATGCATGAAATGCAACTAACATACAATCCTAGCATGCGCAATGCTATGAAAATGAGATGCCTCGAAATGCGTGCCCACTGGCACGCAAACCGAGGCGATGACATAAAGGCACGAAATGCAATGATGGGCTTACACCAATATGAGAGGGCCTCAGCCACACTCACACGGGATGCCGGAATGACATGCGAAATGTAATGATGGGCTTATACCAACATGAAAGGGGCCTCAGCCACACTCACATAGGATGCCGGAATGATAAGAATGAGGTGCCTCGAAATGCGTGCCCACTGGCACGCAAACCGAGGCAATGATGAAATACAAATCGGATAAAACCGAAGTGCCTCGAAGTGCGTGTACACGGGCACGCAAACCGAGGCGATGCTAAAATGAAATGAAATGGCATACGGAATGCAAATTGGGCTTACGCCAACATGAGAGGACCTCAGCCGCACTCACATAAGCTGCCGTCGGGTAAAAACAAAGTTGCCTCGAAATGCGTGCCCGCGGACACGCAAATCGAGGAATGCATAAAATGGCATACGAAATGCAGTGATGGGCTTACGCCAACATGAGAGAGTCTCGGCCGCACTCACATAGGCTGCCAGCGGATAAAAATAAAGTGCCTCGAAATGCGTGCACACGGGCACACAAACCGAGGCAATGGCATACAAGCATGAAAATGAAAATTGGGCTTACGCCAACATGAGAGGGCCTCAACCACACTCACATAGGCTGCCGGCGGATAAAACGAGGCTGCCTCGAAATGCGCGCACACGGGCACGCAAATCGAGGCGAGGCTCTAAAGCACCAAAATGACATGCGAATGAGATGTGGCGAATGGCATAAGGAAGATGCAAAATTCAGAAACTAAAATAATGCAAAAACAGCCCCCAAATTATGATAAAATTGCAACCGATGCCCAAAATGCGATGAAATGCACCCGAAATGGCCTACAGCCCTATTAAACATACAGAATATGGACATGGAATGAAAAACAGTGGCAAGGAAGCCCCTAAAATAGCATTTTATCAGCACAAAGCAAGGCCAAATAATGCTCACAAGTATGGAAACAAAAGCTTGCAAAAATACGGTAAAAGAGGGGAATTACAAAGCAAGTGATATGTAAAATGCTCAAACCCAAAAAATCAGTTCTACAACATTGAAGATGGAACAAAAATATGCACAAATGCAAGAGATGACAACCTCTAAATCAGTATGTATATATGCTAAACATAGCATGCAAAAAGGGGCTATAAAGAGAGGTATCATGAGCAATGACCAAACCACTTAAGACCCTTGACAAAAAGTGTAGAATAGACCAAAACAAGACACTCTCTAAGCCTGATGGAGGCTCAAAACAGTAGCTAAACAGGTCTAACAAAACATGCAAATTTACGGTAAAATGAA
This sequence comes from Camellia granthamiana, assembly GCA_036172215.1. Lineage (NCBI taxonomy): Eukaryota > Viridiplantae > Streptophyta > Magnoliopsida > Ericales > Theaceae > Camellia > Camellia granthamiana. The sequence goes on along the minus strand of CM069905.1, from coordinate 34,999,983 downwards.
AGAATTTCAAAGGAAGTACCAAAAATATACACCAAATGTCTTAAGACCCTAAACAAAACATGACAAGGAGACAAAAATAAGGCTTTATCTAGGCCTGATGAAGGCCAAAATCCGGAGCCAAATGAGTCTAGCAAAGCATGCAAATTAATGGCCTAAAGAGGGATATTGAAAGAGGTCTATCATGGAGACACCAAATGAAGTTGAGCCCTTCTACAATGTTGTAGAGGGGCTCAAAATGAGCACAAAAACAGTAGGTGTCAAAGCCAAAAACTAAAAGGAAATAAAGTAAATATTTGACTCAAGATTATGCAAGAAAAAGGGATTTGAATGCTTACCTTTGAAGACAATTCTTTTGCTGCCTTGTAGCCTCAATTTGCTGATCCTTAGGCCTTGAAGAAGCTCCCTTTGTTGCTGAAATGGAGATGGTGGAGGTAGAGCTTGGAGTTGATGAAGGAATGGAAGCAAACTTGGATGTTTGAAGCTTGGAAATGGAGAGGGAGAGGAGAGGTGTGTATGGAGCTCTCCAAAGGTTTTTTCTAACCCTCCCACCAGCTGGAAGCTTCTGGTTTTTATGGCCAAAAAGGTGGAAATATCTTTCCCCAAATATCTAGATATTTTGAGGGCAAAAAAAAAAAGATTTTGTTCGGCCACGAAGTGGGCATCTGAGATAGCAGTGTTCCTCGAAATGATGAAATAGAGATACCTGCCAAAATTGAACAAAAACTAATTCAAAACGAAAGCTCGGAGACCAAAACCGCGCGGGGTCCCGAAAATGGGCTGCCGGGCACCGGAAGTGGTGTTCGGCTGCGAAGTGGGTATCAGAGACCCCAGTGTCCCTCAGAAGGACCAAACAGAGGTGTCTGCCAAAAATGAACAGACATCGATGCAAAATGAATGCTCGGGGCCTAAACCGCGCAGTTCGGGGTCCCGAAAATGGGCTGCCGGGCACCGGAAGTGGTGTTCGGCTGCGAAGTGGGTCTCGGAGACCCCAGTGTCCCTCGGAAGGACCAAACAGAGGTGTCTGCCAAAAATGAACAGACATCAATGCAAAATGAATGCTCGGGGCCTAAACCGCGCAGTTCGGGGTCCCGAAAATGGGCTGCCGGGCACCGGAAGTGGTGTTCGGTTGCGAAGTGGGTCTCGGAGACCCCAGTGTACCTCGGAAGGACCAAACAGAGGTGTCTGCCAAAAATGAACAGACATCGATGCAAAATGAATGCTCGGGGCCAAAACCGCGTGGTTCGGGATCCCGAAAATGGGCTGCCGGGCACCGGAAGTGGTGTTCAGCTGCGAAGTGGGTCTCGGAGACCCCAGTGTCCCTTAAATGGGAGTAAATGAGATGCATGCCAAGAACCGGAGAAATCGGAGATGGTTGGGCGGTCCCGAACCGAGGCACACGGCCTGACGGTCCCGAAAACCGGGAACCGGGCTCCGAAATGGGCAAAATGGCCTACGGCCACGAAATGTAGCCCACGGCCACTGAGAGTTAGTCTACGGGACCACTCCCTCCCCTCAGGAAAGAAAACAGAGAAAACCGAGTCTGGTTCGCAAACCGAGACAAGGCACGAAGAAGGTTCGGAAGTCCGGAGGCAGGGCTCACGGCCGCGACTCTGAGACTTCTGAACGAGCACAGTATGCAACATCACCGAGCGCTCAATCGGTGACGTCTGAGTCTTAAGGTCGGTCAAAAATGGGGTGTCTACACCTTGTAATTGGAGATGAGGACGGAGATGACGAGAGGGTCGTCATGGGGGTAACAGATGCCTGTGCAGTCGGCGTCCGTAAAAGTGATAGGCTCGGTCCACTGTCTGGGCTATTTGGAGGGTCGATCTAGTGTGGCAACTTCTTTGTCCGAGCCCTGTCTTATTTTCCTGAGTTTTGCCCTTTGAGCCGAGCGGGATGGGCCTCCACAAGCAAGCCCGCTAGCAATAACTCTGATTTCTCCAACAAGTGGGGCAGGGTTACCTTGTGCCCGGGGTTGCTGTGGAGGGCGGTCATGACCTTGGTTAGGTTGTGCTGGTTGTCAGGAAGGTGTGCGCTGGCGGTTGTTTCTGATGGGTTCAATCCGTTGCCTCTGCTGAGGGCGAGTTTCTGTGAATTGACTGAGATGACCTTGAAGGATCAAGCCCTTGACCTGATCTTTGAGGTTAACACACTCCTCAGTATTATGGCCGTGGTCTTGGTGAAAACGGCAATATTTGGACTGGTCTTTCCGATTGGAAGGAGTCCGTGATGGTTGGGGCCATTTTAGGGGGTAGTCCCGTTGGATCTGATTGAGGACTTGTTTCATGGGAGAATTTAGGGGTGTATACCGCTCGGACCGGCCTGGCGGTTGGACTAGTGTCAACCGGTCGCCCTTAGGGTTGTCGGTTAGTGTACTGGGGTGTGTGGTTATTATACTGGGTATTTCTGGCTTCGGAATCTTTTCTCTTCTCTCTTGGGGTCGGGTGTTTGGTTATAGGATCTTGTCGGGCGGCTAGGGAATCTTCAACATTCATGTATTTTTGGGCTTTGGAGAGTAGGGCTGCCATGGAGGTCGGGGGGTTTTTTGAGAGGGAGAAGAGGAAGTCAGATGACCGCAGACCGGCCATGAAAGTTGTAAGGATGACTTTATCATCGTTTTCCGCTACCTGCAAGGCTTCATTGTTGAAGCGGGTAACGAAACTGCGCAGCGACTCCCCCTTGGTCTGACGGATGTTGAGGAGTTGGGTTGCCGGACGTCGCTGGCGCTGAGCTCTAATAAAATGGCTGAGGAAGGAGTCACTGAGGTGCTGGAAGGTGGAGACAGAGTCCGCCGGCAATTGACTAAACCAAAGTCAAGCTGACCCCTTGAGTGTCACGTGGAAAGCCCGACACATGATTTCGTTAGGGAATGCATGGATGATCATAAGGGTTTTGTAGGTCTCCAAGTGGTCGACTGGGTCCGTCATACCGTCAAAAGAGTCGATGGTGGGCATTTTGAACTTGGGGGGTAGAGGTTTGTCTCGAATGGAGGCGACGAATGATGAGTTGGCAGTGGTGGAGGGTTTATGCTGTATGTTCTGCATGACTCCTTGGAGTTGGAGCTTCATGGCTCGGAGTTCTGCATACCGGAGGGCAGCGGGGGTTGGACGATGCTGGCCTTTCCTTCAGGGGTTGGGGCCAGGACCGAAGGATGTGGGGCTCGAGGTGATGGATTTATATCTGGGAAAGGGGGTCGTAAGCCTTCCAAGTTGGGTGGATTAGGCTGTTGGATAGTATGGCTTGGGGCTCGCTCTTGATTGGGTGGGATATTTGGAGGTGGTGGAGGAGGCATAGGGGGGTTTCTTTGGAGTAGAGCATTAATCAGGGCTTGGTTTTGCTCGGCCAAGCGGTTAATGCTGTTGTTGAGCTCGGTGAAATACGGTGGTGGGTTATTTGGATTGGGTGGGTCGGCTTGATGATCGGGAACATTGGGATGAGATGCCATGGATCTAGTTGTGACCATCCACCTTCACAGGTGGTAGGAGGGAGTTATCGGGAGAGGGTTTCCGGCGGTAATGAGCACCACTGGCGCACGGAATAAGAAACCTTTCCACAGACGGCGCCAGATGATGAGGCAGTTCGTTCCAAGTGGAACGGGTTGGACTGATCCGCGTTTCTCAAGCCTATGTCCGAATGACCAAGCCCACCGGAAGACCTGCACAAGAGAGTTCAACGGGAACGGGGAGTCCCCCAGCGAACCCTCCGACGAGCAAGTTAGAGAGAGAAGTGGAGTGCGTAGATAGATTAAAGATAGAAAAGCTTAACCTTCTTCCTGTCTTCGACGTCTGCTTATATCCTCTGGTAATCATTTCGTTGTCCCTTCCGACCTGTCACCTTGGCCGAAAGTCTATGTTGTAGCTTACCTTGTTCAGGGTGAGGGCGTGCCGTCCCAATAGAGAGGGGTTGTCGCAATAAATGCTGTAAGGGGCCTCATTAATGGTGATGTGCGGTGGCAATAACTTTGCAGATCTTTGTCTGCTGATGTGGCTTGCCCTTCTCTTGCCATGTGTCTTGATGCCATTGGTTCTTATTGCTGTGTGGGGCCTCAGCAGTGCTGGGCTTCATTAATTGAATTATGTATTGGGCCCTAAGTGGTAGGCTTGGGTTGTTCATAGTGGGCTATAGTCTTTGTGGGCCTACCCATGTCAAAATCAATCTTTAATTTATTTCGTATCAAACAAATTTAACTAATATATTTTGATAAAATCGCTAAAATTGTAATTAAACCAGCGAATCAGTCAAATCGAAAACGGTTCATCCTATCGGCTAAGTTAAAGAACCAACCAACTTATACAAAAATTGATTAATTAAAACTTTTAAATTTTATTTTAATTTTAAAATTTAAATTGTCTTGAGCTGAAACATACATAACACTACAATATTAAATGGGAGCATAAGGTTTATATAGTGAAACAACTCATTTTTTTCTCGTTTTCCTAATATGGGATTGTAAAATAAAAGTTAACAGTTGTTTGGACGGGAAGTTCATTTCTAATCAAGTAATTTTAGTCATTCAATTTTTAATAAGATCAATCTTAGTTTATTTCAAATCAAACAAATCTAAGCAATATATTTTGATAAGACAGCTAAAACCGTGGTTAAACCAGTTAATCAATCAAACCGAAAATGATTTAGCCTAATCAGCTAAGTCAAAAGACCAAAAAATTTATAACAAAATTAATTAATTAAAACCTTTAAATTTTATTGTAAAATTTAAACCATCTTAAACTGAAATATGAACAATATTATAATATTAAATGAGAGTATAAAATTCACTTTATATAAGTGAAACAACTTACTTTCTATTTGTTTTCTCGATGTGAGATTGTAATTATTTTAAAGTTAAATATTATGAGAGTTTCAAAATCTCATACAAATTATTTTTAAAATTAAAACGTCTATGTGGTATTGTACAATAAAAAATAAATGGAAGCTAACCAATGGAGATTTTCTTAATTATTTAAAATTAAGAAGAAAAAAAATTGGTATTGATTATAAGCTTTCTCACTAAAAATCTTTTTTTACTTATATAAATGAGAGCATAAGATTCACTTTATATAAGTGAAAGAATTTACTTTTTCTTTTTTTTTCTCAATGTAGGATTGTAAAATAAAAGTTAATTGGATAAACACATTGGATTGCAGATTAAAACTGTGTTTACAAAAGCACCTTCACATTGAACCTTCATATAGCACAGGTAATATGCTAGGAGTATTGTACATGTGTTCTTAAAAATAAAAAAAAAATAAAAAAAAAAAAAAAAAATGGTATTGATTATCGAGCTTCTTACGGAAAATTTTCTTTTACTTATATAAATAGAAATATAAGATTCATTTTATATAAGTGAAATAATTCACCTTTTCCTTCTTTTTCTGATGTGAGATTGTAAAATAAAAGGTACATAAAAGCTAACCAATGGAAACTTTCTTAATTGTTTAAAATTAATAAATTTGAATAATTTATATAAATTAGAGCATAAGATTCACTTTATGTAAATGAAACAATTCACTTTTTTTTTTTTTCTTCTTCCCGATTTGAGATTATAAAATAAAAGGTAAATGGAAGCTAACATTTTCTTAATTGTTTAAAATTAAGAAAATTCAATTATTTAAAATAAGGGTTTGGACCTTCTAGAAGGTTTCTCCCTTAAAACTCCCTTTATGAGATTCATTTTATATAAGTAAAACAGCTCGCTTTTTCTTTCGTTTCCCATTGTGGGATTGTAACACTTTATATAAGTGAAACAACTCATTTTTTCTTTTCTTTTTTCTCGATGTGGGATTGTAATTATTTTAAAGTTAAATATTATAAGAGTTTCAAAATCTCATACAAAATTATTTTTAAAATCAAAACTACGTTGGATTGTAAAATAAAAGTTAAATGAAAGTTAGCCAATAGAGATTTTCTTAATTGTTTAAAATTAAGAAAATCAAAAAATGAGTATGAGATACTGATTATAGGGGTTTTCACTAAAAATCTCATTTTACTTTTATAAATGGGAGCATAAGACTCACTTTATGTGAGTGAAACAGTTCACTTTTTCTTTCTTTTTTCGATATGGGATTGTAAAATAAAAGGTAAATGGAAGCTAGCTAACAACAATTAGAGAGGCATAGTTTAGGTTGGTAAATTTATCATACTCGATCATTTTACAAACTCATATGCATATTAAAAAAAATAAAATAATTTCATTCTAAAGTCATGTTCATGTGATTTTAATGTATTTATCTTTAATAAAAACATATGATCTATTTATAAAATTATATATATTATTTATTTTTAAAAATTAAGTATAATAAAATTACGTGATTATAAATGAGTCTCACTCAAAGTAAATCGAAATTTAATTTGTTCAAAATGTTGCTAAAAAAAATTGAAAATAAATCAAAGTTAATCAATTGACCTCTTTTCTCCGACATGTGCCTTGTTACATTGTCACCCATGTGATCATGATTGTGGAATTAACTTGTATTATTACATTTGGAGCACAATATTATTTTAAAAATATAATTAATTGTAGTCATGCAAGCAAGATGGACCCAATTGGGGAGATGGGTGATAGCCTCCAAATTTCGAAACCTTTTTATTATAATAATAATAACATTAATTATTAAAAAAAGCCATTAAATTATATAAGTTGACCTCCTATTAGAGATGCATATTTTCACCGTACAGTTTGGTGAACTATCAACCTAAACTATGATAACAGCTTCAAACCTAAACTATCACAACCTAAACAATTTACTTTTTCTTTATTTTCCCGATGTGGGATTATCAAATAAAAGTTAGCCAATGGAGATTTTCTTAATTGTTTGAAATTAAGAAAATCAAAAAAATTAATATGAGATATTGAAACTGTCACAAAACTCCTTACTAAATGGGATGTGAGTATAAGATTCTTTTTATATGAGTAAAAATAACTCATTTTTTCCTTCTTTTCCCGATGTGGGATTATCAAATAAAAGTAAATATTTAAAATTAAGAAAATCAAAAAAATTAAAATGAGAATTTGAAATTCTTAGAAGGCTTCTCACTAAAAAGTCTCTTTTCCTTATATAATATTTTTTTTTCCATAGAATATTTCATTTTTTTCCTTTTTTTTTTTAATTTTTAACCTTTAAAATCTTCTTCATCGCATTTTCTTTTCATTTTTTTATTTTGCTTAATCTTCTCCAAGATCTTCATTTTTCTCCAATATCTTTTTTTTTTATATATATATTTATTTTCTTTTTATTTTTTAATTTTATCTCCAATCTTATCATTATCTCCAACTTCATCTATATCATATTTTTCAAATGATCTTACTTTTTTTTATTTTATCTTTAATATGATAATTATCTTCAACTTCATTATCTCCAATTTCATTTCTATCTTAGTTTTCAAATATTTTGCATTTTAACTGTATATTCTAATATACCATCAATTTTTTTAGTGTTCTCATACCGGGTGTATAGTTTCATTGCGTTTCAAGTTCAAGTCACATTCAAGCATCAATAACACCATAATCGATCAGGCAATTGTAGGATTAGAGTTTGATGAATTTATTTTCACTGTGTGTGCCTATGTATATATGTGGTGGAGGCATTTTTTATTGTTGTCTTAAAAGGACCTTTTGAACATTTTTACATTATTTGGAGTAATATTCTACTTTATTTTTATGTTATTTATATTTTTTGATTAGACTGCTATAAAATTTTAGAGTTTTATGAATTTTGTTTTCTCGCTGTGTGCATATGTATATATATAATGGGTGCATTTTTTATTGTTGTTTTTGAAGGAGCCTCTTAACATTTTAAAATTATTTGTAGTAGTATTCAAGTTTATTTTTTTATTATTTTGTGATTGTTTATGTTGGGGTTTTGCAACCTACAAATGTATACCTATTGAGAGGGAAAAAATTAAAGAACATAAATTTATTCAACTTATTTGTTTGATATTTGAACATTTAAGTTTCAAAAATGTCATGGATTTGTTCACACTATAGTTGAGCCATTAATTTATATATTATTGGGTTACACTTGCATCAAGTTGGTAGGTTAGTGAACCTTATTTTTTACCTTTATTATTTGATTGACTCATTTTTTTATTTGGACCTTTCCTTAACCTTTTTTTATTTGGTTGATATTTTCGTAGAAGTGTTGATTTCTAATTTATTTCACAAGAATTATAAAAAAAAATTATTTCATTATATACCAAATGAAGCACACATAAGAAAAATGACATTAATTGTCACTGCATGTATTTAATCTTTTTTTTATTCACTTTTGTTTATACACATGTTATACCTATCATATTATGTAAATTGAAATTGAGTACACAATTTCATAACATATAAGTTGTGTGACCTTTAAAATATAATATTTGAGAGAAATATAGTTCATGTCGGTAATTGACCCACTTGGATTAAGATAATTTTATAATCAATGGCGAATTATACTAACAGTCCCTATGGTTTAGAATTTGTGTCACTTTGATCCATGATCTTTCAATTGTGATACATTTGACCCTAAATTTTGAATCTCATTCCAAATAAGAACAATTGAAGATATTGTTGCTCCATTTGAAGGGTAAAGTCATCATACAACTTATTTTGTATTAATTAACTTATATGTTTTTTGGAATATAATGGCCGTTGATTGGGTCTGAAATTGTGCAAGTTACCACGGCAAATGTTCAAATCATCCAACGGGGACTGAAAACAGCTCAAAATCGACAAAAGAGCTATGCGGATCAAAAAAAGAAAGACTTAGAATTTGAAGTTGGGGATCAGGTTTTTGTCAAAGTCATTCCAATAAAAGGGCACGCAAGGTTTGGGAAGAAAGGGAAATTATCACCCCGGTGCGTAGGGCCATTTCAGATTTTGGAAAGATTGGGGTCGGCCGCCTATCGGATTGCATTACCACTGGGCATAGAGCAAGTGCACAATGTGTTTTACGTATCGATGTTGCGAGGCTACCTTCGAGACCCTTTCCATATTATTGACTATCATCAAATTGTGCTAGATGACGATATGACTTATGAGGAGAAACCCCTTCGAATCCTTGATCGACAAGTCAAACAACTAAGGAACAAGACTATTCCAATGGTAAAGGTGGAATGGAGAGAACATCATGAAAGCGAAGCCACTTGGGAACGTGAAGAAGAAATAAGAGAACGATATCCAGAATTGTTTTCAATTTGAGATAAACAAGTTTGGAGGACCAAACTTCCTAAAGAGGGGAAGACTGTGATAACCCAACCCATACTATGCTTAATTATGCATGTGATTATGTGTTAAATATGAATTGCAAGTTTAAGTATGGGAAATATGTGAATTTGGAAAAAAATATCTGTTGAAAGTAGGAATATCTGTTGCAATTGAAACTTTGAACTAAAATTGAAGGCCTTAGAAGCGCGATAAAAATAAAAATTAAAAAAAAAAAAACCGACTTCATATCTACGATTAGCATGATTTATAGAGATTACGGTGAAATTTTGAAAAATTACGATTCGCAATGATTAAATCATGTTTTGTGAGTTGGGTCATATATGTGTGTTTAGCCTATTGTTTTTCATTGTTGCTTGAGAGCTCTAGAGAGTGAGTTAGAGTGAGAGGAAGAAGATAAAGCTAGGGATTTGAATAAAATCAAGCGACAAATCTTAGAATTGAGTTAAGGTATGTTAAACTACTTGCAATCTTTGTCTCTAACTTATCTTTGCCTTGAAATCAAGAAGAAATTAGGAATTTGAGCTAGGGTTTTGAGTTGTATGGTGGCTTGAGCTAAAGGCATGAAATTGAACCCTAATCTCTCCATCTTCGTTTGATTTAAGTTCACTTTGATGATTGACCCATGAAACAAACCCTAGATGATTTATAAAAACAAAATTTGTTGGAAGATTATTCATGGATTATGTATTTTGAACTTGTTTATGTAATGTATGAATATGGGAAAGAAATAAGTCCATGAATTTGTTGTTGATGCAAGATTGATATATTTAATGTGGAATTACATTTGTATAAAGTTAGTATTTCATGTTTTAAAGGAAGATTACATGAGATCTTAGCTTGAAATTGGGTTTAAAAACTCAATCTTCGATGAATTTTCAGACTGTTTGATTTTGCGCAGGCCTCACAGGCTCCACACAAGCAGAATACAAACAAAAACAAAATATTGCATTCTGCTTAGACCACTGCTCGAGTAGCCCAGTCACTGCACGAGCGGTCAAAATGGGTGTACATGCGGTCAGCCCTATTTCAGCTTATACCTAGTAACTTCAAATAAGTATATCTCCCTCATTCGAGCTTCGTTTTAAGTGATTCTTGAGCCTCAATTCAAGCCCTAGAAGTCTAGTTTCTAATGGTGGTGGTTTCACATCTAAATTCTTACTACACAAATAAATATGCTCAAATTAGTGTATGTTGTTTATTTTCTTTTAATCATTTCATGCCATCCCCAACCCTAACTTAGTTTCCTTTCACTTCTTGCTTTTTCCTTAAACCTTAATTATGTAAACTTGATATTTTTAATGAAAAACATATGGAATTGTTGTAGGAATTATGAAAACAGTTGAGAGAAATTAAAGAATGGAGAATGATTGAACGCGTATGTAACAAACAAATCGATTGAGTGAATTGAAGGCAATGTATTTTGAAATGTTATGCTTGGTTATGTTTCTGCAGGCTGAGTGGTTAAGGAGTATCATCTAACCAAGCACTGTGAGTAATAACATCATACATATATATTCTTTATTGTGTACCATGAACCATGAATGGTGATTAGTGCCGACATTGTGATTTGATTGAAATAAGAAACTTCATTAATATTATATGACATGTGCTATATGATTGGGCTTGAGGCCACTTGATATATGTTTGGGCTCAAGGCCGCTTGTTATATGTTTGGGCCCGAGGCCGTTTGATATATGATTGGGCCCAAGGCCGCTTGTTATATGTTTGGGTCTGAGGCCGCTTGTTATATGTTTAGACCTGACGCCGCTTGTTATATGTTTGGGCCTAAGGTTGCTTGTTATATGCTTGGGCTAAGGCGACTTGATATATATGATTATGGATTTTTTGAGAACCTTATGATCATCTACTTACACTGCTTTACTGTATTATTACTTATTGAGTTTCGCTCACCCAATTTTATATATGTACATGAAGGTGATCAGCAGCATAGAGCACACCCCTAAAGTCAGCTTCCGGAGCCTTTTTGTGACCCAATCGAGTCATGCCTCCGAGACGGAGTTTTGTCTTGACTCACACCATACCTTAACCTTATTTTGTTTTTGCTTCCATGGTCTTGGGTTGTAAACACTTTGTACAATTTTCCTATGGCTCTTATATTTTTGATGGGCATGTATATGTATTATTGTGTTACGTGGTTAACTCTATGATTTTGCTCATGATTGGCATAAGTCAATAGACTTCTCATTATTATATGCTTCCGTTTATGGCCCCATTAGCATAAATATTATGTATGATCGTTTGAGATCTTCGGTAATCTAAGGATTACTAGCCGATTATGACCCAAACTTTTAGGGGTGGGTTCGGGTCATGACAGTTTTACCATCTCATGTCTTGACTACATCTACATGGAAGTGCTTTGATTATTAATGCTTTAATGCACTTGAAGTATAGTATTGAAGGAAATTGACCTGTAAATATTAGGAATTTCAAAAGAATTGTTAAAATTATTATAAGATCCATATTCATATAAATATTGTGTATAATTTTTAATAATTATGTTTTAGAATATCTAACATTTCTAAAAAATTGAACAAAGCTTGAGGATAGTATGATCCGAAACTTGGTTGGAGATTGATGATGAAGTTATGGTAGAAGTACTTGCAATTGGTAGGTTATAAAACAAGAAGAAGCAAATACCCCTTGGCAAATTTTTTTATTTAATAGAATTAATTAAAAAAATAAAATTTTATAGTTGTTCTCTTATACAATAATAAAATTACCTAAATTATTAATTAAAATAAATTTATAACATTATTAAAAACTGTTAATTGCCTTGATGATGTATTAATTTAAAAAAAAAAAAAAAGCCATTTGTTATGAAATTAGAAACTTCAAGGGGCGGGATGTAATTTTCAAAATCACATGAGACAAATCGTATTTTAAATAAACTTTAATTGGTGTATTTATAATTTATCCAAAAATAAAAAAACAGACCCCCCCCCCCAAAAAAAAACAAAAAAAACAAAAAAAACAAAACAAAAAAACAAAATAAAACAAAAAAACAAAACAAAACAAACAAACAAACAAAAAATAGACTTAGCAAAATGAGCTACCTAAATAAAGATACAGTACATTATTACTTCATAAAAAAATACAATAATGCTATGTGATACGGATAGGCCCACAAGGACCACAGCCCATCGTGAGTAAACACAGGCCCACCATTTAGACCCCATTGCACAACCCGGTTAGTAAGACCCAGCACAGCTGGAGGCCAACTGAGCAAGGAAGGCCAATGATGCTCGGACACGTGGCAGGTGCAGAACATACCACGTCAGCAGACAAAGATCTGCAAAGTTATTGCCACAGCACATCACCATTAATGCAGCCCATCACAACATTTATTGCGACAATACCTCTCAGCCGGAATGGCACCCCCTCACCCTGAACAAGACGAACCACGGCATAAGCTTTCGGCGGGGAGGTCAGAACGGCAGGGACAGCGAAATGATTACCAAAGGATATAAGCAAAGCTTGAAGACAAGAAGAAGGTTAAGTTTTCCTATCTTTCTCTCCCTCTCTCCCTCTACATCATCTATTTCCCCTTCTAATTCACACACCGGAGGGTTCGCCGGGGGACTACCCTGTTCCCCGTTGAACTTGTTTGCAGGTTATCCAGTGGGCTTGAGGAGCTTGGATCGGTCTAACCCATTCACCAGGACGAACTGTATCATTAGTTGGCGCCGTCTGTGGGAACTGGTTGATCCGTGCGCCAGTTGTGTTCATTGTCGCCGGAGACCCTGTTCCAGTGACTTCTACATCTCACCCGTCAAGTGTATGGTCACGACTAGATCCATGGCCTCTCACCATAATGCTACCGATCACCAAACCGACCCTCCCAATCCAAACAACCCACCACAATACTTCATCGAGCTCACCAACAGCATCAACTGTATGGCCGAACAAAACCAGGCCTTAATCAATGCTCTGCTCCAACGAAACCTCCCTATTCCTCCACCACCTCCAGATATTCCACCCCATCCAGAACAAATCTCGGGCCATGCCATCCCACAACCCAATCCTCTCAACTCGGGGGGCTTGCAACCCCCTCACCCACATATACATCCACCGCCTCCGCCCCCACGTCCAACAGTCGTAACACCAGCTCCCGAGGGAGAAACCAGTAGCGTCCAACACCTGTCTCCCTCTGGTGGTGACAACATTCCCCTTTGGGACGCTGAACTCCGAGCCATGAAGCTCCAACTCCAAGGGGTTATGCAGAATATCCAACATAAGCCCTCCACCATGGCAAACTCCCCATTTGTCGCTTCCATCCGAGACAAACCCCTGCCCGCCAAGTTCAAAATGCCCACCATTGACCCCTTTGACGGAACGACCGACCCGGTCGACCACCTGGAGACCTACCGCACCCTCATGATCCTCCACGCCTTCCCCGACGAAATCATGTGCCGAGCCTTTCCCGTGACACTGAAGGGATCGGCTCGGTTATGGTTTAGCCAGTTACTACCAGATTCGGTCTCCACATTTCAGCATCTCAGTGACTCCTTCCTGAGCCACTTCATCGGGGCCCAACGCCAGCGACGCCCGGCGACCCAACTCCTCAATATCCGTCAGACCGAGGGGGAATCACTGCGCAGCTTTGTCACTCGCTTCAACACCAAAGCCTTGCAAGTTGCCGAAAATGATGATAAGGTCATCCTTACAGCCTTTATGGCCGGTCTGTGGTCATCCGATTTCCTTTTCTCCCTCTCTAAGAACCCCCCGACCTCCATGGCAGCCCTACTCTCCAAAGCCCAAAAATACATGAACGCCGAGGATTCACTAGCCGCTTGGCAGGACTCAACAACTAAATATTTGACCCCTAGAGAAAAGAGAAAAGACCAAGAACCCAGTAACGTCCGGCATCATAACCAAACACCCCGCTACGCCGACCGACCCCCTCGCGCCGACCGGTCAGCACCAGAGAGACCACCCAGTCGGTTCGAGCGATATACACCCCTCAATTCTCCCATGGAACATGTCCTTAACCAGATCCAACGGGACTACCCCCTCAAGTGGCCTCTCCCTCCGCGGAACCCTTCAAATCGGCAAGACCAGTCCAAATATTGTCGTTTCCACCAGGACCATGGCCATAACACCGACGATTGCATCAGCCTCAAGGATCAAGTGGAGACCCTCATTCGCCAGGGGCGTCTAAGCCGATTCACGGACACCCGCCCTCAGCAGAGGCAAAGGACCGAGCCCCATAGAGACAATCGCAGGCACACCCCTCCACGGCGACCAGCTCAACCAGACCAAGGCCGCAATCGAACTCCCCAACAACCTCGGCCACAAGGTAATCCACCCCCGCCTGTCGGTGAAATCAGAGTTATCTCAGGCGGTCTTGCTTGCGGGGGACCGTCGCGCTCGGCTCAGAGAGCAGAACTGAGAAAAATATGACAGGGCTTGGATAAGGCAGTCATCATGGTAGACTGACCCCCCAAGCAGCCCAAGCAGTGGACAGAGCCCATTACCTTCACAGACGCCAACTGTACAGGCATCCGTTATCCACACGATGATCCTCTCGTCATTTCTGCCATCCTCTCCAACTATAAGGTCAGGCGAGTCCTCATCGACAATGGAAGCTCTTCAGACATCATATTCCTCGGCTGCTTCCGCCAGCTCAAGATCGGAGAGGAAAGTCTGTCTCCACTCTAAACCCCCTTGGTTGGTTTCACTGGCGACCGGGTGACCTCTATCGGCTCCATTGATCTCCCCATCACCGTTGGGGAGTACCCATGGCAGACCACGAAGTTGCTTACTTTCCTTGTTGTCGACTGCCCTTCTGCTTACAACATCATCCTCGGCCGCACCGCCCTCAACGCCTTCTAAGCCATCACATCCACCTATCATCTTGCCCTCAAGTTCCCTACCGATCTCGGGGTCGGAACAGTCAGGGGAGAACAGACCGTGGCTAGGGAGTGTTACGTGGCCTCACTTAAAGAAGTCAAACTAAAGGAGGTGATGATCATTGAAGGACTTGACGTCCGGGATGAGGACGAGCTGATCAGAGGTGAACCTGTGGAAGAACTCGTTGAAGTTAACATCGATCCCACCAACCCACTCAAAACTGCCAAAATCGGCAGTCAACTACCTCCCCAAGCCAAGGCCGACCTTACCGCTCTCCTGACCGAGCACAGAGACGTCTTTGCCTGGACTCATGTAGACATGCCAGGCATTGACCCCTCTTTCATAACTCACCACCTCAGTATCGAACCTCATTTCCGACCTTACCGACAAAAGCAGCGTATTTTCCACCCAGAGCGTAATAATCTCATAGCCACAGAAGTCGACAAACTCCTTGAAGCTCGATTCATCCGAAATGTAGACTATCCTAAGTGGCTGTCCAATGTGGTTCTGGTTCGCAAGAACAATGGCAAGTGGCGTCTCTGCGTCGATTACTCTAACCTGAACCGAGCTTGCCCTAAAGATAGCTATCCACTCCCCCGCATAGATCTGCTCGTCGACGCCACGGCCGGTCACCAAATGCTCAGCTTCATGGATGCTTTCTCCGGGTACAACCAAATCGTGATGCACTCATCCGATCGGGAACATACATCCTTCATCACCGACCGAGGTACCTACCACTATTGTGTAATGCCGTTCGGACTAAAGAATGCTGGGGCCACCTACCAACAGTTAGTCAATGCAGTCTTCCACCATCAGATCGGACGGAACATGGAAGTGTATGTGGATGACATGCTAGTCAAGAGCAAACTCTCCACTGACCACCTCACCGACCTACGAGAGACTTTTGCCACCCTTCGCAAATATCAGATGAAGCTCAACCCAGAGAAGTGTGCCTTTGGCGTAGGATCTGGAAAGTTCTTGGGTTTTATGGTCAGTCAGCGCGGCATCGAGGCCAACCCTGAGAAGATCAAGGCCTTGATTGAGATGCAGTCACCCAAAACTATTAAAGAGGTTCAAAGACTCACTGGCAGAGTGGCGGCCCTCAACCGTTTTATCTCCTGCGCAACGGATAAGTGCCTACCATTTTTCAAAGTTCTTCGGCAGACTTTTGAATGGACAACTGAATCCGAAGAAGCCTTTCAACAGTTAAAGCAGTGCATGGCCAATCCTCCCCTTCTCTCACAGGCAATCACGGGTGAGCCCCTCTTCCTCTACTTAGCAGTATCAAGCACCGCAGTCAGTGCAGCTCTCATCAGAGAGGACGGCTCAGTCCAACGGCCGGTCTACTACATCAGTCGGGCTCTCAGGGGAGTGGAGCAGAACTACCCCCTATTAGAAAAGCTGTCCCTGGCCTTGGTCACCGCCTCCAGACGACTCCGCCCCTACTTCCAAGCCCATTCCATAGTGGTCCTCACCGACCAGCCCCTGAGGAAGGTTATGCAGCAACTAGAGCTCTCAGGAAGACTAATGCAGTGGTCAGTAGAACTAAGCCAGTTCGACATCTCCTATCGCCCCCGGACAGTAATCAAAGGGCAAGCTGTAGCTGACTTCATCTTGGAATTCACTAATCCAGCCCCAACCGCTAACCCTCCACCCCCACCAGCTCCACCAGAGCCTGAAGATCCTCATTCTTGGACACTCAATGTTGACGGCTCGTCTCGCAGGGAAGGAAGTGGGGCTGGCCTCATCCTCACCTCCCCTGAGGGGAGTTATTTCAAATGTGCTCTCCGTCTCTTGTTTGCGGCCAGCAACAATGAGGCCAAATATGAAGCATTGATAGCAGGACTTCGTCTGGCCAAAGACATTGGTGTTAGCCACATCCGCGTGTTCAGTGACTCCCAACTCATCGTCGGCCAGATCACGGGGGAATTCGATGCCAAGGATAGCACAATGCGGGCTTACAGGGACATGGCACTCCCCCTTGTTCGCCTCTTCAATACTTTCCAGATCAGACACATACCTCGGGCGGAAAACTCCAAAGCAGATGAGATGGCCCAGCTGGCCTCTGCCGACCATTCCGACCTTAGCCATGGAGTTCGCCTCGAATACCTAACCCACCCAGCCATCTCGCCCGACCTACAAGAAGTGCAATTCCTCCAGACGGAGCCCATCCCTTGGGCATCCGACATCTTCCTCTTCTTGACCACTAGAGACCTCCCAGATGACCAACAGCAGGCTGCCAAGGTCAGAGCTCGGTCTGCTAACTACATTCTGGTCGACGGCGTCCTTTACAAGCGCGGTTTTTCACGACCGTACCTGCGATGCCTCAGCCCCGCCCAAGCAACCTATGTAATGCAAGAGATCCATGAAGGAATCTGTGGCAATCATTCGGGTGGCAGGTCTCTCGCACACAAAGTACTCCGTACAGGCTACTTCTGGCCGACTCTCAACCAAGACGCCACTGATTTTGTGCTTAAATGCGACAAGTGTCAGCGCTTCGCCAACATCCCCCATGCTCCTCCCTCTGAGCTGATCACCCTCTGCAGCCCTTACCCGTTCGCCAAATGGGGGATCGACTTGGTTGGTCCACTTCCCACTGGTCGAGGCCAAACCAAGTTCACGATTGTTGCCATTGATTACTTCACCAAGTGGGTCGAGGCAGAACCCCTCGCCACAATCACCGAGCGGAACACCACCAAGTTTATCTGGCAATCGATCGTCTGCCGATTTGGCATCCCTCAGGCCATCGTCTCCGACAACGGCAAACAGTTCGACAACGCTAAATACAGGAAATTTTGTGCGGATCTCCAGATTCAACCATGCTTCTCTTCCCCCGGTCATCCCCAAGCAAATGGCCAAGTTGAGGTCACCAACCGTTCTCTCCTGAAAATCATCAAAACTAAGCTCGAAGCTGCTAAAGGCCTCTGGGCTGAGGAACTACCACATGTACTCTGGGCTTACCGAACCACTGCCCGGACTCCTACTGGGGAAACCCCTTTTCGCTTAACATATGGCGCTAAGGCGGTCATTCCGGTAGAAGTCGGTCTGCCCACCCCCAGGGTCTTACATCCGGATCTCGCCTCAACCGAAGAACTCCGTCGAGCAGACCTGGACCTCATCGAAGAGCTCAGAGAGACCGCTGCTGTCAGATTGGCTTCGTACCAGCAAAAAATGAGAACACACTACAACCGCAGAGTCCGACCACGTGAGTTCTCTGTAGGGGACCTTGTCTTGAGAGAAGCAACTCGTGCCACAAAGAACCCGACCGAGGGCAAACTAGCAGCCAAATGGGAGGGACCCTACGTTGTGAAGGCCCGCCCACGACCAGGCACTTACCGACTTCAAGACATGGATGGCCGAGACCTTCCTCATCCCTGGAATGCTGAACATCTGAAGCGTTACTATCAGTGAATTCCTACTTTTGTATTATCAAACTTGTTGTATTTTCCTCTTTCAATACATAATACAAATTCCGACTGCAGTTCTAATCTTCTATAACTCAACTGTCTGAATGTCGCTTCCGTGAAACTTTCACTTGCAGCACTCGCAACCTCGGCCAGACCGAGCACTTTCAAAAGCTTCGGCCAGACCGAGCACTTTCAAAAGCCTCAGCCAGACTGAGCACTCGAAGCCTCAGCCAGACTGAGCACTCGAAGCCTCAGCCAGACCGAGCACTCAAATCCTCAGCCAGACCAAGCACTCAAATCCTCAGCCAGACCGAGCACTCGAAGCCTCAGCCAGACCGAGCACTCGAAGCCTCAGCCAGACTGAGCACTCGAAGCCTCAGCCAGACTGAGCCCTCAAAGCCTCAGCCAGACCGAGCCCTCAAAGCCTCAGCCCGACCGAGCACTCAAAGCCTCAGCCCGACCGAGCACTCAAAGCCTCAACCCGACCGAGCACTCAAAGCCTCAGCCAGACCGAGCACTCAAAGCCTCAGCCAGACTGAGCACTCAAAGCCTCAGCCAGACTGAGCCCTCAAAGCCTCAGCCCGACCGAGCACTCAAAGCCTCAGCCCGACCGAGCACTCAAAGCCTCAGCCAGACCGAGCACTCAAAGCCTCAGCCAGACTAAGCCCTCAAAGCCTTAGCCAGACTGCATGCCACCATTACTGGTCCAGAGCAAACCACTTGCAACTTTCATCCCAGGTCTACGCGGGGATCACCTTATAAACGGAATTTCATAAAATAGGACACTCAGTCGCAATCCGAAGCCTAGCCACAATCCTTGGACCACGTTTTTACTCAGTCAAATTCCAAAGATGCTCTCACGCACATCATTTACTGACTAGATTATCTTCCCCACCATCCAGCCTACTTCTCAAATTTCTTCTCTACAGGCTTTCAGTGGAACATTTAAGTACTCATCCTATTCAAACCTCATTTCACACAATTTCTCAATTTCAGTCAACCACTCTCATTCTTTGAATACTTTATACAAGTCCAATCTCACTCTGCATGAAGAAATTTTACCAGTTCACTCTTACCCTGTGTGACGGAATTTTTAACCCAACTCTGCAAGAAGTTTTCATTACAAGTTGACCTAACTCTACACAAAGTTTTCATTACACATTGACCTCTACTCAACATCCTCATTAGTTCAAGTTCACTTAAGTTCAAGTTCACTTAGTTCACTTAGCTTAAGTTCACCCTGTCTTGTAGTTCAATTTTTTCATAAGTCCATCACCAGTTTTCATTACAAGCATTTGTCCATTTTAAACGCACCAAACAAACAAACACAGCCAATTACAAGACATAAATGGAGTTTTATTCATTCACAAAATGTGTACATCAGTCTACTACAATACTTCAAAATAAAACAAAAATGTGTATACAAAAACAAAACAAAAATTCTTCAGTACATGCCTTCAGTTCACTCCCCTTCTTCACTGGAGGCCAGATCCTCTTCTTCAACACCTTCATCCAGAGGGGTCTGGGCCACATCATCTTCTCCAATAGTCACACTACTAAGGTCGAGTTCTGGAAACAGCTCTTCAGCCCTTCGTTTGAACATTTTCCACCCACTGTCCCAGTACTCTGCCATTTCGTGTTTGTAGAAATCTGACTGCTGGAAGCTTGCAATGACTTCAGCTTCAGTTCTTCCTCCAGAGGTCGCCCTTGATGGGCCAGCCCCCCCAACTTCCTCCCTCGCTAAGCTGGCGGCGACCGCAGCATCGACCGCCATCTGAAATTCTGGCGACCCTTTGAATTGGTCAACCGCTGCAATGTACAGATCGGGGTAGGTAGCCCTCTCAGAGGCTGCCTTCGCCCTTTCCTCATCCAGCTCTCTCTGCAGTGTCGCCTTCTCAGCAGAAGCTTTGGCCCTCTCAGCTTCCAATTCCTTTTGCAGGGCCTCCCTCTCAGCAGTTGCCCTGCCCCTTTCCACCTCCAACTCCTTCTGGAGAACCTCCTTCTCAGCGGTCGCCTTGGCCCTACCCGCTTCTACCTCCTTACGAAACGTCTCATTCTCCTCCTCCACCTTGGCACGTTCGCCCTCCCACTCCTTTTGCAGAGCCTCAACCTTGGCATCCGCCTCATCCTTCTGCTTGACCAGCTCTTCATTGCTGTTCATGGCCTCCTCGTGCCGCTCGACCGCAACGGCACAAGCCTTTTGGGACTCCTCCAACTTTTTCTGCTCACCAACCAACTGGAATTCGAGCGACACAACCTTGCGGCGCGTGTCCTCCAGCTCCAACTTGACTGATTGCAACTCAGTATGAGCAGTCTTCCACTCAGCGCTCTCCTTCTTCAGCTTGGCGCTCTCCTTCTTCAACTTGGCCAACTTAGCCTTCGCCTCTTCAGCCTTGAGTTTGGCCCCTCCAGCTTTCCTCAGCAGGGCCCCTGCCAGGGTAGTTACCTCCATTTGGGCGGAGCATAACCCCCTGAGCAGGTCGGCCTCGTTGAATCCAGAGGCCGAGCACAGAGCCGTTTCTTCCACAATCTTCACTAGACGGTCTGCCCTCGCCCTGGCTGGGATCTCTTCCCCCTCCAGCCTTCCAGCTATAGCGCGCGCGTGATAAATGGCTGCACCCAGATCACCTCCTCTTTCCTGGGGTGCAAGCCCCCGTTGAGTCTGCTCTCTCCCACTTGGCTCAGGCCCAGCCGAACCAACTCCTACTTGCATCGTTGGGGCGACCTCCACAGCCTCCAGTGTGGGGGCGACCCCTACCACTTCTGGGGTGTCCCTGACCGCAGGGGTCTCCACCACAACTGGGGTCTCCTTCATCTTCTTGGGCCCAGACTCCTCTGCAGCCCCTTCTGAGGCACTTCTCTTCTTCTTCTTCCTCTTCAGAGCTTCTCCATCTTCTCTGGCCTTCTCCTTCACAGGATTCACAGGGGGCCTTCGCGGCTCAAAGGTGCTCAAGTCCTTCCCTCCCAATGGCTTTGGGCGTGGTCGGATCCTCTCCTTCGCGATCGGCTGCGCCAGTCAGTCATCTTGCGCCTTCTTAAATTTTGTGGCCTTGGCAAGGATGGCTTGATCTTCTGCCTCCTGTGCCTCTCTTCTGGCTTCCAATTCAGCTCGGCCAAGATCCTCACCGATTGGCTGTGGGCCCAGCCCCGCCTGAAACAACGCAGACGGTTGAACAAGATCGTCCCATTTGGCATTCTCTTTCTCTCTCCACTCCTTCACCCTCTTCACCCTTTCACCAGCCCCCGCCCCAAGTCTTGCCTCCACCGACCTGGTGGGCACCTTCCAGATGGTCCGCGCGCCAAGTCCCCCATTGGCAGAAACGTAAAACCACCGTGCTCGCCATCCCTTGATCGACGTTGGCAGCCCTGCCACCAACCCCTTCCCCATTACTGCTTGCAGGGTGACCCACGTTTCTTGCTGCCCTGCGGCCTTGTAACAGGCAAAGAACTCTTCCACCGACATGGCCTCCCCTCCATTTGCCTTCGGCCATGCACTTGCACAAGCCAGCAAGATCTTCCACGCGTTGGCATTAGTTGCCCTGGCGCCACCTCTAGATAGTTGAGCACATCCACCACTATTTGTGGGAGTGGTAGCCTCAGACCGCCTTTCAACGCTTCCTCATAGAGGGAGAACTCCCCTGACCTGACGTCGGATGGCCTTTCCATCGATGTTGGCAGCAATAACTCCACCTCCACCGGAATCTAGTATTTCTCGCGAATAGCCTCCAACTCCGCCCTAGTTATTGTCGACTTGTCTGGTTTCATGTGCCAATGATCAGGCTCCGCCTCACTGATAGGTTTCGGAGCTGCAATCATGGTGGAACCATGGAAGTGCATCGCCGGTCCTCCCACCCTCTCTGTTCCTTACTGTGCTGCTAATTCCACTGCATCATCGTCTCCCAGTGGATCCACCTTCACACCCTCAGCTCATTCTCGTGCCATTCCTAGGGTGTGTTTACGAATCGCTTCTGATGCAAGAGCAAGAAAGTTGAAGAAATGCTCCAAGGGTGTATCGCGCGCAACAAATGGTGTAATACATGGAATGTTTTGGGTTCTTGAAAACAGGTAAGTAAATCGAATAATACCAAAAGCCCACGGTTTACCCGTATTCCAAGGATCCAAATTAATTTTCGCCAGTTTGAAAACTTTTCAAATCATCCGCCAAAACTGCCTCCTCAATGCCCATAATAATGTCCTGACGTTTCACTTCTGATCTAACGCTTGACCTTTCTCCTCCCTCGAAATTCTGCCACGTGTATGGCCTCGATGCACTGACTTCTGCCCTTACCTTGTCTTTTCCACTTCAAATCATCACGTGACGCGCCGCCTCTTAGGCCCCGTGCCCTTCCACTTGGTCACCCACGCGGTCGGCCCGCCTTGTGATCGGCCTCACGGTCGGCCGCCCTCACGGTCGGCCTCTCCCGCTCGGTCGGCCTCACCCGCTCGGTCACCCTCACGATCGGTCTTCCCGCTCGGTCACCCTCACGGTCGGCCTCTTCCGCTCGGTCGGCCTCACCCGCTCAGCCACCCTCACGGTCGGCATCTCCCACTCGACCACCCTCACGGTCGGCCTCTCCCGCTCGGCCACCCTCACGCTCGGCCGCCCTCACGGTCGGCCTCTCTCGCTCGGTCACCCTCACGATCGGTCTTCCCGCTCGGTCACCCTCACGGTCGGCCTCTCCCGCTCGGTCGGCCTCACCCGCTCGGCCACCCTCACGGTCGGCATCTCCCGCTCGACTACCCTCACGGTCGGCCTCTCCCGCTCGGCCACCCTCACGCTCAGCCGCCCTCACGGTCGCCCTCTCCCGCTCGGCCGCCCTCACGGTCGGTCTCCCCTTTCTTGTTATTATTCCCTTCGTTGGACTGAAGCTGCACTCGGGAATGGGGGACTACTGATACGGATAGGCCCACAAGGACCACAGCCCACCGTGAGTAAACCCAGGCCCACCATTTAGACCCCATTGCACAACCCGGTTAGTAAGACCCAGCACAGCTGGAGGCTAACTTAGCAGTGGAGGCCAACTTAGCAGGGAAGGCCAATGATGCTCGGACACGTGGCAGGTGCAGAACAGGCCACGTCAGCAGACAAAAATCTCCAAAGTTGTTGCCACAGCACATCACCATTAATGCAGCCCATCACAACATTTATTGCGACAACACCTCTCAGCCGGAATGGCACCCCCTCACCTTGAACAAGACGAACCACGGCATAAGCTTTTGGCGGGGAGGTCAGAACGGCAGGGACAGCGAAATGATTACCAAATGATATAAGCAAAGCTTGAAGACAAGAAGAAGGTTAAGTTTTCCCATCTTTCTCTCCCTCTCTCCCTCTACATCATCTATTTTCCCTTCTAATTCACACACCGGAAGGTTCGCCGGGGGACTACCCTGTTCCCCGTTGAACTTGTTTGCAGGTTATCCAGTGGGCTTGAGGAGCTTGGATCGGTCTAACCCATTCACCAGGACGAACTGTATCATCACTATGCATTCAAAAAAATAATCGAATAATAAAATATGTAGATTATATTTTAGTTATAATCCAAATTATACTAAATTTAAATTAAATTATTCGTATAATTTTCCAAAGACAATATTATACAACTCTATACTTGTTTGTACAATTTTATTATGAACAAAGATTAATCATAGAATCAAACTTAGAATATACATGAATGGATGAAATTATTTTAAACATTTCAGCTCCAAAAAACAAAATGTCCCTCCTAAATTATTTGTGGTTGTGAGACACATTAAAATTTTAGATAAATTATTAACATATCTTAATAGTTGGACTTAATTTTAATTAAGTCCTACCAATTCGTTACTAAAAATTGATCCTATCACAATCATTACTAAAAAAGACTTTTTGTAACGATTTTTTGTATATGTCATTAAAAATTGATAATTAATAATATTTTTTGTGATGAACTTTTAAAATATCGTTAAAAATTAATAATTAATGATAGTTTTCTTATATAAAAATATGGATAATTATTATAAAATTTATTAAACAATAAGTTTACCTACTGAAATTTGTAAGTCACCCACATGCAAATAAAGAATAAAAATTTTTTTTAAAAAAAAGGACGGATCAAAAAAGATTCTTATATGAGACTTGTATAATTTGATGATGACACGTGAATCACTGCAAACATGTCAAGGTATAGCTAATCCAGTAACAAAAGTTTCCAAAAAGAATAAAGATTTGTGACCCTAAAAAGTGTGCCCTAATGGCCCTAATTTCCTTTTTTGAAAAAAATTGTTTTTTTTTTCTTTTTTTTTTTTGTCTTATTTTTTTTTTGTTGCCTTATATGAAAATTTAAAGTCATTCGGACCTCTAAATTTCGAGCTACCAACCGGTAGCGTTCCAAAAAATACTACAACAGAAAAGCATGGGACAAAAGATCTTTCTAAAGAGATTTGATTTGGGAATCCAACGCTAGGGGAGCCATTCCCTTGAACAAATCCAACATGTTATTAATATCTAATTAACGTGTATGCGCCCCATCATATGACGAGCATATAATTAATCACATAAAACTTTTCCAACATGGTAGGGCCATCATAAATTATATTGTTTCAATCAGATTGCTCTATCTATATTTTACGTGATTGTTCTATTATTGATTCTATGTCTTTAGGCTTATTGTATGATAAATGAAATCGTATATTTTATGATAGATTTCATTGTGTAATATGTATAATAAAATTATTTTATGTAGTTAATTAAATGATTGGTTTTGTCTTCATAATCTTATGGATATGATAAAAATGAATAAATATTGGATTAACATATCACATGGTGGTATCATCATTCAATGAATAATCTTGATTTGCCGTAAAAACCACAACAATATTAAGTTAATGAGAGACAATGCTTGTCTATTTAATCCCTTTGCAACTTTTTATTAATCTTGTATAGTGTCACCGATACCCTCAATATTTTTTTAGATAAGAAGAGATTGTCATAGTATTACTCTTTGAATTTGTTTGATTGAACAAATTATAACATATGATTAAGATTATTAATACATAAGATTCACATTCTATTATTTAAGTTGCTATCTTTGTTACTCAACTTAAATTTGGATAGACATTCTAATTGACAAAATTAATAACTTTTTTAATCGTACAACTAATAATAATGTGAAATGAATATATAATTCAAATTATAAACTTTCATATTTTACTAATCAAATAGTAACTTTGAGTATTACATATATCGACCCTCCATTCATCAACATTCTACATAATTTCCTCTCCATATTCCTCTCTCTTTCTGAAAATGGATTTGCTTCCTCTGCTTCAAGCAACCGGAACTCTTGTAGCCCTATTTCTCCTCTCCAAAATATGGATGTCCAAAAACACCACCACAAACAAACACTTTATCCAAGCCCCACAACCAAAGGGTGCATGGCCGATCCTCGGCCACCTCCACCTCCTCGGCGGCCAAATTCCACTTTTCCGAACCCTCGCGGCCATGGCCGACCAACACGGTCCCATCTTCACAATCCGACTCGGGTTCCGCCAAGCAGTCGTGGTGAGCAGCAAACAAACAGTCACCGAATGCTTCACTGTCAACGATCGAGCTTTCATGTCTCGCCCCCAAACCGCTGCACTCAAACACATGGGCTACAATGGCGCCTTTTCCGCGCTCGGACCTTCAGATGACTACTGGCTCCAGCTTCGTAAAGTAACCACCCGTGACCTCCTCTCTAACCGCCATTTTGAGTCGTTTAAGCATGTGCGAGCCCTGGAGATAGACTTGTCCATCAAAGAGCTCTATTCACTCTCCATCAAAAATGGTACTTTCATAAACAACCCGTTTAAATTCGGCAATTTTAGATTAAAAAAATAAGGGGTAAATTATAATTTGGTTTGTTTATAATTTGGAAAACTCTATGGTGTCCATCCACTTAATCATAATTGACATAATTTTATTATAAAATTTTGTAATATCAATTACAAAATGCTTAATCTTATAAAAAATATCATAATTAAGTCACAAATTTTTATATTAATTTGTAACAAAATTATACATTTTATAATTAATATTACAAAATTTTATAATAAAATTAAGTCAATTGTGATAGAGTAGATATGGTATGCATCCCTCAAGGGTGCACACCATAGGCTCTCCTACATAAATAATTAATTTGACAATATATCACCGAACTTTGCTTCTCACCAAACAAGATATGTTCTTTACAAATTCCAAATATACATACATATATATATATAAGGAAAAGTTAGGGATCATGAAAATTTTGTCATGAAAATGATCATGAAAAATTTATGATCTTTAGATTACCTTGATTAGTGTGTAGTGCTTTATTCTAAGTGTAATCCAAGGGTCACAAAGCTTTCATGATTATTTTCATGATAAAATTTTCATGATACCTAGCATTGCTGATATATATATATATAAGAGATTATCTGGTAACAAGAAAGAAACTTCAATCTTTTCTTTCTTTTTCTAATTTTACGTAATTATTTATTTTCTTTTCTCTGATATGTTTCCAAAATAGAGTGTAAGGTGGAAATGAGTGAATGGTTTAGGCAAGTGACGATGAACCTGATGCTAAGGGCGATCGTGGGAAAGAGATACAGTTTCGGTGACTGCGAGAGTGACAAAGAGGGGAGGCAGTTCGCGAGGACGATGGAGGAGTTCGCGTATTTGAGTGGTGCTCCTGAGTGTTCGGATGTGATTCCCGGGATTGAATGGTTGGATTTGCAGGGTAATGTGAAGGCTATGAAGAGGAATGGTAAAGAGATGGATAAATTCATGAGTATGTGGCTTGAAGAACATGTGAAATGCAGGAGAGAAGAGAAGGTGAAGAAAGATGAAAGAGACTTCATGGATGTGTTGTTGTCTTGCTTCCCTGAGGATGGTGATGGGATGGTGTTTGGACACAAGAGTCAGGACATCATCAAGGCGACTGCTCTGGTACACTCAAATTCCTTACTTTCACTAACGCTGCTTTTGATCATGAATTTAGCAAGGAAAAGGAAAAAATAAAAAATAATAAAAAACTTGTGTATCATTCATGTTTGTTTTACATTTATTTTTCCTCTCTTTTTCACTTTTTAAATCACTGAATATCTAAATTTATGATTAAAAAACAATATAAAAAGTATATTTGACCCTTTTGGTTAAGGCTTACCAGTGAGATTGTTATTTGGTTTCGTTTAGGACGTGGGCTAACTTTTTGACTATTTTAATTTAGAGTTAAAAAGTCTTGTTTGGGATAGACTTTTTGAATTTTTTAAGTTTTGTAAAAGAAAAAATGAAATAATTATAATTTGAATGTGGTATTTTGTTTTATTAAATTAAAAAATCTATTTTATCTTTTTATGACTATTTTAACTCCAACCCATCCCAATCCAACTTCTCAAATGAGTGCTTTCTCAGCATGTAAGTTAAAAAGTTGTTTGATTAATAATAACTAGCGGCTAAGAATGAAAACAAATAATAAAGAAATTAATTGTAATATGCATGTTGAAAGCCTTGTTTTATTTGGGTTAAAATAGCTAATAAAAATAAAATAAGTTAAAATAGTTAATAAGATAAAACGTCATATTCATTATCATTTTATTTTTTCTCTCACAACTATCAAATTAACTATAAAAAAAAGTCAACTATTTTTTCATACACAACTTTTTTAGTCAGATTAAAATATTCAAAAAGTTAAAAAGTTAACTAAAATAGCTAGTTTTCCAAACGAGGCCTAAGTAGTAAGAGACTTCTTAATGAAACTTAAGGTTTCAAGTTCAAATCATGTTGACTTTTTTGTGTAACTTTTTTTTTAAGATTAAAAAAAAAAAAAAAAAAAAAAAAAAAAAAAAAACAAAAAAACAACAACAACAACAACAACGCGTGGCATGAGGTGAAGGCTTTTAGACACCAAGTTTAATCTTTACTTAATAATAGTACTAGTAGGTGGTACACACAATGCATATACAATTCAAATAAATAAGAATAAAAATAAATAATAAAGAAATTAATTGTAATATGTATGTTGTCCAAGTAGTCTAAAATTTTTTAATGAAACTCAAGGTCTTGAGTTCAAACCTTATTAACCTCTTTCTATCACTTTTTTTTATTTTTTTTATTTTAAAGATTGCAAAAAATATGCCATGTGGCATGAGGAGAAAACTTGGACACCAGCTTTCACTTAATAATAGTTTAGATAGATACAACAAGATAGATATAGATATCTATAAATGAATACTCCATAGTTGAGTTAAGGCAATAATGGAGTGAGACTTTTTGGTAGTATATTACAAAACAAATCCTTGGAGTGTACTCTTTAAAATTGTGTTTGGATTATGAATTTGAATAGAAATTTAAAATGAGAGTAAAAAAATGAATGAAATGTAATTATATTTCATTTACGTTTCACTAATTTCTTTTTATTTTTTATTTTTTATAATCTTTTTAAATTTCTACTAAAATTTATAATCCAAATGTAGCCTAAGGGTCAAGCTACCATGGTTTAAGAATGAATAACTTAAATCCTTTTATTGATTTTCTTCATGTGGGAAATAATTAGTCCTTTCTTTAATAAGATGTGAAGTGATCCATTTGTTGTCTAAATTATGCAATTTAAATAAAACAAATAGATTCATACGAAATGAAATTGATTTATAGGAAAAGAAATCATTGTACTACACCATACAACTTATTGAACAGAAATACAGAAATACATAAACAAAATTAAGGAAAAGAAGTGCAAATCGAAACTTGTGTAATACCACAGTCTCCTTAAAACAGATTAGCCGCCTCACCATGGGTACTGGAGGTACGTTGACTTCTGTCTCTCAGGATACAACAGTATAGACCGGATAATGCAGAAGCTCCTTCTGATAGCTTTGGCGAACCAACAATGGCAACACTCTTTCACATATGAAGGAAATTATAGGTACAACACAAGGAAACTGACTGTACATCTGGAGGCCAAAAAATTCTATAGCAAACTAAGGAATATGGATCTCCTTTTATACACAATGAGGGAGAGAGAAACAGCCTCTAGCCATCAAGGCTGACACCAAATGCAGGCCATTACTCCTACAAAACTGCTGGAGTAATGCACCAAAACTGATGGGTCAATTAGTATATGAGTTATATACTCTGTATACACGTGTGTATATCTATAATAGACCTGACCCAAAAAAATTAGGTTGGTGGACCACCAATCTGGCCCAGTCCAAACCTAACCTAAGCAAGTCCACGAGCCGGCCCGGTCTAGGCGGACGAGGTGCGCACGTGTGTATGGTAATTTTGCTATAATCAACTTGGACCATAGTTTTGGCTCAAGGCCATCCTTGAAATATCCATAACTCTCTTCTTTCAGAAAATTTGGATGCCCTAAATGGCTCATGCCCTTATCAAAATCTTGAAATTTAAATACCCATCAAAATTTTCATCTACAATCAATGTGAAATTGGTAGTTATACACAATTCTCAATACCTCATTCATAAGGCTAACTTTATAAGATAATTTCTCATTCAATTCTTAATAATTTTTTTATCATTCTTTTTGTGATGTAAATATCTTATTATAAAGAATCTAAACTCATTTAATTTCACCTCTACCAATGATTAAGATCTACTTTAATTTTACATTAAAGTAACTATAAAATCATTTTTTTCAACACCATTATTATGTGGGGAGATTAGAACTATGAAGCATGTCTTTCTAATGACTATTGACATTATTGGAGGAGGGGATTATTCTAAATCATGTTATCTGTCTCTGTCATTTCATATATATAAGTCGCAAACTCATGCGCTTGTTGGTGGGTGATTTTTCTGAGAAAAATTAATTCAGGCCTCTTTTGGGAATAAATTATTTTAATAATTTTTTAATTTTTTAAAAAAAGATATGTAGAAAAATAAAAAGAGTAATCTGACTACTTATAGTAATTTTTTAATTTTTTGACTAAAATATGTAATTGCCAAATGAGACCTCAATATAAGTTTTTGAAAATAATTTCAAAACAGTAACAAATTTTATGAACGTTAATAATTAAAGTACTAACTTATTTTAAAATAAATTTATAATTATTTTGTAAAAATCCCATTTAATTGTAATTTCTCCATTTTTCTATACCTCTTAACAAATCTAAGGGGGCAGGCTGACCTCTCTAACGTGGGTCATAGATCAGGGCTACTCTATACTTCTTAATCCTAATATGATTCAATTCGAGTCTCATTGAGCTGCATTAAAGTGTTTTATTGTTATTATTATTTTTTTTAAAATTTTTAAACTAAGCTCCATTAAAGGTTGGACCCAAATTATTTACATATACATCAAGTAATATTACGCATAAATAATTTTTTTATTAATTTTTTAAAATAAATAGGGTTTATTACACTTTATACCTCTAAACTATCATCAAATTATCTACTTAATCTCTAGATTATCGATACAGTCTATTAAATCCCTAAAATATATAAATCAAAATCTATTTAGTCACTCAACTATCGATTAAATTTATTAATTTAATTTATTCACCCAAAAAATAAAGTATTTAATTTAAACTTATTTAATCTCTAAAATGATTACAAAAATAAAATTTAAACTCATAAGTATTATAAATTAGTAAAAGACCTAGTCTAATCAAAATTTTATTTCAAAAAAACCTTAAATTTTTATTGTATTTGAAAAGTGGGCGTCAGTTATTATGATGAATTTCATTTATAAGTTTAAGGACAATTATCTATAGTATTTTCTTACTTATCTTCTAAAATGGTTACGTACTTGCCTATATCTAGTAGTATATGTCATATTTCGTTTATAATTTATAATTTTTTATTTTTGAGTTTTTCACTAATTTTTTTTATTATATATATTTCTTAATTAATGTATTATTTTGTTCTATTATTATTTGTAGCGAATTGTTATTATTTAGATTATTTAATTCTTCTTTTTCAATATATCTAATATTCATATAATTTATTTGGCAAGACTGATAAATTAGACTCTAATATTAATTTAAACACAAAACAAAATAAAATACTTTTTAAAAACAAAATAAAAATTTAAGATTTCTATAATAAAATTGTAATTGGGTATTATCTTTTAGTAATTTATAATACTTTTGAGCATATATTTTATTTTTGTAATCCTTTTAAGGATTAAATAAGTTTGACTTAAATATTTTAGGGACTTAATAGATTTAATTGATAGTTTATAGACTAAATAGACTTTAATTTATATACTTTAGAGACTAAGTAGATTTAATAGATAGTTCAAGGACTAAGTAGACAATTTGACTATAGTTTAGAGGTAAAAAGTGTAATAAACCTTAATAGATATGATTACACACTTATTTTTATATTAATACACGAGTACGTCTATATGCACAGAAATCAAATATAAAATAGGACACAACCCTCTCACAAGAGGTGAGATTCACATGTGTGCACATATGGGTCCTCACCTCATATGAGAGAGAGTCATGTCTCATTATGTATTTGATTTCTATAGTGTGACCCACACGTAACTTTCAAATGACAAAATGTGATACTTTTATTAACGAGGATGCTAGCCTTAATTAATGTATGTGTCAATAACACAATGTTTTGAAATTTGAATGGTTGAGCGAATCAAAAAAATGACCAAGTTAATTATCACTAGTTCAATCGTCGAGTAATCAGAATTGAACCGTGATATAATAATTATATTTAATACAAATAAATAATATATTTTTGAAAATATATTTTAATGTTATATATACACCAATATTAAGAATTGATTTTTAATTTAACCATTTTAATTTTTTTAATACTTTAGTTGCTTAAAAAAGTAACATTGATTTGTAAGAGTAAAAAATGAACGAATAAATTAAATATATCATGCAATATTTCATAACAAGTGGTGGGATGCTTCAAAGGACCTGCACGTTTCAGGTTCAATTATTTCAAGCCCACTCCGGTTCATGCAAACCGCTACTAGTTCGAATGAATAGCCGGTTTAACCGTGATTTTTACCGATTGCTTGAAAATAAGGCGGTTTTGGGCTTGAAGTGCGTCTAAGGGTTCATCCAGACATAAATTTAGACCGATTGATGAATCAATTAGTTGAACCAGCCAATCCGGTCTGATTTTGAAAACATTACAATAACATACACCCCACTAGCAAGGGGTATTTGGGGGTGGGTGCTATGATAGCACTCATGCTATCACACCCCATGCAAGGATGAATATAATGGAGTTCAGATGGGGGCAATTCCCCTAAAAAATTCGAAAAAAATTATATGTTATATTAAAATTTTTAGAATGATAAGGATTTACACTCTCAATTATTCTTTCACATCCCATAGTAATTCTAGATTCGTCCCTGACCCTATGAGGTTTGTTCCGACCATATTTTAATGATCCGAACCTTTCACATTATAATGTTCGTTAAGTATATTTTTCATGTAAAAAATAAAATTAACCGGACAAGTACAACTCCATGATTAAACTGAATAATAATCATAAGAATTTATCAAAATCTTGCTAACCGTTTATTTTTTCTAAACATGAACGTAGTTTTATTGTGAGTTACAGATGTCTAATTAACTTAAATTTTTTCATAAATTATCTAATCAACATGTAACGCCCCCAAAATAATACAATAAACCTGTCTATCATGCGAAAGAATATAACAGAAATACAATACTTTCATTCATCAGAGTTTACTGTTTAACAACCAGTTAAATGCCATGTAGGCTTACATCTTCCCAAGTCATTGCTTGGTTGCACAAAGTAAGTTTCGCTCATTACATCTTAAGTCCTTGGCTTTACAAATAACAAACATACATACAATAAGACATAATTAAGAAGCTCTTGCTTCCCGACAGTCCATCCCTGCTATTGCCTTGGAGGAAACATCTCACCTGCACCTGAAAATGGTATTCCCGTATAGGGTAAGCCAACAGCCCAGTAGAAATGATCTAACACAATATATGAGGTTTAGCAAAGGTATAACTATTATGTGCATAAACAATACCGATACTAAAACATCCACAAGGCTTGCATATTCATATGCCACTAAGACCAAACCTCATTTTCATTTTCCTTCAATTCATTTCAAGTTCATATATGCTACTCAATTTATGAGTTAAATTCATTATCTTTCAACAACCAAAATGAGACTACAACTCAATAGTTTCCAATTATGCAAAACACACATAAACACTTCAAATCTTCCATTTTAAGAATATTTCGTCCGAAAGAATCAGCACCCATGTATATTTTCTCAAATATGCCATTTTACGGATATTTCGTCCGCGAGAATCGGCACCCATATATGTTTTCTCAAATATGTCATTTTACGGATATTTCGTCCGCAGGAATCGGCACCCATATATATATATATATATATGATTTCGGGTTTTTCACCCAGGACACTTTGGCCAACTTGTTTTCAGCGGAGTCCATCCCCTTTCTCCTCCCAAATAAACATACATATATAATGTATTTATAAACATACTCATATGCAATGACAACCAACATTTGATTAGCATTAAATCACCTAATCCTCATGCAATTTCTACAACAATCATAACTATCCTCCACCGATAGCCCAATACATTCATCTCTAAATAGATATTTAATCTCAAGATAAATAGTTTATTCGCAACTTCCAAATGTGTAAGATAATACATATCTAATTTCACCATCTAGACCCATAACCTTCCAATTTCACATTTTCAATGCTAATCTCAATTATTTATATATAATAATAATTTAATCAAAATTAGGGCAAAATCTCCCTCTCACCAAATATCAACCCAAACACCAAAATCAACTATTTTGGCACAATATGACCTTATATTCAAGCATCATACTCATTTACCTCATATTTATCAAACACCCCTCTTTTCATTTCACCCCATAATCTTAGATTTGTTCAAACCACAACCAAATCTCATCATCTATACACAATAGCAAATAACTAAGCTAAAAACCATATTAGAGTGTAGAAAATCCCTACCTCAAGCTTAGAAGAGAAGATGAGAAAAACAAGGTTGAAAATCCAAAGATGTCGAAACCAACTTCTACTTGGATTAAAACGAAACTCTTGACAAGCTCTACACTTAATCTCAAAAGAGCAAGGCAAGAAGATGCTTCTAAGTGTATAGATCTAAAGATCTTTGAGCAAAAAGTGATTTTGGAGAGGATGGAAGAGCCTCACGGCTTGGAGAAGGAAAAAGAGAAGAAAAGGTAAAGAATAGGTTAAGTGAGGGACCTATTTATAGTGCTAGGTCATAATGAAATAAAGACCAAAAGTCAACTCAAAAGATCAAGTCAAAATCCCCAAAAGTAGGCCCAAAAACCGGATTGAAATCTGGAAAAATGTTTGCAGGTGTCGACCCTTGCAGCACAGGTGTCGACTCTTATGAAGAAAAGCTGGAACACTAAGCTTGACAGCATAGCAGGTGTCGACCCTTCCCAAGGCTTGTGTCAACACCAAAATGCAGTGAGCAATTTCAGAACAAGGGTCGACCTTTCCCAGATTGGTGTCGACCCTTGTGGCCAACTTAAAGAGAAGGTGTCGATACCACCAAGACCGGTGTCGACCCCAGAACATGATTTTCAAGTTTCCAAACAACTTTTCAACGTGAACAAGCGTGAACGAGCAATCCTAACAAGTTTAAATCAATTTGTACACCTCCAAAACTAAGGTACAATAACACCAAAGATTTCTAAACAAAATAACGGATTCAAATACACTTCCCAAAAGTTTTGAAGGACACAAGTGTTACACAACAAATCCTATATTATGAACAAAATCATTAAAATAAATTTAGGACATGTCCTCGCTAGTTCACAACACAGTGCTACCAATCCTAGGTTGTAAAACGAGGGGGTATGACATTTTGCAAGGGGTAAGGCTCCAGAGTTGAAGCTCTAGCTGAGCTATTGTGGTCCTACTTTGATTATTTAAATTATTTTTTTAAAGCATATTAAATAGATAATTTATATAAAAAATAAAATTAATTGAATGTCAATATGATAATTATGATTTTAATAATAATTGATTATTTTAAGATAAATATGATCTAATTAAGGAATTATTCAGGCTTCATGTGGCAGCTTGATTTTTTTGTGTTAAAATAGTTAAAAAGTCAAAAAATCACTTTAAAAAATCTACCATTTCAATAATTCAAGATATTCGATACAACTAAACAAAGTTATTCTTAAATATATTTACATTTTTTACTTCATAAAAAAAATTAAAAAATTACTAAAAAAGCCAATCCACAGAAGATGCCTCATATGTGACCAACCTAATTTAGCATGAATAATTTACTTAGCAGACTCTAAAACCAAAAAGCTCATATTACTAAATTGAGCTCAAACTAAGCTCACAAACGCCTCAACGGACGCAAATTTTATGGGATAGCTATGTTTTTCAATAACGTTATGTACATAGAAAAATCATTATATATCTCAAATTTATTATAGTGTGACTCTCTCTCTCTCTCTCTCTCTCTCTCTCTATATATATATATATATATATTAAATTGCACACTCTTTTCAATTGACAATCATTTTTTTTTTTTGTTTTTTCACAGTCCCTTATCATAGGAGGCTCTGATACCGTAACAGCCGCCTTATCCTGGGCAGTTTCCCTACTTCTAAACAATCCCACAACCCTCAAAGCAGTACAACAAGAAATAGACATGTATGTTGGACATGGAAATGTAAGATGGTTAGATGAATCAGACACCAAGAACTTAGTCTACCTCCAAGCCATCGTCAAAGAAACACTACGACTTTACCCTCCAGGACCCTTATCTATACCACGCGAGTCCATTCAAGACTGCCATGTCTCTGGCTACTATGTCCCCAAAGGCACTCGTTTGATAGTCAACGTTTGGAAGCTCCACCGCGACCCTCACATATGGACTAACCCTGATGAGTTCAGGCCAGAGAGGTTTCTTGCGTGGCAAGCAAAAGAGGATTTAATAGGGCAACAATTTGAGCTCCTTCCTTTTGGCGCTGGCAGGAGGTCGTGCCCTGGAAGCACCTTAGCATATAAAATGATGCATTTGATACTCGCTCGGCTACTTCAAGGGTTCGACCTAGAAACGTTGTCGCAGAATGGAAAAGTGGATATGAGCGAGGGGTTGGGGATTGTATTACCTAAGGCAACTCCATTGGAAGTGTTGCTCACCCCACGCTTATCGAGTGAGTTTTATGATCAACCATAGATAGACCTTAGTGTGTAGTGTGTATTATGCATATGTAATGTGTGGTAAATAATGGTGTATACGAAGTCACCTCTACGTTTTATGACTCTTGTACCAATAAAGTGGACAATATTGTTTTTGGATTAAGTCCACCAAACTAGAATATAGTACCAATCTATGGTAAGAATTAAAGTGTGTGGTAGAGATTGAATGCATGTATTGTTGGTGTTTGTAAAATGAATCTCGATTGCATATTAATGTTTCTCAGTAAAATTTCTGAATTTGTAGTATTACTGTATTTTTTAGTCATTTGCTATGTATGAGTGACATGAATTTTGAGAGAAATAAAATGTGATTTTGAGTCATCATGAATTCAGCCTTTGAAATGAATGAGAATAAAAAAATTGATTCTTCATTATTTATTCCCTAACAAATTATTTGATTCTCTTACTTTTCCATAGATTTTCCGAGAAACATTAATTATTTAAGAGTAAAAATAAAATGGAACTAACTCAAGATTTAAAATTTTGTCAATTTTTTTTTATATTTTCTTTTAGAAAAGATTCATAACGAAAATAATGCTAAATGCAAAAATAACATTCATCTAAAAATTTTGTTACCAATAATGGTAACAACATTGTTTTGCTCTCTACTAAGGGCTGGTTTATGAAGTAGTTTTTTTGGTATTTTGTGATTAAAATATGAGGTAAAAAAATTTAAAATGTTTGAGAATAAATTTTTGATTCCCCCCCCCCCCCCCCCCCCCCAAAAAAAAAAAATTCGAAAAGAATCTTTGACTTTTTTATTTAATTTTTTGAATTTTAACTTCTTAATTTTTAATTAACTTTTGATTAAAATCTTTTTTTCCCCAAACACACCCTAAGTAACGAAGCAAAAAACGTTCCCATTTTTTTTTTTTTTTTTGGGTAAGGCTGGTAAGGGCGCAATCAAAATATTCATCAGATTATTTACTATTGTTACATTTTTTTCTTAGCAAGAAAAAACACATCTGGCATGAAGTACAGATCATTAGAATTTTTTAGTAATATTTTTTTGTCTCCTTTGCGAAGATTTAAAAAAAAAAAATTAAATTAAATTAAAAAATGGATAAATTACATTAACACCCAATGAGATTTCTTTTTTCATACAAATCTCCCTTCACATTTAAAAAATTAAACTTACCTTATGTCAGATTAAAATAATATTTTTATCTCTTAGCCTTTATACATATAAAATAATAAAATAATGCAAAAATTTTGTTTATATCATTTCAAGAGAAATAACAATTATCTTCTTTGATGTAACTCACGTAAAAAATAGAGCTTTTTTGTGCCTATTTTCTATATTTTTTATTTTTACTAAAATTTTAAAAATATTTTAAGCAATTTTCTTATTTTTTATATACACCTAATCTAGATATTGTTGAGAAGTATAATATTTTGTGATTTTTTTTTTTTAAATTCACCAAATACAACAAATACAAAGATAAAAAAAATTTAATACATTATCTTATTTTGTTGTATTCAATGAATTTTTTTTAAATTTTTTGTATGAATTTTTTTAAAATTTTTTGTACAAATTTTATACTTTTAAATATATCTAGATTAAATAAATCTTATCTAGATATTATGGTGGAAATAAAAATGAAAATTATATTCATATATAAAAAATATCATAAAAATATTGTGATAGTAATATTGTTGTAAATATAAATCATGTTTATGGATGTTTTATTTTAAAGTATAAGACCACCATTAAGCTATATCATTATGTTTGAAAATCCTATATAAAATTTATATTTATATATAATCACTCAATAAGAATATGTTCATATAGAATTTAATAATAGAAAGTTATAGAATATAGTCATGTGATAGGAAGAAGAAATGGTAAGAAAAAAAGATAAGATGGTCATTTAAAAAATTTTAGGGTATAACATAAGTAATGTAGAAGGTAATTTGTAATGAGATTACAAACCTCAATGAAGAGATTATAATTTTTCAAATGTGAGGAGATCTGTATTAAACAGAAACCTTAGAGGGTGCTAGTGTAATTTACCCTTAAAAATTTTTAAGTTCTACTATATTAAAATATTCTATAAATTAAAAAGTTAAGACTAAATCACTAAAAATAAAATAAAATAAATATTTAAATATTTTATTTCTTTATTGAAGGGTTAATTTCTTACTTTTCATATCGTTGTCCACTAAACAAAGTTGGAAAAAAAATATTCATACAAATTTTTTTAAGGAGACTTATTTATAAGTCCTTTTTCAGACACTTATGGTAGGCTAAGTCCTGTATAATTTCTTATAGAGTCTCAAGTCCTATTTAGATAGGAATGTATTCCACAAGATCCTACACAAACGTAACGTGACGTGATACTTATATAAATGTAACGTAACATGACACCTATATAAACGTAACGTAATGTGACACCTATATAAACGTAACGTGATACCAACATAAACGTAACGTAACCTGTCACGTTACGTTTCGCAAACTTAATGAGTTTTTATTTTTTTAAATTGAATGTGAAAATGTTGTTAGTTTATGTTGGTGTCACGTTACGTTTCACATAAATATGATCTGTGGCAATATTCAATTTCCTATAGGAAATTGAATGTTGCCATAGATCATAGGTGTCACGTTACATTTATGTAGGTGTCACGTTACGTTACGTTTATGTAGATATGATCTATGGTAACATTCAATATTAAATGTTACTATAGATCATAGGTGTCACGTTACGTTACTTTTACGTAGATATAATCTATGGTAACATGCAATTTCTTATCTATGGTAACATGCAATTTCCTATATAAGAAATTATATGTTACCATAGATCATACGTGTCACGTTACGTTTATGTAGGTGTCACGTTACGTTACGTTTATATAGATATGATCTATGGTAACATTCAATTTCCTATATATGGTTTTACTATTATTTATGATATTAAAACTAATATTGAGGGTAAATGTGTCAACAAACTTTTTACAGGACTTATAGAAACATAAGTTTTTTAGTAGGACCATATGTAGCATAAGTTTCCCTAATAGGACTTATAAATAATTTTCTAATTTTTTTAGTTGTTGCCAAAATAATGCAATTCCTCGCTGGAAGAATCTGAGAAAGTATAAAAAAAAAAAAGAAAAAAAAAGTGAGAAATAGAAAAAAATAATCGCAAACTAATACTAATTTGTACAAATTTAATGCATAAATCACTTATATTTTTATAATTTTATAGTTATTTTTTTATTTCTCATTTTATTTTTTAATATTCTTACGAAGAATAGCGACCATTCATTTGGCTGAATTGTCCCTCCTGTGGGGCCCACGCCAGACAACAATTATTTAGAGGGCCACTTCTGAGTTAAACATGTGGCGTATACTCCATAGTGTGCTGTTTTAGGAAGTTTCGAAAAACACAGCGTTTTGATCTAAGGTCCGAAAATGTAAGTGGCCAAAAACGTAATAAAATTTATTTGGGAAGTCATAAAAATGTAAGTATGAAATTACAAATTGAAATCTATGATAAAAAAATAAAAAAGTAAATTTCTTATGTTTGATAAAGATATTTTGATTATTTTAATTTGATTTGACACTATAAACAAATATTAAATCAAAAAATTAAAAGTTAATTTTTTACTAACTTCTCAAATCACTTTCCAAAAAATTTAAAAACTTAATAAAAAATTAAAAATTAACTTTTTACCAACTTTTCAAAACACCTCAATGTATCAAACTATTCCTATTGTATTACCCTACTTAATTACCAACGCAGTACCCTTTTACAATAATAATAATAAATTATTTCTTTTGAACCCTTCCAAAAGAACATCACGTTTCAATTAAGGCGTGTTTTGACCGGATAGAGTTTTCAAAAAAACACTTTTTAAAAATTTTATTTTTTTATTAACTTTTTGATCATTTTTTTGTAACTTTTTGACTTTTTAACTAAAATATGATATAAAAACTAGTATGTTTGTGATGATTTTTTGATTTTTAACGGAAAGATGTGCAAAAAGTAAAGAGGAAAATGAATATTTGACTTTTTTGTACAGGTTGTTGGCTTGTTGATTTTTTTTAATGACTTTTTGACTTTTTGACTAAAAAAGTCAATTGCCAAACGAGACCTTATAAAGTAAAAAAATTGTGAAAAAAACCTTTTAAAGATTTACTAAATACCAAAAATACAAAAAAAATATGAGAATTCAGTACATTTTTTTTATATTTTTAAGTATTTATTAATTTTTTAAAATATTTTTGCACAAATTTATTACTTTTTAGATAGATCTAAGTAAGGTGTATTTAAAAAAGTAAAAAAAATGTTTAAAATTTTAAAAATATTCACAAAAAACAAAATACAAAAAATTCAGTTTTCAAAAAAATTAATCTAAAAAACTCAAATCAAACACACTATTATTTTTGATTTTCTAAAAAAATTGTATATAAAAATATAAAAATGATAGGATCCAAACAAGCCAATAAACTAACACTTTTTTGGCTTTTTTATTTTCTAATTGCCGACACAGGCCTAAATCATTGCAGTGCAGGACTTGGGCCCCAAACCAGTCTTTCGGCCCCTAGCTTTCTCCAGAATATACTCTTTAGTTTAGAATTTATTGAGGCCAGGAAGCGAAATTACTTATATTTGTTCCTCAAGAATGCTACAAACTCAATAAAAATAAATAAATAAATAAATAATAAAAAATAAAAAAATAAAGAAATTTTAACTTTATGGCCAAGGTACACTCCAGAAGTGACCCTACAACAATAAATTTATACATACCATTGATTTATCATTTTGAGTAAATTTTTGAAAAAATTTCTAATGTCGTAGATTTATTGTTTGTTCATTACTATATTAGTACTTAACAAAAAACAAAAATTTTCAAAAAAGGTTAGACTTCTTTTAAATTTAAATATAAATTTGTGAGAATTGTTCGAGCCCGTGAAGCCCATTATAGGTCTGATTTTAATGATTCAAACTGTTTATTTTGTAGAACACTCCTTGTATATTATTTATGAAAAAAAATTAAGAAATTACAATTCAATATACGTCTTAGAAAAATATTTCAAATTAGTAGTAAACTTTACCAACTTTAATAATTAAATATATAAATTTTTTTATAAATTTATAAATATTTTGTAAGAACACTTATTTGCAATTTTTCCAAAATAATTAGTTCAATCTAATAATTTTTTCATTATTTTCCCAAATTTTATACTTTAAGTGTATATAAATTAACTAAATAAAAAGATAAAAAAATTAATTAAAAATTTAAAAATATAATATATAAATTAAAATTTTCTAAATTATTTTAAAAAATTCCAAAACCAAACAAAGTGATTGTTGTGTGTATATGTGTGAGTTGTACCATTCTATGCACTCCAAAAAAAAAAAAAAAGAATCAAATAATAAATGTGTAGTTTATATTATTTTAATTATAATCCAATTCATATTAAGGTCTCGTCTGGGAATATATATTATTTTAATAATTTTTTACTTTTGTACTTAAAATATGGAATAAAAAAAATTAGTATGTTTAAAACGACTTTTTGGCAAAAAAAGTGCGAAAAATATTGAAAAATTGATTTTTTTTTTTACTTTTCCATATAGTTTGTTGACTTTTTAATATCTTTATTGACATTTTGACTTTTAAACTAAAATACACACTTCCCAAACAAGGGCTAAGCTTAAATTATACTATTCGTTTAGTTTTCAAAAGAGAATATTACACAACTTGTTCTATACACTATTATTATGAATATTGAGACTAATCATAGAATCAGACACACAATATATATAAATGGATAAAATTATTTTAAGATTTGTTAGTAGGTTCATTTTTAAAAAACTTATTTGTTCATGTATATTTTGTGTACCAATTTTTGTATTCATTGACTTATTATTTCACTACAAGAAAAGTGAGTTTAAAAGACAGAACTTTTTGCTACGGCACAACTTATCGTCGCAAAAAATGTGACTTTTGAGACGGCATAACTTGTCATCGCCAAAAAATGTAACTTTTTGAGACGGTACAACTTGCCGTCGCGAAAAATGTGACCTTTTGCGACGGCACAACTTGCTGTCGCAAAAAATAGAGTATTTGCGACGGCAAAAAACGCTGTCGCAAAAAAAAAAAAATAGGAGTATTTGCAACGGCAGAGATTGTTGACGCAAAAAAATAGAGTTTTTGCGACGGTATCAGCTGCAGTCGCAAAAAAAAAAAAGATGAGTTTTTTGCGACTATAATAGGGTACCATTACAAAAAAAAAAAAAAATTAAAAAATATATATATATTGTGGCTTTGAGACGGCTTCATATATATATAGTCACAAAATGGTTTAAATAAATGTAACGGTATTTTTCTGTCACAAAAAAAAAAAAAAACCGACGTCGTCTTACTCTTTTGAACATTTCTCTTTTCACCAATTTTTTCATCTTCCTATCTCTCTGTCTCTATCTCTGTCTCTCTTCTCTTTCTCTCTCTCACTTATTACTCTTATATGTCTGTCTGTCTCTCTCTTTCTCTATGTGTCTCTGTCTTTCTTCTCTTTCTCTCTCTCTCTCTCTCTGTGTTTCTCGCCCATCTCTCTTCTCTCTATCTCTTTCATCTCTCTTCTCTTTTTTTCTCTCTTCTCTCTCTCTTCTCTTTATCTCTCTCGCTCATCTTTCTCTGTCTCTCTCTCTCTCTCTCGTTTATCTCTTTTCGCTCTTTCTCTCTCTCTCTCTCTCTCTCTCTCTCTCTCTCTCTTTTCACCCATTTTTCATTTTACTCTCTCTTTTCTCTTTATCTCTCTCACTCATCACTCTCCTCTCTCTGTCTGTCTGTCTATCTCTCTTCTCTCATCTCTTTTCTCTCTATCTCTTTCGCTCATCTCTCTTCTCTCTCTTTCTCTCTTTCTCTCGTTCATCTATTTTCTCTCTATGTCTCTCTCGTTCATTTCTTCTCTCTATCTGTCTCTCTTGTTCATCTCTCTTCTCTCTCTATCTATTTTTATGTCTCTCACTCTGTATCTCTTTTTCTTTTTGTCTTTCTCTCTCTCACTCATCACTCTTCTCTATCTGTCTGTCTTTATCTCTCTCTTTGTCTCTCTATCTCTCTCATCTCTCTCGCTTATCTTTCTTCTCTCTCTATCTCTTTTTTTTTGTCTTTCTCTCGATCATCTCTCTTCTCTCTATCTCTCTCTTTGTCTCTCTTGCTCATCTTTCTTCTCTTTCTATCTCTCTATTTTTTTTATGTCTTTCTCTCGATCATCTTTTTTGGCTCTCTTTTTTTCTCTCTTTGTCTATCTCTCGCTCATCTCTTGTTTCTCTCTCTTTTTCTGTCTGTCTGTCTCTCTCTTTATCTTTTTCTCTCTCTCTCTCTCTCTCTCTCTCTTTATATCTCTTTCTCTTTCTACTCTTCTCTCTCTCTTTCTCTCTCTGTGTCTGTCTGTCTGTCTGTCTCCCTCCATTGTGTTCACCTTGCTCACTCTCTCAATCTCCTCTTATCTATTTACCGAGCTCTCCACTACAAGAAAATGCACTTTTAGCGACCACTTTGTCTCTCTCTCTTTCGCTTATCACTCTGTCTCTATCTCTGTCTCTCTCTCTATCTCTCTTCTCTATCTGTCTCTCACTCATCTCTCTCTCACCACCCATCTCCTCTACCACCTTCACTACTACTGCAAATGTCATTCCACTACCACCATTATTACCACTGTTGCCACTACTATTACTGCCACTACTATTACTACTACTACTATT
Organism: Camellia granthamiana; assembly: GCA_036172215.1. Taxonomy (NCBI): domain Eukaryota; kingdom Viridiplantae; phylum Streptophyta; class Magnoliopsida; order Ericales; family Theaceae; genus Camellia; species Camellia granthamiana. The sequence goes on along the minus strand of CM069905.1, from coordinate 34,955,546 downwards.
ACCTCTTCTCCACCACCGCCACTCTATCTCCTCTACCACTACCATAACTTCACCACTAATCTCCTTCTCTAACACCACCACCACCACCACCACCACCATCACCTCTTATCCACCACCTCCACCACTACTGCTGCTTCCTCTCATCTACCAGAAAAAATTAGCTCTTAATTTTTAGTAACAAAAAAAAAAATGAGCCACAAAAAAATATTTTTCATTGACCATAGAAAATTAACTTTATTTTAAGGAAAAATATTTTTCATTAAAATATTACCCTTACTTCTACCAAATAAAAAAAAAATTCATTAAAATAAAAATGAAACAAATTTTCCCATTTTTTCACTGACTCACCCGACCCGCCTCCCAAACTTAATTTCCCCTCTTTTTTTCCCTCTGTCTTTCCCCCATTTTTTTTCATTTCCTTTTAGGTTTGTAGAGCCTAACACTATGTTTGGGCACCTAAGAGAGAAAAGAAAAGAAATGATTACTTAAGTAATAAGAGAAAAGAAATGAAATGAAATGATTGTGGTTTCTCTCCTTTTTGTTTGGATAAGGAAGAAATAAAAGAAAAGAAATGATTGTGATTTCTCTTATTCTTGTTTGGTTAGGTTTCATTAAGAGAAAAGAAAAGAAATTATTTTATGCTATATTACCAAAATAACCTTTTTATATTTTCAACCATTTTATTTCTTTTATTTTTATAGGGACAAAATTGGTATTATGAAAATAGTGGTTTCTTTTCTCTCCCAATCTCTCCACTTTTTGAAGGATTGAAAATGGGGCTTATAAGAGAAATGAGTTTCTCTTCATTTCTCTCCATTTTTTCTCATTTCTCTCTACTTAAGTTATCCAAACAAATAAGAGAAATACATATCACTCTATTTCTTTTTTTTTTCCCCTCCAAATCCCTCAATCCAAACATAGTGTAAGTTTCGAAACAACACTCTCTCTCTCTCTCTCTCTCTCTCTCTCTCTCGAACGGAGGCGAGTGACGATCGGCGATCGACGATTGGCGACAATGGCAGCGAGCAGCGATCAAATCATCAATTCGACGGTATTCTTCTCTTCTCTTGTATTCTCTTCTTCTCTGCTCTTCTCTTCTCTTCTCTTATCTTCTTGTCTTTGATTGGCGATCGGCGACAGTGTGTCCTCAAGACACTGTTCTGTGTTTTTGTTATTTATTTATTTTTTTCAGTAATTAGGGTTTCGGCTTCAATTTTGTTTCGTAAATATGTAATATGCAAATATACTTACTTCAATTTATAACTTCCAGTTGGTTTCTGTGATGTTTGTGTTTCCATATTTGATTATTTCCTGTTTTCGTATCTGATCTCTTTGGTAAGATGTTCCTAATGGTAAGATGAATCCTATCTAGACCCACTCCTCCCCAATTTATTTATCTATTTATTTTTATTATTATGACTTTTGATTTTAAGGATTATAAATACTTACACTCAAAGTCATAAAAATTAAAAAAATAAAATAAAATTAGGCTCCATTTGGATGCATGAATTTTAGTAAAGGGTTTGAGATTGAATTTTATAGAAACAATATGAAGTTACTAATAGGTAGATTGAGAAAATAAAAGCAAAAATAAGCTAGATATAAAATATAATTTATTTTATTAAATTCTTGTAGATTTCTAATAACTATTTTTTTGTGTCATTTCAAATTTACCATAGGAAGTTTTCAAATTCACAATTTTTAAATTCTATATCTAGATTATCATTCGAATCTTCTCATATCAATGAGTATGACATTTATTTGGATTTTCCTTTTCTATTTATTAAAATTTTCTTTTATATTATTTGTCTGTTTATTTAATTGCATATAATATTTCCCACATGGAAGTCACATTGATTACACCTGACCCTGAACACAAAGCCTAAGATCTGATCTTCCTTTACAGTACAATAAAAAGAAAAAATAATTGAAGTTTCTATTGACAACTATCAATATTCTTTGATTGCTCCTTCATATCTTGACAAGTTTAAGACATTGTTACAAGTATCTCTAACTTCATTAATCAATCAAAGTATTTATTAATTTTATTTAAGAAACAAGATTTTTTTTAGCCCATCACACCTTAATTTATTTGTCTTCTTGTAGTTCTTGACAGACAAAATTGTCTCTTACCATTTAGATTTATTTTGAGTATAACTCATATTATACAAAATTTAAATTCTATATGAATTTTTGAATTATATTTAATTTGTTATTATATCCATGGGCGATGTATTTTCCTTGAAATAGATATGCCAAATTTAGAAATTTGACTTAGCATTATCATAATCTAATGATAAGGGGGCATGTGTTTGATTCAGTCCTAAATTAAAATTATATATTAATAAAAGTAGGAAAATTGTCAATGGATAGGAAAATTGTAATATACACTTTATTAAAAAATACATATGCATTTTTTTTTTAAACTACATTATAATTATTCATAATAATAACAAAACTATAATACCACTTGGTAACTATTTCAATTAAGGAAATTATTATTTCTAATAATCTCAACCATTTGGGGGGCTTACATAGACATATATGAAGTAATGAGAGAATTAGAAAAGAAAAAAAAAAAAAAATTGAAGTAGAAGAAAATAATGTGGAGCAGTTAAGAAAAACATATTTACAAAATAAGTGTAGCTGAAATGAAAATGTTTAGATGGATGGGTGGGGACTGAATCAAGAAAAAATAAGAAGAAAGAAGAAAAATGCAAATAAGTTTTTTAAGTGTACAAGAAAACATAAAATAAGAAATGAAACTATTAGAAAGAAGAAAGAAGAGAGAAGTTTTTTGGGTGAATAAGAAGAAGAAAGAAGTTGGGAACGTAAAATGCAAATAAGTTTTTTACGTTGAAATGGCAAATAAGTTGAAAATGTGATAAGTTGTTTGGTGGTGCAAGTCTTTTGTGTATATAGTGCAAGTTGTTTGGTGCAAGTCTTTCATGTATATCAGACTTATACCAAAAAGGATTCCACCTATAGTCCAGTTATTTTAAGACTCCCACTTATTTGCAATTTCCTCTAAAATTTTTTAGAATCTTCATCTGATTGGACATGAGCATATCTATGCTTGATTCTTAAACATTTCCTTTTTCTTGTACTATACTTCTCACAATTACAATAAGCTTATTTTTGTTTCTAACATTTTTATGATCCACAATAGCAACTAAAGCTTGTAATCAATTTGGCAGACTTCTGAATTTGGTAATCAATTTTACCGGATTTACTTCGTGACGATAGAGCAAGAAATTTTTGCTGTCTTAACAGACATTTCATAAACCTGGGTTCAAGTTGCATGTCTTGGTGTTGCAGCACTTGTTTTGCCTGGTAGTTAATCTTGTTTTCCCTTCTCCTTTCACTATTTACTTTGGAAACAAGTTCATTACATTTTTTTTACCCCAAATAGAGTTAATTGGAGTTAGGGTGTGTTTCTAGATGGAGTCTGGTTCGTTGACAAAACCTTTGTGGGATGTAACAACTGTTCCTTATCCATATCCAAACAATGCAATGTTAGAATTATGATTGTTGCTGATATATCTGATGCTTCTCAAGAATCTTGAGGCTTTAACTTTGGGAAAAGGACAAATAGGGGAAACTTTTTTTCAAGCCCTAACAGATTGCCAACTGTTGAAGGGTCTGGTTATCCATGATGCTACCCTTGGTAATGGTATTCAAGAGACGCCTATATACCATGATAGACTGAGACAACTTCAAATTGTGAAATGCCGAGTGCTCCGTATTTCTGTCAGGTGGTACAGTTGTAAATAATTGGAAAAAGTTTCATATATAGTAATCTGTTCAGAATTTGTGCTAAAGTTTCTTGTTTTGCAGCTGCCCCCAACTCGAAACCTTGTCTTTAAAGCACTGTAGTATGGCTCATGCTGTGCTCAACTGCCCTCTTTTGCGTGATCTTGATATAGCCTCTTGCCATAAGTTTTCAAATGCTGCAATTCGTTCGGCAGCAACATCATGCCCACTTTTGGAGTCTTTAGATATGTCCAATTGTTCATGTGTGAGTGATGAAATACTACGCGAAATCGCCCTTACTTGTGGTAATCTCCATGTTCTTAGTGCTTCGTACTGCCCAAACATCTCTCTTGAGGTCAGTGTTTTAGCTTTTCACCATGCTTGTTCTGGTGATGTTTGAAAATGCTTCCATTAGTTGACTTGATTTTTTGCTTTTCTTGGAAGTCTGTAAGACTGCCCATGTTGACAGTTCTCAAGCTTCATAGTTGCAAGGGCATTACTTCTGCTTCCATGGCAGCAATATCTCATAGTTATATGTTGGAGGTTTGAAGCCTCTTATCTCAGAAGTTGGCGTTGCCTAGACTTGATTCAATGTACGAATAGTCTAAAACTAATGAAATCAATTTTATTGCGATGTAGGTCTTGGAGCTTGACAATTGCAGGTTATTGGCGTCGGTGTCCTTGGATCTCCCATGCCTGCAGAATATAAGACTTGTCCATTGTCGCAAGTAAATTATGCTACTCCGACCTCAAAGTCTTGTAGGGGAACTATTTTGGTGGTACTTGATAGTTAGTGTGACTAATGTTATAATATTGCCTGCAGGTTCGTTGTTTTAAATTTATGAAGTATCATGCTGTCATCTGTTACAATGTCAAATTGCCCTTCACTCCAACGAATTAACATCACATCTTATTTGGTGAAAAATGCACACGTAATTCTAACACATTTTCTCTCAGGATATCACTTATTTGTTGAGCTTTGCAGGTAACCCAATTTGTTAGTAGACTGTTTGAGTCAAGAAATGATCTTTCCACATTTAAAAATCACATATGAGACTTCCTTGTGCAGTCAAAGGAGTTCTCAGCACAGGCAAACACCAGCTTAACTTATTTCCATTGCTTAATTTTCTTAGAAATGTAGCTGTTCTCATTTTTGATTAAGATGTTTAATTATTCATGTGGAATTTGATGACTAACAAAAAAAAATGTTGTATTTGATGTTGTTGAGAGTTAGAGCCGGTTTCGGTCTAGGCAAACTAGTTCTTTAAGAAATTTAGAATTCGAAGTGTTGACGCCCCAAAATCACCAAATGGTGTCGGATTAGCACGAAACTTGGCACACATGACTGCATAGGCAGGAGAGACTTGTGGGAGAAGACGGATTCGAATTGGGTTCTCGATTTGGGAATTAGAGCCGGATTTCAGTCTAAGCAAACTAGTTCCTTAAGAAACCTTGAATTCAAGGTGTTGACGCCCCAAAATCACCAAACGGTGTCGGATTAGCACGAAACTTGGCACATACGACCGCTTAGGCACGAGAGACTTGTGGGAGAAAATGGGACTCAAATCGGATTCCTAGTTTGGGAGTTAGAGTCGGATTTCACTCTAGGCAAACTAGTTCCTTAAGAAATTTAGAATTTGAGGTGTTGATGTCCCAAAATCACCAAACGACGTAAGATTAGCACGAAACTTGGCACACACGACCGCTTAGGCATGAGAGACTTGGGGGAGAAGATGGGACTCAAATCGGGTTCCCGATTTGGAAGTTAGAGCCGGATTTCACTCTAGGCAAATTAGTTCCCTAAGAAACTTGAATTCGAGGTGTCGACGCCTCAAAATCACCAAACGGCGTCGAATTAGCACGAAACTTGGCACACACGACCGCCTAGGCACGAAAGACTTGTGGGAGAAGACGGGACTCGAATCGGGTTCCCAGTTTGGGAGTTAAAGTCGGATTTCACTCTAGGCAAACTAGTTCCTTAAGAAGCTTGAATTCGAGGTGTTGACGCCCCAAAATCACCAAAAGGAGTCGGATTAGCACGAAACTTGGCACACACAACCGCCTAGGCACGAGAGACTTGTGAGAGAAGACGAGGCTCGAATCGGGTTCCCGGTTTGGGAGTTAGAGTTGGATTTCGCTCTAAATAAACTAGTTCCTTAAGAAACTTAAATTCAAGGTGTTGACGCCCCGAAATCACCAAACAGCATCAGAATAGCACGAAACTTGGCACACACGACCGCCTAGGCACGAGAGCCTTGTGGGAGAAGACGGGGCTCGAATCGAGTTCCTGGTTTGGGAGTTAGAGCTGGATTTCGCTCTAGGCAAACTAGTTCCTTAAAAAACTTGAATTCGAGGTGTTGACGCCCCAAAATACCAAACGGTGTCGGAATAGCACGAAACTTGGCACACATGACCGTCTAGGCATGAGAGACTTATGGGAGAAGACGTGGCTCGAATTGGGTTCCTGGTTTGGGAGTTAGAGCCGGATTTCGCTCTAGGCAAACTAGTTCCTTAAGAAACTTGAATTCGAGATGTTGATGCTCCAAAATCACCAAATGGCGTCAGAATAGCACAAAACTTGGCACACACGACCGTCTAGGCACAAGAGACTTGTGGGAGAAAACGATACTCGAATTGGGTTCCCGGTTTTGGAGTTAGAGCCGGATTTCACTCTAGGCAAACTAGTTTCTTAAAAAACTTGAATTCGAGGTGTTGACGCCCCAAAATCACCTAACGGTGTCGGAATAGCACGAAACTTGGCACACACGACCGCCTAGCCACGAGAGACTTGTGGGAGAAAACAGGACTCGAATCGGATTTCCGGTTTGGGAGTTAGAGCCGGATTTCACTCTAGGCAAATTAGTTTTTTAAGAAACTTGACTTCGAGGTGTTGACACCCCAAAATCACCAAAAGACATCGGAATAGCACGAAACTTGGCACACACAACCGCCTACGCATGAGAGACTTGTGGGAGAAGATGGAGCGCGAATTGGGTTCCCGGTTTGGGAGTTAGAGTCGAATTTCGCTCTAGGCAAACTAGTTCCTTAAGAAACTTGAATTCGAGATGTTAACGCCCCAAAATCACCAAACGGCGTCGGAATTGCACGAAACTTGGCACACACGACCGCCTAGGCACAAGACACTTGTGGGAGAAGACGGGACTCAAATCGGATTTTCGGTTTGGGAGTTAGTGCCAGATTTCACTCTAGGCAAATTAGTTTCTTAAGAAACTTGAATTCGAGGTGTTGACACCTCAAAATCACCAAAAGACGTCGGAATAGCACGAAACTTGGCACACACGGCCGCCTAGGCATGAGAGACTTGTGGAAGAAGACGGAGCTCGAATTGCGTTCCCGGTTTGGGAGTTAGAGCCGGATTTTGCTCTAGGCAAACTAGTTCTTTAAGAAACTTGAATTCGAGGTGTTGACACCCCAAAATCACCAAACGGCGTCAGAATAGCACGAAACTTGGCACACACGATCGCCTAGACACGAGAGCCTTATGGGAGAAGATGGGGCTCGAATCGGGTTCCTGGTTTGGGAGTTGGAGCTGGATTTCGCTCTAGGCAAACTAGTTCCTTAAGAAACTTGAATTCGAGGTGCTGACGCCCCAAAATCACCAAACGACGTCAGAATAGCACGAAACTTGGCATACACGACCGCCTAGGCACAAGACACTTGTGGGAGAAGACGGGACTCAAATCGGATTTCCGGTTTAGGAGTTAGAGCCGGATTTCACTCTAGGCAAATTAGTTTCTTAAGAAAATTGAATTCGAGGTGTTGACACCCCAAAATCACCAAAAGACGTTGGAATAACATGAAACTTGGCACACACGGCCGCCTAGGCATGAGAGACTTGTGGGAGAAGACGAGACTCGAATCGGGTTCCTGGTTTAGGAGTTGGAGTCGGATTTCTATTTAGCCAAAATTATTTACTTAATTATCTTTGTAATTATATAGTAGTTAAATTTTTATGTTTTTTTATAATTAAAATATTAACATATAATTATATTGTCATTAATTATTTTTATTTTTTGTTTTCAGATATTTCTCGAGTAGGAGTTTGTTTCTTGTGGAGTGCAGGCGTGTGAAGAATGTGATTAACTTTTGTTTTTGTTACCCACAGAAGAATCATGAGGAAAACTTTTGTTGTTGATTTACGTTATTTTGAATTGTGAACAATATTATATATTTAAACATTATATTTGTATTATGCAACATTATGTAGTGGGGTAATTTTGCTGATGTATTGTTATGAATGCAAGAATATTTTTATTATTGATGAATTGTTACTTTTATACTAGAATTTTTATATTATTATGTAATTATTAGTTTTTTTTAGTTATTTTTCATTTAATACAAGTAATTTTCGTCTTTTTAATAATCTTTTTTTTTTTCGACGGCACCACGCTGTCTCAAAAAACATTAGAACCAAAAGTATTTTGTTGAAACAAAAAACCTTTTGCAACGACATTTTTTACCATCTCAAATAATCTTTAGCGACGTCATGTTTTGCTGTCTCAAATAATCTTTAGCGACGGCAGGTATCCCATCGCAATAAAAACCCTTTAGCGACGACATTTTTTGCCGTCTCAAATAGCACTTTTAGCGACGGTAAAACAGTGTCGTCGCAAAAAATCTCAGGTTTTTACATATTATTGGCAACACCAGAATTCCGTCGCAGAAGGCAACTTTTACTGTCGTAAAAAAAAGGCAACACCATGGTGCCGTCGCTAATGGGTCTTAGCAACGCCCTTTGTTGCGACCCCCCATTTGCCGTTGCAAAAAAATATTTGAGACGGCATTATGAGTAAAATGCCGTCGCAAAAAGTTAAAATTTTTGTAGTGTTTTTTGTATGAGTAATGCTATTATGATCATATATTTTTACCACATTTCATATATCATTCTATGTGAAACATATATAATAGCTCAATAATGACAACAACAAACCCAACATAAATGTTATTAATATTTAGGGGGAATTATACTAACGGTCCCTGTAATTTGAGAGTTGTGTTATTTTGATCATTGACTTTTTAATTGTGATAGATTTGATCCTAAATTTTGAATCATGTTTCAAATAAAGACAATTGAAAACATTGTTGTTCCATTTCATAGGCAAAATTGTCAATTTAATAAAATATAAACTACCTTGACAAAAATAAATGTCAAAAAATTATTTTTCAATTTTTAAAAATTATTTCTACGCGTCAAAGATAAAATTATATAAAAATGATAAATCTTTTACATTTTTATATTTTTATTTTTTTACCAAATTAATTTTTAGTATGTGTTTGGATGGTAATTATGTAATGGGTGGTTATTTTTATTGATATTTTTGGATGATTATCATATAATAGATGGTTGTATTTGATATTAACAGATATTTTTGAATGATTATCATGTAATTGATGGTTATTAGGCTTTTAATTTCGTTTAATATATAAAATGTTTTTATTTTTAAATTTTTTGATTTAATGAATTGGTTTAATAATGACATCAAAATTGTTGCCATGTTTGACTTTTGAAAAAATAAAAACTAATTTAACGAAAATAACTATCAAAAAATTTTATTTTAAAAATTTATTTCTATCCTCCCAAAAAATAAAATTATATAAAATGATGTTTTTTTAATTTTTTTCACCAATTTAATTTTTAATTTCTTAGCAAATTTTTTCTAAAAATAAATTCTAAAAATCAAACCAAATAGAATTTTATAACAAAAAAGGTTCCAACATTATTCATAAAAAAAAAGACCATTATATTTCAAACAACATATAGTTAACTAACACAAAACAACATATAGTTAACCAACACAAAATAAGTTGCATGATGACTTTGCCATTCAAATAGAGCAATAATGTCTTCAATTGTCCTTATTTGGGATGAGATTCAAAATTTAGGGTTAAATATATCATAATTGAAAAGTCAGGGATTAAAGTGATACAAGTCCTAAACTATAGGTACCATTAGCATAATTCGCCCTAACATCTAAGTAATGTATATGTGCCCCCATTATATGACCAGCAACAAAATTACGGACACATAATTAATCACATAATTTTTTTTGAACTACATAAAACTTTTATAACATGCTAGGACATACTGTTTCACTCATATTGCTCTACCTATGTGATTGTTTTATCATCGATTATGTGTCTAAACTTATTGTATGACAAATGAAATTCTATCTTTATAATGGATTTTACTGTGTAATATGTACGATTAGAATTATTTTATATGGTTGATTCTGTGATTGATTTTGTTTTCATAGTCTTATTGATATGATAAAATATGTAATAATTGGATGTAACAAATATATCACGCGACATTATCACCATCCAATAAACAATTTTGATTTATAGTAGAAACCACAATAATAATAGGTTAATGGGAGACCATACTTATCTACTTAATCCCTTTGTAACTTTTTATTAATCTTACATATATTGTCACTGTTACATCAATATATATATATATATTTGACAAGAAGAGATTGTCATAGCATTACTCATTAGGCTTGTTTAATTGGCGGATTATAACATATGATTGAGATTATTAATCCATGAGATTCATATTCTATTATTTGGGTTAAAAATTTTTTTATCCAGATAAAATTTCGACGAACATTCCATTCAACAAAATTGATAATTTTTTTAATCATACAACTAATAATGTAAAAGAAATATATAATTAAAATTATATATTTTCCACAATAAACATGTACAAGAGACAATTATTCATTACATTAATCCAATTAAACAATCAATCTTATACTAATTTCGTAAATTATTAATTTATTTACTAAATCATACTAATCAAATAGTAAGAGTATCTCTAATGGTAGTTGTCATTAGAGCATTGCTAAAGTTATAATTTGGCATACTACAGAAGCAAAATGTCAAATTATAGCAATAGTGTTATAATAGTTAGATGTCATTTTGGCACACCTTCAACCAACTTTTCCTCTTTTTTTTTTTTTTTTCTTTTTTTTTTCTTTTTTTTTTAAAGTAGTATTTGGATTTAAATTTTTGAGTAAATTTTTTTGTTGTTTTTTTAATCTTTTTAAAATATATATATATATATATTTACATTATAGATAAATAAAAAAATTATAATTGAAAAAAAAAAAATTGTAATTTGCATCATTCCAGTCCTCCTTTTAATTTTCCTAACCATCGGATCAATATCAACACTACAAGAATTCGTATTTTTGGCGACCAATTTTAGTGACTAAAAGTAATTTAGTTGCCAAAACCCATACCTTTGGTGACTAAAATTGGGATTGGTCGCAATTGGTTCAAAAATTAGCTACTAACTTTTTTTAGTCACTGTAAAGTGCTTATTGGCGACTAAAAAATAAATTAGTCGCTAAAAACTTACGTAATAGGCGACTAATAAACATTTTAGTCGCCGTTAGTCGTGTTTATCGCCTACTAAATTTTTTTAGTCACTGTAATGTACTTATTGCCGACTAAAAATTAAATTAGTCTCTAAAAACTTACGTATTAGGCGACTAACTAATATTTTAGTCAGCGTTAGTTATGTTTTTTGCTACTAAATTGATTTTGTCGCCAATAAAACCAACAAAATTTTGGTGAGAAGATTAAAATACTACCGCGTATGTTTCCTTTTACTTATTTTTTTGTTTCTCTGTATGTGTTGAATACACCAAAGGAAACACCTCTTTTGCTCTCACTCTTGTCCACAGCCCATCGATCATCTCCTCTCATTGACTAACCATCGGCCACCGTTGTGCAGAGCCCCCGAACCAGCAGAGGTACACCATCTGACACCCATTCAATTTGATTCAGGTTTCTCTCTCTCTCTCTCTTTCTTCGTCTCTCTTCCTTCTTCTATTTCCCTGTTTGAGTTTGATTTATGAGTTTCATTTATGGGAAACGAGTAAATGGTTTATGATTTTTGTATGATTATTTGGGGGTTTTTGTTTTTTGGGTTTTTTTTTTATTTGATGCAGAGGCTTTCAATATTGGACCTGTAGGTAAATGGTTTATGATTTTTGTTCTACATTTAGGGTTTTTTTTTTGGGGGGGTTTTATTCGTATCCGACTCTGATGTCAGAGAAGAAGCTGCTGCCTTGCATGCCAGTCTTTCAGGCACCGTTTGGTTGGCTGCCATTGACAAAAGCCATGGCTTTGAGATTGCCACGGAGTACACTATCGCTCAGTACAATTCACCATTTCAGTTTGAGAACAGAGTGAATGAAATTTGGTTGATGTTTGATATGGAATAATAATCAAGATGGTGATGTAGTGTGAGAATTTAGTGAAGACCTGTTAATTATTCAATAAAAATGTTAAAATCTCTAAAATTAGATTAGGTAAGAGAGACAAGAGGAGGGACTTAGAGAAAGAACACAAAATTATATGTTTCCAAATTATTATCTTTTTATTTTAATACACTCTCAACTATTAAATCATATATATCTCGATATTCTTATCTAAGTTAATAATTGAGAAAGTATATTAAAACAGAGAACATACGAATTTAATAATGAAAAGTCATTGACAAACAGAGTAGAGAGAAACCTGCTCTGATCACTGCACATAAGCACCACATGCTTATTGCTTTGAGCTTTGAAAATTCTAAAAAACACAGATGTATGTTCTTTCAAATCCTTTGAAGCTAACACCTTTAATCCAAATGGTCCAAGCCCACCTTTAATTGATGCATCCTTTTGGCTGCATAACAATTGTGGGTTTGTCCAACTTGGATCCATCACTTCTGCCTTTTCAATTCCTAGTACTGAAAATGATATCTCCATATCTGCCTGTAAAAAAAAATATAGTAAAGAAAATGAGAAAAAATTATATTTTAGCATATAATTATAGTAGTATAACATAAATGAACTACCCTTGTTCTTCTCCTTTTTATTACATCATTATTATTATTATTTTGCTAAGTTCGAGTCATATCACTATGCTATGCATCTTCTTATTCCTTTATTTCTCTCTTATCGGTTGTTCAAAAAAAAAAAAGTTTACTAACTATCGCTGGCTACATGGACTAATATGTAATGCACCAAATAGGGGCCAATGTAGACCAATTAACTGATAGAGCATCTCTCATGTATGGATGGTGTCCAAATGAAAATGGCAAAATCAATTTTTACCAAGTCACACCGTCAAAAGATCATAATTTAACAATGTTGTTTCAATAATATAAATGTTTATATTATTTTATTTTCTACATAAAATTTAAATATAAATGTCATTTTTTAATCCCATCATGAGAAAGATAGAGAAAAAAGTTATGGCAAATTTTAATATTTTGTCAAACTTTGTGCCATTGGAAATAACACACTATTGAAGATGAATTTGAAAAACTTATTGTCAAATGTTGAAGTTGCTCTTAAATGAGAGATGAGATCAGTTCTACTGCACATTGTCTAGAACTTTTTAATGCCCATTGATAACATGTTGAATCCAGTATTTATTCATATATATATATATATATATGGAGCAAAAGAAGAAACTCACTTGTGCCGCTGTGATAGATGAAATTTCAAGCATTGATCTACCCTTGACGAGTTTGCTAGGCAAGTCTACCTGGTTCATGCGTAGTGCTTCAGTCTCTGAAATTGGCCATTGCACCAATTGCTTTCTTGATTTATCTAGCCAAATGTTCCTCGGAATTGCCTTCAAAACATATATATATATTTATAAAAAAACATGATTTCTTATTTGGAATCACTTAAGAGTAATGAATACAAGAAGAAGCCATTCAAACGGCAAAAATGTCAGTAAAATATTTATGATTTTCCTATATAACAATTTTCGTAATGTAATTGTTACCTGTTAGGATTTAGTATACTTATTTCGATTGGATGAGATATTCCTTCAATTTTAAAATCACTTGATTTAATATTTGTATGATGTGTGATTCAACCTTTAGTTCGAAGTATTGTCTGTTATTGTCTAGCCTGCGTGATTCAACCTCGACTTGAAAATATTATGTGTTATAGCTCAACTAGTGCAATTCAATCTTCACTTATGCTCCCAAGTTGTGAAAGTGAGATTTTAATAGGGTAATTTTTTTTTGTCCCCCTCATTTTTAGCGAGGTTTTATTTGTGTTCCTTGGGGCATCATTGGGTTCCCATATTTTGCATCTTTTTGTACATCTTTATCTTTAACTACTAAAAACTAAATACTGCATGATATTGGCCTTCGCGTTGTGTTGGATGTTGTCTATAACCATTTGCATGGAAGTGGTCCATTTGATGAGAACTATGTTCTTGACAAGGTCATGAGTTGATTCCTATGTTGTATTTTTAGCTTTCTTGTTAGCCATTCCTATGTTGTACTAAGTCCCAACAAATGGGGTCAGCTTTTATGTATAATTATTATCTTGCCTAATATCTTTCTTTCTTTCCTTTATTTACATTTTTTAAAAAAGGTCTCGTCATACTCCTGTCATGACAAAAAGTTCTCCACAGATTGTTTCAGGTTACCACCTCAGGTTGAACAATGATGGTTGCATTGAGCATAGCACTTGTGTAAATAACACTGCCAGTGAGCATAGCACTAATAACACTGCTGAAACTACTCTCAAAGTGAAGTCTCTGAAATTGTATGTTTTGGTAAGATTTATTAATGCACCGATTTTAATGAGTGGTTTAATTAAACTTAGGCATCAAGGTGATTTAAGTATACACTCCTTGAAATGAAAGTTACATTGTGTGTTGTTAATTTGTTTCTAGAAGAAACTTAATAGATACTTGTGTAATTCCTGTATTTCTAAACATTTTCATGTCCATTCATGTTGGTTTTGAAGTATCATGTTTACTTAATTCCTGTATTTCTAAACTTAATAGATACTTGTGTAATTCATGTTTACTTAATATCATGTTTGCTTCTACTTTCTAGGTACGAGCATGGTTCCTAGGACGAAAACAGGTCGGCGTAAGAAAACAGCAAATGACCCCATAGCATCACCCTCGGGAACATTTGCACCTATCATTGTCACACCACAGACTTTATCTAATGAGACACAACCGCCGGATGACACACAAACATTTGTGGAAGAGACACAGGCGCACGGCGTAGGTAAGACCATTGTAGTTTTGTAGGTGTGTTTCGGCGTCTAAAGATCACTTTACTCGACTGAAGCAACGGATTTTATGTCATCTAGAAGAACAAGTTCTTGCATGTTTTACAAAATTTGCTTGGATGATTGTTAAATTTAGTATTAATTATTGTTCATTATATGTTTGGCGAACTAATTGCATGTGAAGGCCTTACACTTGTTGCCCCTTCTTGACCAAGGAAAAGTAACTCAAATCGTGTACGCAGTCTTACAGTCGGAAAAGGAGTGCAAAAAAGGCTTGCGAGAAAAAAAGGGAAGAAGCTACATGTATATGTCAATCGCATGCTTAATGCACTCACTGGAGGGAATTCCACGCCTGCCACAAATGAGTTGGGCTTGTAGATAAGGCGGTTGTGCCCCCTTAAGGGAGTGAAGTCGTGGAAGAAAATTGATCAGAGTATCAAAGATGCTGTAGTACAGGCTGTGCTAGTAAGTTCGGACCTTAAACTAAATGTCTCCATTATGTAAAGTTCCAATTGCTGCATTCCATTCCTTCCCCATGCCAAATAGGACTTGTGACAACTGACGGAATATTATTCGGACCCGTAGGTTGGGATTTAGAGACAAATACACCAAAACTTAGTCCAAGAACTGCCTTTCAGGGCCGAAAATTCAAAACAGCCCTTGAACCACCATGGGGCTGATACGAACACCTTCCCCATGCCAAATAGGACTTGTAACAACTGACGGAATACAATTCGGACCCGTATGATGGGATTTAGAGCTGAATACGCCCAAAACTTAGTCGAAAAAGGGCGTTTCGGGGGCGAAAATTCAAAACAGCCTTGAAACCGTCGTGTGGCCGACACGAACAGCTTTCCCATGCCAAATATGACTTGTGACAACTAACGGAATGTTATTTGGACTCGTAAGTAGGGATTTAGAGCCGAATACGCCGAAAACTTAGTTGAAAAAGGGCGTTTTGGGGGTGAAAATTGAAAACAACCCCCGAACTGCCATGTGGCCAACTCAAACAGCTTCCCTATGCTAAATATGACTTGTTGCAAGTGACAGAATGTTATTCGGACCCATATATTGGGATTTAGAGCCGAATACGCCCAAAACTTAGTAAAAAAAGGGCGTTTCAGGGGTGAAAATTCAAAACAGCCCCCGAACTGCTGTGTGGCTGACACGAACAGCTTCCCCATGCTAAATATGACTTGTTGCAAGTGATGGAATGTTATTTGGACCCATATGTTGAGATTTAGAGCCGAATACGCCGAAAACTTAGTCGAAAAAAGACATTTCGGGGGTGAAAATTGAAAACAGCCCCCGAACCGACGTGTGGCCGACACGAACACCTTCTCGATGCCAAATAGGACTTGTGACAACTAACGGAATGTTATTCGGACCTGTAAGTTGGGATGTAGAGACGAATACGCCAAAAGTTAGTCGAAAAACGGCCTTTCGGGGGTGAAAATTCAAAACAGCCCTTAACCACCGTGTGGCCGACACGAACACCTTTCCCATGCCAAATAGGACTTGTGACAACTGACAAAATATAATTCGGACCCGTAAGTTGGGATTTAGAGATGAATACGCTCAAAATTTAGTCGAACAACGGCGTTCCAGGGGCGAAAATTCAAAACAGCCCTTGAACCGCTGTGTGGCTGAAACGAACAGCTTTCCCATGCCAAATAGGACATGTGACAACTAACAGAATGTTATTCGGACCCGTAGGTTGGGATTTAGAAACCAATACGCCCAAAACTTAGTTGAAAAAGGGCGTTTCGAGGGAGAAAATTCAAAACAGCCTTTGAACCACCATGTGGCCGACACGAATATCTTTCCCATGCCAAATATGACTTGTGACAACTGACGAAATGTTATTCGAACTCGTAAGTAGGGATTTAGAGCCGAATACGCCAAAAACTTAGTCGAAAAAGGGCATTTCGGGGGCAAAACTTCAAAACTGGCCCCGAATCTCCGTCTGACTCTCACAGGCAGCTTCCCCATAACAAATAGGACTTGTGACAATTGACGGAATGTATTGGAGATGTATAGTAATGGAAAATTATGGGAAAAATATTTAGAAACCAATATGAACTCAGTTTATGCCTTGTTTTAAACTTGCTAATTTTTTTAACGTACACGTGTGTGTTATATTATATTTAAGCTTTTAATACAAGTATGAAACATGCTCATGGTGTTTCTGAGGCCATGTGCATCATGAGAAATCAAGTATTCTTTCTTTGATGAACCATTTATAGGTGTCTCAACATATATTTCTACATATTTCCGTTTATGATTGAAATTTATTTTTGTTATTATTTTTATCACATGTTCTAATATCCTTTCTGAAATGGCACTGACATACATTAATAAGCACCAATGGTTTTGTATCCAATCTAATGATTCAAGTGCCTTTTGCAAACAAATAATGAGGAAGTTGGTAAAAAGAATACTTTCTATTCACATTGGGTTTAGCCACAAAATTTGGATACATGTTGCATACAAATAGAAGATTGTTACATTAGCTTTATGTTACTAATGAAAGATTTAGTAATGACGGTTCTGCATTTAACAATGTTCCTTATAACAAAAGACTTTAGAAATACTGTACAATGACTAATAATTGATTCATCATGGAAGGTTGTTTCTCACTTATTTTTATTTGTCACTTGTTCCCAAATTCATTCATGAAGTTGGGCATTTTTTGGTCCAATTCTTACGTTTTTTTTTTTTTATTTTTTGTAAATGCTTTTGTTGCGTGGACTTGCAGAGATATTTTGGTGTATGAAGAAGAAATTGCACTTTCGTATAGAAGTAATATAATACTTTTGTGGTCTCTAACTTTTGTGCAGTTAACTATTACTGATACAGAAAACTTTTAGCAGCGAACAAATAATTACTAGCATGGTAGATAAATCACCTTTTGACGCCGTACAGATATATGATTTTTTGTCGTGATACATAGATATATTTTTGGCTTGGTACATACATCACCTTTTGTCGTGGTACAGATTACGATGGTAAGTTGTACCATACCAAATGGTCATTTCACATGGTATAGTAAATGTAATTTTTGTATATGGAGGGCTTTACTTTTTATATGATTATATATGTTATATGGAATTATTATTTTAGTTTGGACAATAGTTGGTTTGTATGTACTTGGACAGTTAAAGTAATTTATTTTTTGTATACGGATGCAGATTGTGGATTGATTGATAGTTCATGTATCATTTTATTTATGTACGTATTACAGGTTGCATGGAATACAGATAGGTTATGGACACATTATAATATTTGCAATAAAACATAATATCATGTTTTTGCCGACTAAACGTTTTGTAGCCAATAAAAAGGAAAAAAAAAAAAACAAATATTTGGCTACTGAAAGTTTTGTAGTCAAAAGAAAATCAAACATTTGGCTACTAAATTTTTTGTAGGTAAAAGAAAAACAACCATTTGGCTACTAAGCCAAAAGAAAATGAAACCTTTGGCTACTAAAAGTTTTGTAGCCAAAAGAAAATCAAACATTTGGCGACTAAAATATTTTGTAGCTAAAAACAAAAGTTGAAGAATAAAAATACTTTTGGCGACTAAAAATTTAGTAGCAAAAAATGTGGAAGTTTAGGCGACTAAATTTTTAGTAGCCAAAAGAAATAGTATTTTCCGACTAAAATTTTAGTAGCCAAAAAGATTGACTTTAGGCGACTAAAATTTTAGCAGCCAAAAAAGATTGACTTTAGGCAATTAAAATTTTAGTAGCCAAAACACTAGTATTTGCTTTAGGCGACTAAAAAATTTAGTAGCTAAAAATTTTTCCACGACTAAATAATTGGCTTTTCGCAACAAAAAAATTGGTCGGCAAAAATTTATTATTTAATTAATTTTCCAACCTATTGGCGACTAAATATTTAGTCGGCAAATGAATACATTTGGCGACTAAATTAAGTTTAGTCGCCAATTAGCTTTCCCGACTGCACTTCAGCTACTAATTTTCCGACCAAAAAATTTAGTCGCTAAAGACTATAGGCGACTAAAAAATGACTTTTGGCAACTAAATTTTTAGTCGCCAAAAATGAAAATTCTTGTAGTGCAATATGAGCATCCAATGGTTGAATATCAGTCTAACCGTTTTCTCACTTTGCAGAACTTTCTCCTCTCTTTTGATCTCTTCCTTGAGGAATTATCATGTTTTATTAGGAATTCTAAATAATTGTATTTCTTTCTAATTTTATTAATTACTCCATATAATACTGTAGACGTCCCCGAACGCCCCGGGAGGATGACTCCCGTTATGTTCACATTGGGTTCACTACAGTTCAAAGGACTCAATTTGTCACGGTTCTAAATCTGAACCAAAGAGTCCAACTCTGGCAAATCGTTTTGAAGAAAAACAGATTTTGAAAAGAAGTGCCAAACATGGACTGCTTTGCCAGATTACAGAGTCGCCACCTAAATATTTTAAAAGGGGAAATTTAGGAAACCCTGACTCGGTGCCGAAGGCCACATGTCCGTCATCACCAAAGTGGTCTTGGCTCGGGAGCTTGGGTACGATTGGGGAAGGTCAGCTATGAGCACCCCCTTTCGCCCGGTCCAAAGACCGGCCTCTACTAACCATGATATCCGTTTTTGAAAACATTACATGCTCTTATTCCAATTATTAGCCTAGAATTACTATGTTATGCGCACGGCAAACAAGTATAGACTAGATTGCCTAATTTGGAAATAAACATTGCATATCCGTTCGTTTTGAAAACATTTCGGGATTTGCTACTCGTAAGTAGGCTAAAACACGGATTTCAACGAGTTTTCCCAACTCAGGCAACCCAACCTCCACCCACAGGCATTCAAACAGTTTATCTCATGTAAGCACTTAGCCGCATGGTAAGTCTACTGTCATGGAAACATTCACACGCATGTGGTATGCTAAAGCGTAAAATACTTACATCGTACTCCGCGCCAAAACAAGAAACTAGTTAGCAAACATGCATGCCCTAGTTCATGTTAAATGGCTAATGCACCACACACAGAGATGTAATCTAGAGTAGGCTCGGCTAACCCTAAACATGGCACATGAGATGCAACAACTATCACGTATTTAATTTGGAATTGAAAGTACGATGCAGTTTGCATGATGTGCCGAACCCGAATGCATGTGAACAAATGCATGAATGCACGCATGCATTGCATAAGGTATGCCAATTTAAATGTGCCCTATTCTACCAACATAAGCGGGTAAATAAAAGGGAGAAAGAAATGGGGGTTGGAAGACATACACCCACTCACACACACTTATTACAAATTTGCCCTCGCTCGGAGGGACCGAATAATAATACAGACCGAATGAATAAACGAATAAATAAATTATTACACGATTTTATTTATTAAAATCAAAGCAAATAAATAAATAAATGCAATGGGGCCTCAGCCCTGCCTTGGGATGTGCGAATGATGCGTGCTCGATCCGTCTTGCCCGGAAAACCCGTACCGTGCCACTGCTGGTCCTGTTTTCACTGCCCTGCCTCTCCAGGAATTCCCAAAGTTTCAGAATACCTCCCAAATGATCTGAAATACCCCACCGGCTGGGGGAAGAGCTCATCGGCTGCTTTTATTGGCCATCGGCTTCTTGTGGTGGTTATCGGCACAAACAAAGTGCCGATCGGCACATTATACTGCCGGTCGGCAGAAAGTTCCTGCAGAGGACAGTTTGACAGCAGCAGCAAAAACAGCAGTGCAAGGCATGGTTTTTGGGCATATGTAAGCATGGCCGTGGGCTCCTATCATGCTTAGGGACTCAAGGAGGCATGACTCTTGGTTCTTGGGCCACCAATGGTGCATTTTGATGCATGATAGCCCTAAGAACTAAGGTTGCATTTTGATGTAAATGTATGCAACACAAGCAAATGAAATCCAAAACCTTATCATGTGTTGGTCCAAGGCCTTGGTGACCAAGAATTGAGGTGAGTTGCACCACTTGGAGTGTGAACTCCTCTCAATCCTATGCTTGGCTTGACAATCCCCAAGCCAAGCCATGGAATGCATGAATGCAACATGGCTCAAATGATGCAACAGTGAGAAATATGATGCAATCACATCAAGCATCATGTAACTATCACAATGGGCATACAAAATGCTAAGGCAAACAAGGTATGAATGGCATAGAAACGTGAGCCAATCAAGCAGTGGGACCAATATGCTATGACACCTAATGGACCAAGTATGCAACTAACATGTAATGAGCCTAAAGTAGTGGACTTAACCACCATGGGGGAGGCCTCAAACTTCCCCAAAAATGTGACTGAAATGGGCTGAAATCATAGAGAAAACACTACACAAATATGCAAACCACTCAAGCCCGAAACCAAGGGCACTCAAGAGAGCATCTAACCAACATTTACGCAACCACTCATGGCATGAATCTAATAACCAAAAACAGAATTTTAGCATGGAAAATGGCACCCAAATCCCTCATGTGGCAGCCCCAAAACAGTCCCAAAAGCATGAATGCACACAATGCACATTTTAAAGCATAGAGGGCACACCTTTAAAGCATGAAGAGGGATAACAAATCTAGACATGTGAGCATGGATTAAGGTCTGAAATAGCATGCCAAATGATCCCAAATCATCTAAATAGGCTAACCAATGTATGCACATGGACTATATGCTTGAGGCCAACAAACCATCATGCAAAGTAACCATACTAATCATGCCAAATATGATCAAAACAGTGGCTCACAGCCCTAGAACATGGCAAATCAAGGCTAAATGCTCCACCATGCTAAGCCGAAACATGGAGATATATGGGGCTAAACATATGGCACAATTCTAGGCCAAACGAGGCATTACAAAGCAAGCATAAGAGGCATGTTAAGGGCTACAAAACCGACCAAAAACAGAGGCAAAACATGACCTCAAACACCCAAAAAGTCTCTGAAATGAAGCTAAAACAAGCATGCATACATGTTACCTCATGAGCCAAAAATGAAGGCAACCAAAGGGCCAAGGGGGAGAGGGGTGTCTCTCCCCTATATGAGACTTAAAATCATCTTCCTCACCACTGAAAACCCACTGGTTTTCAGTGGTGGGAAGGCCAAGAACACCAAGTAAAGAGGGTCTTAAGCAAAGGCACCAAAAGTGGCCATATAAGGCCTAATAGGATGGATCTTTGCTCAAACCAAAAAAAGGACCTTAATGAAGGTTCAAGAACAAGTAAAAACAAGACTTTTTTATCTTAAACACAAACTCAAAAACACAAAGTAAAGAGGGTAAAAAAAGGTTGCAAGAATGGGGAATATAAAGCAAGATTCTTACCCTTGATGATCCCTTGAAAAACAGAGGTTGCAGCCACTCTCTAATGCTCAAAACCAGTCCAAAACCAACACAAACAACCTCCTAAGTCTCTCAATCTCGAGCTAAGGTGTAATGGTGTGTGTAAAGGAGCAAAAATGAGGTAAAACTACACTTTTTGGCCTAAAAACACACACACAAGAGGAGAGAGAGGGAGGTATATATATATATGGATGTATATCAGAGATATATGTATAATGCTCTGGTTTTGGCTCTCAAAAGGCTAACCCTTGAGCCAAGAGGAAGAGCCCTCCTCTTATAGGCAAGGAATGCTTAGCCACTAAGCAAGCCAAGGGCTCATCCCTCCATACACGTGTATGGAGGGGAGAAAAACACTTTACAGCTGTGAGAAAATATCTCAAAAAGCAAGTGTACAGTGCTCGGCCGGCAAAGAGTACCAAATGGCAAAATTTAGTGCCGGTCGGCACAAAATAGTGCCGGTCGGCACAATAAAGTGCCGATGGACAAACTAGCCAGTCGGTGGCCTCCAGCCCCAGCCGGTGGTGTGTAGGGATGCCTCAAAAGGCATTCCCTGCCCTCCCAAGGCAAAACACAAGCGTTTGGTGCAAAACCAAACACAAACGGTCGAGTTCGGAGGTCCTGAGGCAAGGCGCGCACAGCCGAGAACTCCGGGAACTCCAAACGAACACAAACAGGGATAATCACCAAGTGTTCCAACGGTGACGTCCAAGTCTTGAGGACGGTCAAAAATGGGGTGTCTACAAATACATAAAAATAAAAAATTATAAATTATAAATATATAATTAATAAAATTATAAAAACATATCCACATAAGTAGGGTCGGAATTACTCAGGACTAGGGGTCACGTATTCCTTGACTTTTCATTTTTTTTTTTTTTGTGGTTCTTAGCTGAAAAGTGATTCACACACAGCCCAGCCCCCTTGACACAGCACGGCCCAAATCTCTTCACTTTTTAATTTTTGTTTTTTAGGCCTGGTTTGACATGATCTATAAAAGATAAAAAATTAAAAAATTATTTAAAAAGTCAAAAAATTATCATTATTCACAAAAAATATATATATAAAAAATCATGACAGTGCTGTTAGACAGAACTTGATGGCACACTGTGATAGTTAATCTAAAAATAAAAAAAATAAACTACTGAGTAAGGCTTTCAATGGCAAGATCTCTAAAACCTTAAAGCTATATGAATTTTTTTATTTTATTTTTATTTATTTACAATATTTGTTAAGTGTTTTTTATATTTTTCTTATCTTCTTTATCCTCTTTGATTGATTTGTAATTTACCAACTCATGATTCACTATATTAGGATCACACAACACAAATTTTAAACTACACTACAATCTTGGTGTCACGACACAACCCCGATACTTGGGTTGGATTTGCAACTAGTTAAATTCTTTAATTCTATAGCTAACAAGGTTTTAATTTTAGATTTAACAAATTAAATAACGTAGCAAGATAAAATAAATAAATAAAAAGTGCATATAAATGTCTAAGGCATACATGAGAACTTTTATTGATGTAACATGACTTAGTTAATAATTACAAGTAAACACCAAAAAAGAAAGAAGAAGAAAAAAAACGATATTCAACTCAAGTCAAGATCTCAATTTGAGGGGTAAAACAATTCCTCCTTAGATTTTTTCACTTGAAAAGAGGTTTAACAGTTAAAAGCATATGACAGAGTGATGAATGTTATACTAAGAGTATAAGGGTACACAAATCACCATGGATAATTATTTTAGGCTAAACAGTGAAATTGTTTGGTTTGAATAAATCAATTATTTTAAATAGCAGACATATAATATAGAAATTATATAAACGAAATAACCATAAAAACAGTACAGAGCAGAACAGAGGGTCAATGGATCCATATTAGACAGAGGGTCACAAAGTGACTAATCAAAGAGTCAATGATTTTTTAAGTCTCCCAAGGCGTGGGATCGTTAGAGAGTTACTAAAATAACCAATTAGAGAGCCAATGATTATTTAAGTCCCCCAAGATATGGGACCTCTGTGGTAGTATTTACAAAATAATTATTCCAAAACACATTTAATAAACAGTTTTATCCATGGGTTTCTATTTTTAAGCGAATAGGGTTCATAAAATAAATAACATAATTGTGATGCTAATTTAAAAAAAAAAAATGATTTGCATAAAATAATTCATAAAATAATAAAATAATTTTATGATCATTCAAAGTATAATAAAACTCACCTTAGGGGTTGTTTGGGGTGTCGTAAATAAATGCACTTTTTGTCTTTTTGGACTAAAAAGTTGAGGAAAAAAATATGGATGTTTGGGTTAACTTTTTGACTTTTTACGAAAAAATGTGTATTAAAAAATTGTATAAATAAGTGTGTAGGAGAAGTTAGTGGATTCGACCGTATATGTTGGGCAGGCTAGTGGGTTGGTTATGAGATGGGAAATGATTGCCTCCCTTTCGGGCTTGAATTAGACGGTGTTGTTCAGCCCGTGGGGCCCACCACAGGTCCCATTTTGCTAATCGAAACCGTTCAATGTGTAGAACTCGTCGAGTACTATATGCTTGTAAAAAATCACGTTGATTGGATATCGATAGCTATCTGATCGTGTTAGTTTTTCTTGTCAACTGTTAACTATAACACTATCCATTTTTTATACAAAACTGATTTGACCATGTAGTTAGCAATTTCCGATCAATGTGATTTTTTATAGGCATATAGTTCTAGACGAGTTCTACATACTAACGGCTCGGATTATCAAAATGGGACCCGTGGTGGGCCCCCATGGGCCCAACATTTCCGTCAAACTTAGTGATTTTATATATGTAATTCTTTTTTTTTTTCCCTCTCACGGTACTAAAGGGTCAATTCAGCCCCGAAAATTGTGTAAAATTTGTTTGATTAAAATATTATGTATATTAATTTTTTTAATATTTTTAATTTGTGAATAGTGATAACTTTTTTGCTTTTTTTGTAACTTTTTGGCTTTTTTGAAACACCCCAAACCAAGCCTTAATATTGAATCTCCTTCTCTTTTTTTTTTTTCCTCCCTTCCCGTTTTCCATTTCCATTTTCTTCGCTTACCAACTTTCTTCTCCTTTTATCTTTGTTTTGATTGCCAACGCTTACTACGCTATTTATACTCGAGCTCATCGCTGGTGTGTCATATATCAATTCCACATGGTTTCTCAATCAATTTGTCATCTTCAACAGTGATTTAGAGCTCTAATAGTAGAGCTCTAATCAGAGCTCTACTAACGTGGAAAAGAAAAAAAAAGAAAAACAAAAACAAAAACACAGACTAAAACATCACATCACATGGTGGGGCCCACTATTAAAGCTCTTTCTAGAGCTCTCAATCATTTTTTCTTCCATCTTTTTGATTAGCTCCCTCTTATTTCCATGTGTACAACCTAGGCAACTACCTATGGTCTAGGTGCTTGCATAATTTAACCTTGGTAATTTTGCTATTTTATACAATATTTTAATACATAATTTTTTGTAAAAAGTCAAAAAATTATCCCAAACAACCATATTTTTTTTCCTTTACTATTTTATCTAAAAAGTCAAAAAGTGCACTTATATAGTTTATCCCAAACAACTCTTTAGTCTCAATTCCAACTAAACACTAACACACACAGAGCCCAATCACAAAAACAATTTCTAAATCTCAATTTTTTATTTTTATTTTTATAAATTCTTAACTTGCTAGGTAATAGTTAATCTAAAAATAAAAAAAATAATAATAAAATCACTGAGTAAGGCTTTCAATGGCAGGATCTCTAAAACCTTAAAACTGTTTGAAATTTATTTTTATTTGTTTACAGTATTTGTTAAGTGTTTTTATATATTTTTTATCTTCTTTATCCCCTTTGATTGATTTGCAATTTACCAACTCATGATTCACTATATTAGAATTACACAACACAAATTTTAAACTACACTACAATCTTGGTGTCACGACCCAACCCCGATACTTGGGTTGGATTCGCAACTAGCTAAATTCTTTAATTCTAAAGCTAACAAGGTTTTAATTTTAGATTTAACAAATTAAATAATGCAGCAAGATAAAAAAAAATAAATAAAAAGTGCATATAAATGTCTAAGGTATACATGAGAACCTTTATTGATGTAACATGACCTAGTTAATAATTACAAGTAAACACCAAAAAAGAAAGAAGAACAAAAAAAAAAACGATATTCAACTCAAGTCAGGATCTCGATTTGAGGGGTAAAACAATTCCTCCTTAGGTTTCTTCACCTGAAAAGCAGTTTAACAGCTATAAGCACATGACAGAGTGATGGATATTATACTAAGAGTATAAGGGTACACAAATCACCATGGATAATCATTTAGGCTAAACAATGAAATTGTTTGGTTTGAATAAATCAATTATTTTAAATAGCAGACATATAATATAGAAATTATATAAACGAAATAACCATAATCACAGTACAGAGCAGAGCAGAGGGTCAATGGATCCATAATAGATAGAGGGTCACAAAGTGACTAATCAGAGGGTCAATGATTTTTTAAGTCCCCCAAGGCGTGGGATCGTCAGAGAGTTAAAGTAACTAATCAGAGAGCCAATGATTATTTAAGTCCCCCAAGACATGGGACCTCTGTGGTAGCATTTACAAAATAATTATTCCAAAACACATTTAATAAACAGTTTTATCCATGGGTTTCTATTTTTAAGCGAAAAGGGTTCATAAAATAAATAACATAATTGTGATGCTAATTTAAAAAAAAAATGATTTGCATAAAATAATTCATAAAATAATAAAATAATTTTATGATTATTCAAAGTATAATATAACTCACCTTAATATTGAATCTCCCTCTTTTCTTTTTTCTTTTTTCTTTTTTTTTTCCCTCCCTTCCCATTTTCCATTTCCATTTTCTTCGCTTGCCAACTTTCTTCCCCTTTTATCTTTGTTTTGATTGCCAACGCTTACTACGCTATTTATACTCGAGGTCATCACCGGTGTGTCATATATCAATTCCACGTGGTTTCTCAATCAATTTGCCATCTTCAGCAGTGATTTAGACCTCTAATAGTAGACCTCTAATCAGAGCTCTACTGACGTGGAAAAGAAAAAAAAAAAAAACTAAAACAAAAACACAGACCACAACATCACATCACATCACATGGTGGGGCCTACCATTAGAGCTCTTTCTAGAGCTCCTTTTCTAGAGCTCTCAATCATTTTTCTACTATCTTTTTGATTAGCTCCCTCTTATTTCCATGTGTACAACCTGGGCTACTACCTATGGTCTAGGTGCTTGCATAATTTAACCTTGGCCCATATGCCAAAGTTATTACGTTGTCACCTTCTTCTTTTTTTCTCCACACAATGACCCCCAATGTAAATTAAATTACACTTTAGCACATACCATCATAAAATTAAATATTTTATTTTACTAGTACTACCATTATAATAATAATAATAATAATAATAATAATAATAATAATAATTAATCATTCTCCTTTCTTGATTAGTTATTCTGTTTTCGGCCATCTTAATCTGTCAGAAATTCTATCTGTGTCTTTCCACCTAGCTAAGTCACCCACTTTCGTCCCTGTCCAGAGTAAGTCCTTAGGGTTAGGCAGTGTTGGACTTAGGGGCCTTCCGAATAGGGTATGTATGGATGCGGGTATGTGAAAAACATGATAAATTTTGACAATGAATTAAGATTCCTATAATACAGATTAAATAATCAAAAGATGAGTCGATTATTTAGAAGTAACTCGTCAGCCAGTTCTAGATCAACTACTTTGCCTTCACTACTCAATCAAGGATTAGTAATTAATGAAGAAGATGTTGAAATACAAAATGATAAAATTGATTTAAATTGGAATATACCAAAATTACCTGTTAAGGAAATTTATAAAACTACTTTTTTACAGAATACTTTTAATGTTAATCTGCATGTTAAAACCATTGAACAGATTTATGCTTTAGAAAAACCTAGGGAAACTTGTCAATTATTTGATGTTGATCTAATCAAAAGACATTTGAAAACTGGTCATAATTTTATTCATTTAGGCTTAATTCAAGTTGGTATTAAACCATTAACCCAACAAGGAAAAAATGCTTCTGTTTTATTATGTTTACGAGATGCTCGTTTTATTGATTATAATGATAGTTTAATGGGTATGATGGAAACTGGTCTTCATAAGAGTCCAGTACATTTTAATTGTTTTCCTGATTTTACACTCAGTTTACGTGATCCACATATTTTAAAAGCATTAACTTTAAATATTCAATTAAATGGTTCATTTACTAATATGTTAGAAAAAGTTCATAATATTGCTTTAATTTATAGTGTTCATTATAAATGTATGAAAACCAATTTAAATGTTCAAGCTTTGCATAAAAGTCCAAAAGATAAAACTCTGCTAATCCAAAGTAGTAATAATGAATCCCATATTAATGTTCCACAAATGATTGAATGGAAAAATATTACTCTCCCCGATCAATGGATTACTAATAATGAAAATTATAAACATAATCAACAACAATCTTCTATTCAAGATATCCAAGATATCCAACAATATACTGATGGTTCAGTTCACATTAAATTTAATCGAGGTGAATCCTCTAGACATAGTACTTCTAGTATACCTACTGAAATTGAAACTGAAGATGAAATATTTAATACTCCTTTATTTCGAAAAAATAGTCAACTCAATCTTGGTCACACTACAAATAGTAAACTCAAAGGAATTGATAACTCTACAACTTCTCAAATTAGTAAACCTGTTTATTCAACACACACACATTTACCTGAAGAAGATGAAGAATCTCAAAATTCTCCTACTCAAACTGATTTCGAAGTTACACATCCAATCAATCCTCAATTAATGACAATCAAAAAAGAATTTACTCCTGATTTAGATAAATTACTTATTGATTTTAGATCTAAAGAAAATAGAACTAAAAGACATGCTTATCGTGCTAAATATGATTCTACTCAACAATCCAGCATAACTAGGAAATGGTATGATTTTATGGTAGAATATGGTTTTGAATTATCTTTCTTTGAATATATGGATAACTATTATAAAAAGATTAATACAATCACAAAACATAAATGGAAAACTTCCCCTAATACATCTGTTACCTCTAGTCATCCACCTCTATCTAATATAATTATTGAATGCCAAGGTTCTGAAGTCCCAGCCTCTCCTTTTAAGTTGCCTGGCACTGACCCTGAAATTAAAAAATTATTGAACAAAATAATTATACTAATCAATGTTTAAAAACAATTGGTAAACAATTAGATAAAATAGAAACTAATTTAGATGATTATTCTGCTAATACCACATCTACTAAACAATCTCTCGATCAACCTTTAATAAACCTTCCCAGTGATCGTTCCAAACGCAAAAGTTTAGTCACCAATGATCAATCTGCTGTAAAAGCTATCGAACAACTATTTACCAAATTAGCTACCAGTGAACAAACTTCACCCTCCAAAGGTCTTACTGTTTTAAATCAACAAGAACCTGTTTCTACTCAATCTGATTCTGATTCAACTGATAATGAGATTAATCAATTAGCTCGACAATTTCAACCCTCTACTCAGCTCAACAAATTGCATTATCCTAAACCTAATCCTACATCTCTTACAAAAAATTGGTATTCTAGACCAACTCCTCCTGATCTCCAATATGAAGAAAATAATATTGCTAATCAATTTTCTGTCTCTGCCAAAAAATTATATGAATGGAATATTGATGGTTTAAGTGAAGATCAAATATTGCAAAAATTAAATCATTTATCTATGGTTGCTAATAGTTATTTAACTAATTACCCTGATTACTCTCAACCTGAAATTGCTTCTCTAATAACCTCTGGTTTTACCGGTATGCTCAAATCTTGGTGGGAAAAATATCTCACTAAAGAACAACGTGAATCAATCTTACATGCCAATCAAAAAGATGCAAATGATCTCCCTATCTTTGATGAACATATTGGTTATTATGTACCTGATGGTGTTAACACATTAATCTACACAATAGTTAGACATTTTATAGGAACTCCTACTAATATATATTCTCGCATACATGATCAACTTAGTAACCTGACCTGTCCTACCTTAAGTGATTTTAGATGGTATAAAGATGTTTTTACCTCTAGAGTTATGTTAAGAGAAGACTGTACTAAATCATTTTGGAAAGAAAAATTTATTAATGGATTACCTAATTTATTTGCTCACAAAATTAGAGATGTTCTTAGTCAACCTACTGGAATAATTGAATATGATAATTTAACCTATGGTGATATAATTAGCACTATTCAAAAAGAAGGATTAAGAATGTGTATTGATCTTAAACTTAGTCAAAAAGCTCAAAAAGATAAGCACGAGGCTAAATATGAATTAGGAAATTTCTGTGAACAATATGGTTTACCTCCTGTCGCACCCTCTCGTAGGAAACCACATAAACATAGTAAACATAGACACAAATATTCAAATAAATACAAAAAGAACTATTCACCTTCTAAATCAAATGATAAATTTTATACTAAACCAAAAAAGAAATATTACAAGTCAAAATCACATCCAAAATCTAAATCTAATAAAGATATTACATGTTATAACTGTGGTCAAAAGGGTCATTATTCTAATAAGTGTAAAGAGAAACAAAAATTAAAAGATAAAGTTAATCAACTTCAAATTAATGATGAATCAAAAAATCAATTATTTGAAATCTTTCAATTAAATCAATCTGTTAGTGATTCCTCTTCTGATAATCCGAATACTTCATCTGATTACCATTCACCTAGTAATGATTCTGATAATAATATAGAATTAGGATGTAATGATGTTTGTTGTAAACCTGTTAAACAAATTACTGTTCTTACTAAACAAAATCAAGAAGAATCTGCTCTTATTGAACTAATTAGTAAATTAGATGATCCAGAATTAAAGCAGAAATATACTGATAGACTTAAATCTTTATTAATTAATAATACTGATTCTAAACCTAGACAAGATAAACCAATTATTAGTCTATCTAAAACTTTAGAAAGATTTAAGAATAAACAAAAAGAAGTTACACTTCAAGATTTACAACAAGAAATCAATCAGATTAAACAAACTATTAAAGAACTACAAAATAAAGATCAACATTTAGAAGACGAAATTATTACATTAAAACCTAATAAACATTTAGAAAATTTCCAAGATAATAATGTTGAATCTCCTAATGAATCTGGTCATGATTCTGACCATACTAATCCTGAAAACCTTCTATTCGATAATCGATCACACCAATCTCAATCAAACAATCTTGAAAATAAAAGATTAAATCTAATTAATAAAATTTATATTCAAAAATGGTATTCAAAAGTTAAAATTGTTATTAATTACTTTGAATTAGAACTTGTTGCATTAATTGATACTGGTGCTGATTTAAATTGCATTCAAGAATGTTTACTCCCTACTAAATATTATGAAAAATGTCATGAAAGATTAACCTCTGCTAATGGTAGTAAAATGCATATTAAATATAAATTACCTAAAGTTCATGTTTGTCACAATAATGTCTGTTTTAAAACCTCATTTGTTTTAGTAAAAAACATGACTGATAAAATCATTTTAGGTACACCATTTATCTATTTACTATATCCATTTACTACATCTAGTGAAGGAATAACTACTCATGTTTTCGGTCAACCTGTTACATTTAAATTCTTATCCACCTGAAATGTTAGAATTAAATCAATTAAAAGATTGTTCTATCTCTCACACTATTAATCGATTAAGTAGACATTTAAAATTTCTTAAAGAAGAAATTAATTACAAAAGAATTGATCAACAATTAACTGATCCCGTAATTATTTCTCAGATTAATGAATTTAAATTAAAACTTGAATCAACTGTTTGTTCAACTTTACCTACTGCGTTTTGGCATAGGAAAAAACATGTAGTTACTTTGCCATATATTAAAAATTTTAATGAAAAACAAATTCCTACTAAATCTAGACCTATTCAAATGAATCATGAATTGCTTGAAATGTGTAAAAAAGAAATTAATGAATTGTTAAAAAATAGAATAATTAGTCCGAGTAAATCCCCATGGTCTTGTCCTGCTTTTTATGTTAATAAAAATGCTGAATTAGAACGAGGTGTCCCTCGATTAGTCATTAATTACAAACCTTTAAATGCTGTTTTAGAATGGATTAGGTATCCTATTCCTAATAAAAAAGATTTGATTAAAAGACTTAGTCAAGCTGTTATTTTTAGTAAATTTGATTTAAAAAGTGGTTTTTGGCAAATTCAAATTCATCCTAAAGATAGATATAAAACTGCTTTCACTACACCATTTGGACACTATGAATGGAATGTCATGCCATTTGGGTTAAAAAATGTTCCTAGTGAATTTCAACATATAATGAATGATATTTTCAATCCATTTAGTCATTTTTCCATAGTTTATATAGATGATATTCTTATTTTTTCAAAATCAATTAGTGAACACTGGAAACATCTTACTGCCTTCTTTTATACTATTAAGAGCCATGGTCTAGTCATTTCTGCTCCTAAGATTAAATTGTTTCAAACCAAAGTCCGATTTTTAGGTTATGATATTCACCAGAATACTATTTTACCTATTAGTCGTTCCATTGAATTTGCGTCTAAATTTCCTGATTAAATCTTAGATAAAACTCAACTACAACGTTTTTTAGGATCACTGAATTATATTGCTGAATTTTACAAAGACCTTAGGAAAACTTGTCAACCTCTGTTTGATCGGTTAAAAGACAATCCTCCTCCTTGGTCTTCTACTCATACTGCTATTGTTAAACAAGTTAAACAATATGTCAAGTCTCTTCCTTGTCTTGGTATTCCTACTGAAAATTCATTCAAAATTATTCAAACTGATGCCTCTGATGTTGGTTATGGTGGCATTCTCCTTCAGAAAGTCACTCCTCAATCATCTGAACAAATTGTTCGTTATCACTCTGGTGTCTGGAATAAAGCACAATTAAATTATAGTACTATTAAAAAAGAAATTTTATCTACTGTTTTATATATTAGTAAATTTCAAGATGATATTTTAAATCAAAAATTTTTACTTCGTGTTGATTGCAAATCTGCTAAATATGTTTTAGAAAAAGATGTTCAAAATCTTGCTAGTAAGCAAATTTTTGCCCGTTGGCAATCTATTTTAAGTATTTTCGATTTTACTATTGAATATATACCTGGTTGTCAAAATTCCATTCCCGATTTCCTTACCCGAGAATTTTTACAGGGGGGATAGGGATGGCCACTCCATTTATTGCTTACCATAAAACCCATATTACCCATTACCGTGATCTGATTCACCAAACTGCTTGTCGCATTGCCCGGATAAAATTAGCCAAAAAAACTACTAAACGTGCTCAATACATTCAATACCACCAAATCCAAGCTCGTCGCCATTTACTTGCTGATTATTACAACTGTTTGGATTTTCATCAGACTTATTTAGATCTCCTTAGTGGTTGCTAATCTTTATTGCTAACCTTTGTTTCTTTTTAAACAGATGTCTCGCCCAAGGCCCCCTTCTAAAGCCTTGGTTCCAACTAGTCAGCCTTTTATCCCTCCTTTGGAGTTAGTCACCCAATTCCATCCTATTGAAATGATTAACCGTTACCAAGTTCTTGGTAATACTCCTCGACCCAGTTTCACATCTGCTTTGGCCTATGATCCTTTTGCTTCATCTAGCCAAGCAGTTACTCCATACCCTCCTAATCCTATTAAAACTGCTCGATCTGATTATGTTGACTCAACAACTACTAATCTCTTTTTCAAAGAACCTAGTCACCCAAAGAGTCAATCTGTTAATGATCTGGTTAAAACTTATTTCCCTCCTGGATGGCATTTTGTTCCTCTCCATCCAGAGAAAACAATTACCTTCTATAAAGACATCATGTTCAACCATCAGTCAATTGTGATTAAACCCATTTATGATCGTACTTACACTAGTAAAGTGGTTTACCATTCACTTTATATTCACAATATTGTTTCCTTAGTTGAATAGGGTTCTCCTTATCAACTTCGAGATTTACCTAATCACTCCCTTCAGTATAATTATTATAATTATATTGATGCATGGTTCAAAGTCCTCCTATATCAAAATGAAACATTTAGTCACTCCTGGTTTCTTCAATTTGATCAAAAGTTTAAGTCAGAATTACCTACTTGGTTTCTGAGATGGTGGACACATTATGGTGCCATTCCAGACATCTTCTCATCAGTAATTTTGGATCAAGTCAATTACTTTTCCATTGTTTTCTCATTCACTCCACAGCAAAGAGAATTCCCTCAATTGCTTATTTTTATATCCAAATATAAGATCCCTTGGATATTCAAATGGCAATATGGTATTTCTGGTAAAGTGATTCAGCGGCTACATAAGGTTAAATGGTGGGATAACTTCAAGATTCAACGAATTGTTGATATTGTTCAAACTGAGTTCCCGATCAACATTCATGCTCCTACACCTGCCATGGTTAAAGCTCATCAGATCCCAACTGCTCCAGTCACTCAAGGAAGCCAACTTCCTCCAGTCAATCTTGGAAGCCCATCATCCAGTTCTTCCAAGCCCAAGTCATCCAAATCAAAGATTAAATCCAAGTCAGCAAAGCCCAGTTCTGACCAGCCCAAGTCAAAGGATAAATCCAAATCAAAGGTTAAGCCCAAGTCCAAGTCATCCAAAGATGAACTCCTCCAAATGGCTTGTTTACTCATGGCCCAAGCCAAATCAGACTCGGATAACAGCAGTTCAGAAGGTGGTTCAGACGGTTCAAACTCTTCTGAAGGTTCAACTACTCAAAATCCATATGGACCCGAGTTCCAAGATGCTCAGGACCCATATGCTTAATTCAGTCATTGGATTCTATATAGCTATAATTATCAGCTTCAATCAATACTCGTCTTTTGAGAAAAGCTGCTAATATATATACCTATATTTGATTCCCTCAGTCACATGCCTCCAAGCAATGAATAGTAAAAAAGTCAACTTTACTGTTCACTATTCATCAAAAAGTCAACATTACTATTCATCATTCATCATGATTCATTCCACCGACAAATTCAGCACAGTAAAAGCTTTAATAATTCACCGAAAGCAGCAGACAACTCCCATGTGCTTCTGATGCTCCTTTCAAGTCAATACTATTCACTCACAAGGCTCACAGCAATCACTCACAAGGCTAACAGTAGTGGTCTCTTTTGATTATAAAAGGGCCTCTTCAGTCAAGAATAAGGCAGAGTTAGAAAAATTGAGAACATCCCTTCCTCAGGCGAAAAACCTATCTCTGTAATTTTCTTTTCAAGTCCGTTTTCAAGTTATGTATTTTGAAGAATTGTTAGTTTCAATCCATTAAACAATTGTAAGTTTTATTATTAATGTTTATTTAAATTGTTTTCTTTATTATTTCTTACAGTGTTAGTTTAACTTATTTTTAGTATTATTTGTGTTGTTTCCTTCTGTTTGTTTTCTGCTTTGTGGTATTAATTAAATATTTAGGGTGTCACATTTTTCTCCTTCTAAATAGAAGTTTGTCTTTAAATTTGTCGTACCTTAGTTTTCGAAAAGGTGTGGATATCGAGCCTACATTTGATTATCAGTTTCCCACGTAGCTTCTTCGACATAATGATTCCACCATAAGACTTTTAGCAGAAATATAGTCTTGTTTTAGAGAATCTGATCACGACAGTCGAGGATCTGTACTGGTTGTTATTCATAAGACAGATTGCCTTGAACTTCTAGGTTTTCATGATCAATGACATGTTTTGAGTCTTGAAGATATCGTCGAAGTATCGACACATGAAATACAGTGTGAACATTGGACAATTCTGGTGGAAGGGCAAGACTGTATGCTACAGGGCCAACCATTTCCAATATTTCAAATAGTTTGATGCAACGTGGATTCAATTTTCCTCGTTTTTCAAATTGAATGACTCCCCTTATTGGTGAGACCTTTAAGAAAACATGTTCTCCTACTTAAAACTCCAAATCTTGTCTTCATGTATCCGCATAGCTTTTTTGGCAGTCTGGGTAGTGTGAATTCGCTGTTGGATGAGTTGAATTTTGTCACTAGTTATCTGCACAATTTCTGGACCTAACAACTTCAGGTCTCCTACCTCTGTCCAACATATAGGCGATCGACATTTCCTCTCATACAGCGCTTCATACAATGTCATTCCGATGCTTGCTTGGTAACTGTTATTATAAGCGAATTCTACTAATGGCAGATGCTCGTCCCAATTACCTTGAATATCCAATACGCATACCCGCAACATGTCCTCTAATGTTTGGATCGTTCTTTCGGATTGTCCATCGGTTTGTGGGTGATAAGCAGTGTTAAACTTTAGTGTTGTTCCCAAAGCTGCCTATAACTTGTACCAGAATTGAGATACGAAACGAGGGTCTAGATCTGATACAATTGATACCGGAACACTATGCAGTCGAATGATCTCCGTGATATATAAAGTGACAAATTTGTTAAGAGAGTACGTGACTCTGACGGGTAGGAAATGTGTTGATTTCGTTAATACTATGACCGATATTGCATCGTTCTTTGAGGCTGATTATGGTAATCCAATAACGAAATCCATAGTAATGTGTTCCCATTTCCATTCAAGAATAGGGAGTGGTTGTAGCAGTTTTGC
This sequence comes from Camellia granthamiana, assembly GCA_036172215.1. Taxonomy (NCBI): domain Eukaryota; kingdom Viridiplantae; phylum Streptophyta; class Magnoliopsida; order Ericales; family Theaceae; genus Camellia; species Camellia granthamiana. The sequence goes on along the minus strand of CM069905.1, from coordinate 34,918,738 downwards.
AAGTCTCTGATGCTTTGTCTTAACTCGTTGACATTAGAAGAATTTAGAAACATGGCTTGCTATGTCTCTCTTCATTCCCGTCCACCAATAATGTTCTTTTAGATCATGGTACATTTTCCTATTTTCAGGATGAGCTGCGAATCTTGAGCTATGGGCTTCCATCAATATATTCTTTTTGATTTCTAGAATGTCAAGTACACAAATTTGGTTTCGAAACTTTAGTATCCCACTATCTATGGTGAAATCAAAATTGGGCATACTTCTTTGCTCATCGTACATTTTCTTTAAAAGCTTGTCCTCACATTGACACACCCTAATTTCATTAATTATCGTAGGTTCCATGACTATATTAGTGACAAACCCATCAGCCCTGTGTGGAGTCAACTCCAAGTCTAGTTTTCCTAAGTCTCCAATAAGTGATTTCTTGTCAGTAAGGAAGTATGCCAAGCTTTGGGTGGTCTTCCGACTCAGTGCATCTACTACCTCATTAGCCTTGCCTGGGTGGTGTTGAATCTTCACGTCATAATCTTTCATAAACTCTAACTACCATCATTGCCTTATGTTTAGTTCATTATGTGTAAACAGATATTTAAGACTCTTGTAATTGGTATAAATTTTGCATGTTACTTCGTAAAGCTAATGGTGCCAAATTTTAAGAGCGAAAATCACCGCAACCAATTCCATATTATGAATCGGGTAGTTCTTCTCATGAGTCTTTAGGTAATGTGAGGTGTATGCAATAACTTTCCCACTTTGCATAAGTACACAACCCAATCCATTATATGATGCATCGCTATAGATTATAAATCCATCCGTTCCAGTAGGGAGTGCCAAAATGGCACTGTCACAAGTCTACTTTTCAACTCCTGGAAGCAACGTTCTCGTTTGTCAGTCCACTCGAATGGTGTGTTCGTCTGGGTTAATTGAATCAATGGTGACACAATTTTTGAAAAATCTTGAATGAAATGTCAATAATATCCTACCAATCCCAAGAAACTCTGAACTTCGGATACATTAGGGGGTCGTGGCCAATCTATGATAACTGCAACCTTTTGTGGATCGACAAAGGCGTCGTTATTATCAATGACATGGCCAAGAAAGTATATACTAGTGATCCAGAATTTGCATTTCTTCAACTTGGCATAAAGTTAGTGATCACGTAATATCTACACAACTGATCGTAAGTGCTATTCATGGTCCTCCTACGTTTTAGAGTATACGAGAATGCCATCAATGAAGACAGTAACGAACTCATCGAGGCAAGGTTTGAACACCCGATTCGTGAGGTCCATAAAGGCCACTGGAGCATTAGTGACGCCAAATGGCATGACAAGGAACTCGTAGTGTCCATAACGTGTTTTGAAAACAGTTTTCTCAATGCTTCCACCTTCGACCTTCACTTGATGGTAGCCAGACCTCAAGTCGATCTTCGAGAATACTTGAGCGCCTTGAAGTTGATCAAATAAGTCATCGATTCACGGCAAAGGGTACCGATTCTTGATGGTAACCTTGTTCAATTCTCGATAATCGATACATAATCTTATCGTGCCATCTTTTTTCTTTACGAATAGTACCAAAGCTCCCTATGGGAGGTACTTGGTCATATGAAGCCCTTGTCGAACAATTCCTGGAGTTGCGTTTTCAACTTTTCAATTACACAATCGACATGCAATAAGAGGTTTTTGATATTGGTTGCATACCGGGCAGAGTTTTAATAGTGAACTCAATTTCTCGGTCAACTAAAGTACTAGGTAAGTACTTAGGAAAGACGTTAGAAAACTCCCGAACTACAAGTATTGAATTGAGTATTGGGTCTACTTATTGAGTGTCGACCACATAACAAATATAACCACAACAACCTTTCTCAATAGTCATTGGGTTATCGTGGAGGATATTAAACTTGAAGGGGTAAAAATTCCGATTCCTTCAAAGATAAGCTAGCATTGGTCGAGTAACTAATGAAACACCTTTTTGGTTGTACAATCGCATGGTTGGCAGTAACCCAATCTATTTTTAAGATTATATCAAAACTACTGATCAGATCTAAATATAAGGTTTCACCTTTTAGGGATATAGCATAGGATTTATGTACTTCTGTACTAAGTACGGAACCACCAGATGGAAAAGACACAGATAATGCATATCCAAAGGGTTTAACTATTGATGTCAATTTGGAAGTAAAGTGTGGAGAAACAAAAGAATGAGTTGATCTAGAATCAATGGCAATATGAGCTGAATGTCCACATATTGTGGGTGTTAATTTCTGACCACACAACCAAACGTAGAACTCAACTGGAGAATACCGACAGAATAGATTAAACTCAACAACTTGTAACAAGAAGACAAAAATACCGTCGTGGTTTGCTACCCGGGAGCACTCCAACAATCAAGTCAGTAATCAATATCTCTCAAAAATAGCAAATTGTGCTTAAACTTACAAAAAAGAAGTTACCTCAGACCCACGATGGTGCTTTGCTTTTTTAACCAGCAGTGACCTGACCCCTTTCGAAGCCTTGCTTCAATGGACATACTCAATACTCATCCTAGACCCTCATCTAGATAGAGATAAACTCTTCTTGAGCCTTATCTTTATCCAGACTGAGATCCTCCTCTATTCTGGGACTCTTGTCCTTTATCTGCTTATCTCGGATTCTGACATTTCCGCAAATAACCTCGGCCTAGCCGAGATCATCTCAACAGCATGAGCTAGCCACATGGCACCTTTTTATGTTTTTTAGGAAAAAAAAGTATTAAGATTATTTTTCTTAATTTATAATTTTATTACTTATATTTTTATTTAAATATAACTTTAATATATTTATGATGTCACGGTTCAATTCTGATTCAACCCGACGATTGAACCGGTGACCCGTCCACCCAATCCTTTTTTTAGTTCACTCACTGCTCCAGTTTTTATTGATTGGAGTATTATGTTATTGGAGTGTTACATTAGAATGTTACGTTTTTGTTCAAAATGTGGAATTTGTTCCAAAAGGAGAGAAATCCAAAACCTCTATAGTGCGGATTGTCTAAATGTATAATTTATTTAGATCTAAACATGTAAGTGACTACCATTTTATGTAATTTTTACTTAAATGAGACCTTTGGATTTATAAAAAAAAAAAAAATGAGGGACTAAATAGTTCACAAGATCACATTTTGATATTTATTAGTGTTTCACCTAAAAAAAATTGCAACTTTTAACTTTAAGAAGATGGTAATATTTTGCAATTATAATAATATAAATATATATATATATAGATATGGAACTTCATGATTAGATGATGATACAATATATCAATAATGATATAGTACAACCGTTGTAATAAATATTTGGAAAATATTATGGTAGATATCTCTCAAAGAGTATGTACCGTATATATTTTATAATTAAAAATAAAATAACATGACTTTATACTTTTTGAATCATAATTAATAAAATAAAAAATTGTCATAAGTAAATATAACATGAATCATAACTAAAATAATATAATGATTAAAGAAGAAAATTGTTTATAAGAAGACATGAAAATGACATATTATAAGGTATATACGGTATACCTTTTAGAATTTCCTTAAATATTTTGTCCTCAAAATTTGGATATCAAATTTTTTTTTTTTGAATTAAAAATAAAATAAAATAAAAAAATTGTCCCTATTGTGCTGAGCGTGCAGTGCCCTATAGTGGGGTTCATTTTAGATCCACTTATGTAATTTAAGTCCTTGTTTAGTTTTTATTTTAGGGTCAAAAAAAATATAAAAAGACAAAATAAATTATATATAAATCAATAAGATAAAACGTCACATTCAAATTATAATCATTATATTTTTTTCTCACAAAAGTCAAAAAAGCCCAAAAATAAAAATCAAAGGCAAAATTTTCAAAACACTTTTTAAAATTCATAACCAAACACACAATACAAAACTCAATTCAAAACTCGTAGCCGAACACACAATACATAACTCAATTCAAAACTATTTTCAAAACTCTTTTGATAATATAGTATTGAAGATGGTTAGTCATGAGATTGTTAAATTATTTTTATAAAAAATCTAAAAAAAATAATTTCTATATTTAAAAAATATCTAAAATAAATATATTTTTTTTCTTCTAAATAACATGTTGTAATTGAAAATAATAATAATAATAATAATAAAAATAAAAATTCACTATTCTAGTCGATCGGGCCCAATCCGCTCTTTTCTTTTTTTTGGTTACAACGGAAATAACAATCCGTCCTTTTCAAAATTCAAAAATACCTTTCAAAACACTTTTCAACATTCATAACCAAACAAATTTTTTCTTTTCAAAATTCAACTCACAATTTCATATTCAAATCACAATTCCAAAAAGAAAATCACAATTTCAAAACTAAACCAAACTTAACCTTTAGCTTTTTAACTAAAATTTTAAGTTGCTAGGCCTTAGTAGTCATATGATAAAATTATATTTCTTTTAAAAAAAAATATTATTTTTAAAATCATATTTGATGTTAATATTTTTTAAAAATAAATATATTCTGATTATATAGGTACCAATCAAAAGACGTTCATCAGTAATCCTTGATAAATATGTATTGAGTGAGCCGCATCTCGAGACACAGTACATCCCGCTATGGTGCACGCAACAGTGGAGTCCGAAAATTAAATTAAAAACGACATTTCTTAATTATAACTTTAACTTTTTTTTTTATAACTAATAATAAGAAGATAATAATAATTTTTGAATTAGTGTTAAGTACAAAAACTTAAATAAATTATTACAAAAGTATTGCACATAAAATTTTACAATTAATTTCGATTAAAATCGAAAAGAAAATATTACGTGCAACTAGTGTATCATGGACAATGTAAAAACAGTCATATATTTAAGTCTTAAAATAAATTATATAATGGTAAGATAAATCAAATTTTTAAAAAATTTGAGTAAAAATTTCATATAATAGTGATATCACGTCATTATTGACATATAATATCACCAACCAGTAGTAAAGCAATATATGACGGGTGAACTCCACATGTAAATATAACTAACACTTTTAGTAATTTTTACAGATATATATTGAAATTAATTATATTTACATATAAATAATGATGGATATTACCTTTATATTGAGATTTGTTCATAAAATTTTCATACATAAAAATATAATTTGTTGTAGTCACTTCATTTTCAATAAAACAATCACTATTATTTTCATAAATTTAAAAATACTCTTGACATTTTATTCTGAATATTATTTTTATTTAAAATTTTATTTATACACATATAAAAAAAAAAAAACAAAAATCCTGAGGCGACACGTGACCCTTAGGCCCTATGTGGCTCTGCCGCTGGGCACACGTATAAGGACTGATTATTTACTAGTTTTGGAATATTGTTTCAAATTATTTATTAGTTGACATTTGTGGAGTTATTTTCTAACAATACAACAAAATGTATTAGATTTTATTATTTTAACCAATTAATTTAAAATTAGAACACCACGTGACATTGCCTTCAGAGGTAAAAAAAATGTCTTCCTATAGAACTTATTAAGCGTTTGCAATGATGTCACTTTCTCTTTCACTTAAATTCGTTTGGAAAACGATTTTTTTTAGTCAAAAAAAAAATAAAGGGCTAGTTTGAAAAGTTAGTTAAAAGTTAACTTTTTAGTTTTTTTTATTTTTTTATTCTTTTATATATAAAAAATGTGAGAGATGATAGATCTAAAATAGATTAAAAATAAAAAGCTAACCTTTAGCTAGCTTCCCAAATTGTTCCAAAATGTCAAAGAATAAGCATGTTTGGCATGTATTTAAAAATCTTGACTTGGGAATGGCATGTCTCTAATTGAAATTTCAACTGGACAAGATAATTGAGATATCTTACCAGTAAGAATCATTAAATGAAAGACCTTTACCGGTTAGAGTCTTTGAAAAAATTTAATTGGGTCATACTTTCATAAACTCTTATCGGTAAGAATTTTTTATTTAATGACTCTTAACGGTCAGAGATCTCAACTGTTCGGCTCAATTTAACTTTCAACTAGAGATAAATCAAATCATTTTGACTTATGCCAATGTAAAAAGACAAATGTAGTTTTATATCAACTTTTTCCATACAACTAAAATAATGGTAAAATGAGAATTATATACTTTTTAAAAAAAAATTAAATAAAGTATCACATCAACTTTTCATAATTTTTTATACAACTAAAAATGTCACTATAAAAATTATTGTCAAACATATTGCTTGGTTTGGGTTTTCTAAAAATATTTTTCAAAAAATTTTATTTTTTTATTTTTTGTATTTTTTTACTGAATTTTTTTAATATTTTAAGTAAATTTTTTTTTTAATTTTTAGACACACCTAACATAAATACACTTAAAAAATATAATTTTCATGGAAAAAATCTTTAAAAAATTCACTAAATACCAAAAATACAAAAAAAAAGAGAGAAAAATTTAGTATATTTTTTGTATTTTTTTGTATTTATTATTTTTTAAAATATTTTTTCACAAGTATTTTACTTTTTAGATACATATAAGTAAGGTGTATCTAAAAAAGTAAAAAAAAAAAAATGCTTAAAATTTTAAAAATATTTACTAAAAATAAAAAATAAAAACTCAATTTAAAAAAAACTAAATTCAAAAAACTAAAACCAAACACACTAATTAATTTTTTTCAATGCATAAAAAAATCAAAAAATTAAAAAATCACTTAAAAAAAAGGCTCCTCATTACATCCTCTTGCTCTCTTCTACCAAAGCAGAAATCGTTCCCCCACAAAATAAATAAGTAAATAATAATAATAATAATAATAATAATAATTTGCTAAGGCTAAGGTAAGAGCCCAATCAAAATATTCATCAGATTATTTACTATTGTTACATTTTTTTTTTCTTTATCATTTAGCAGGAAAAAACATACGAGGACTGGCATGAAGTGCAAATTATTTTTTGAAAAAATTAGTGAAACATTTCTCTTTAATTTTGGATAATAGAAGAGGTCTAATATATATTTTTTTAATTAGTTAAGGTCCCCTAATAATATTATTAGAAAAATTTCTTTATGAAGAACTGCAAATTTTTATGTGAAAATATTGAGGGACCCCAATTATTATAAAAATGTTGCATATCCTTTATCTTACAAAATTTCAATATTAGAGACTTAAACTAAAAATCTCTTATTTTTTAAATTATTTTTTTGTCTTCTTTGTGTAGATTTTAAAAATATTTCAAAAAAATTTCATTTTAGGTTGTACTATATTAAAAGATTATAAAAATAAAAATTTTGAAAAAAAATCTACTTACGATAAATTTTTTAAAAATAAAATGTTTTTTTCCTAAAAATTTTATGTCTTTAATAAAGTTATAACTATACTTCTCGGATCATTCTATACTAAACAGAGCTGAAAAATAAAAAAAATAAAATAAAATTTAATACAATTTAAAAAAGAAGGACAATTTTTTTAGTTGTTGCCAAACTAAGTTAAAATATTTTGAGTCAATGTTACTATTGAGTTAAAATATATATTTTTTTCTTTCTAAAAAATTTAAATTAAAAAAATCAACTAAAATTTTGAATTAATTATTTTTATTTTTCAGTAATTTTTTGATTTAAATAAAAAAAAATATGTTCACGTTTTAAAAGTTGAGTCAAAAGAATCGCCTACAAGGATGCAAAATTCCTCACAAGGAAGAATTCATGGAAAATGTTATGAATCACAAATAATTTATTAAATTTTTTATTAAGGGTTATTTAGGATAAACTATATAAGTGTACTTTTTAACTTTTTAAATAAAAAAAGTAGAGGAAAAAAATATGATTGTTTGAGATAATTTTTTGACTTTTTACGAAAAAATATGTATTAAAATATTGTATAAAATAACAAAATTACCAAATTACCCCTAATGCCCCTAGGCGTGTACTGACAGTGATTGTTTAAAAAGCCAATTAGCTGCTTTGAATGGTTCGAATATTAAAATAAGACATATGATGGGTCTCAGGAGCCTGAACAATTGTTGCAAATTCATATTTAAATTGAAGAGAAGCCCAATCTTTTTTGAAAATTATTATTATTTGTTCACTACTATTAGAGCCTTCGTGTATATCGTTCATGAAAAAAATTATAATTTTTTTTAAAAAAAATTAGTTAAAAAAAGGATTAGGCTGATCTCAAATATAAATATGAGCAAGAATTGTTCGACCTTGTGAGGCCCACTATATGTCTTGTTTTAATAATTTTAACCGTTCATTTTTCATTTTGTAGAGACTCCCGTGTATATCATTCATAAAAATAAAAAATAAATAAAAATATATATATATATATTAGAAAAATTGTAATTTGATGTATGTTTTCAAAAAAAAAAAAAATTCAAATCAATGGTAAACTTTAACAACTTTAATAATTAAAGATAGAAATTTTTTCATAAATTTATAAATATTTTGGAAAAAAAAACCCTAATTTGCAATTTTTTTAAAAATAATTAAGTCGATCTATTAATTTTTTAAAAATTTTATACTTTTGAAAGTACATAAATTAAATGAATATAAAAAGTAAATTTTTTAATTAAAATATTTAAAAATTTTATTAAAAATAAGAAAAGATAAATTGTTATTTTCAAAACTATTTTTGAAAATTTCAAAACCAGTTAGTAATGCGATCTTTTATTCTTTTCTTTTTTTTTTTTTTTTTTCCTTGCCAGCTTAAATTAGTGGTATGTATTACTACTGTTTCATAAAAGTACTACAACAGACTACCATGACACAAAAGATTTACTTTCTTAGGGGTCGTTTGGTAATGACCTTTTTAGCTGATTTTTTAGTTTTTATTTTTTTAGCCTGAGATTTTTTTATTTATTTGGTTTTCTTGTTTGGTTTTTTTGACTTTTTAGCTCTAGAATGACAAATTTTTTATTGATTTTTTTGATTTTTTGACTTTTTATTTTTATTATTATTATTATTAGCTTTTTGTGATTATTTAATCTGAGTTTGCCAAACAAGGGCTAAAGAGATTTGATTTGGGAATCCAACGCTAGGGGGCCACTCCTTGAACAAATCCAACATTATTAATATCTAATTAACGTATCATATGACAAGCAACAAGATTACAGCCACAAAACCAATGACATAATTAATTACATAAAACTTTTCTAACATGGTAGGACCATCATAAACGATATTGTTTCAATCAGATTTCTCTATCTATGTTTTACGTGATTGTTCTATTATTGATTCTATGCCTGTAGGCTTATTATATGATAAATGAAATTGTATATGTTATGATAGATTTCATTATGTAATATGTATAATAAAATTATTTTATGTGGTTGATTAACACTACAACAAAATGCACTTTTGGTGATCAAAATTGGTGACTAAAAAAAATTTAGTCGCCAAAAGTTATGGAATTGACGACTAACATTTTTTTTAGTCGCCAAAAGTAAAATATTTAGCTACTAATTTTTTTTAGTCGGGGTATATTCATTATTGGCGACTAAAAAAAATTTAGTCGCTAAAAATGTCAGAATTGGCGACAAAAAAAAACTTAGTCGCTGTATATTGACTTTTGGTTACTAAAATATTTAGTCGCCGAATGGAAAATAAAAAATTTATTTTTTCTCTTTGGCGACTAAAGTTTTAGTCGCCAAAATCTTACTTTCAGCGACCAAAAAAAAAAAATAGTCACTGTATATTGACTTTTGGCTACTAAAATATTTAATCGCCGAATGGAAAAAAAATATATATATTTTTCCTCTTTGGCAACCAAAGTTTTAGTTGCCAAAAACTTACTTTCAGCAACAAAAAATTATTTTAGTTGCCAAATAAATTTTTTTTTTAAAAATCTTTGGTAACCTATCTTCAGCGACTAAAATTTAGTTGCGGATGTGTTCAAAATTTTTCTGGGAAATATTTCATACTGGTGCCTAAATTTTTGCCCAAATCTATTACTTCTTCACACGCAGTTCTTTCTCTCTTGCTGTCCCTCTGTCTCTCTCTGTCACACAAAGAATTTGTAGGGTTTGTTTGAGTAATGGAGATCATCGATACTCAAAGCCTTTCGAACTTGGATCTCAAATCCAAACCACCATTCTCTTATAACTCCATCAAGATTTGCTCTCACACTGCTTCCCAACAACTATCTCCGGCGATCGTCCTAAGCAGAGGTTTCGACTCTCCGACGGCGGCGGCCGGAATGAAAAACAATGGTGATGTGAGTGGCGTCGGTGAAGTGCCGAATAATACCGAGTCGAGTGCCGCCGCCATATGGGTGCAGAAGGTTTTGTTGAAACAATCTTCTGTGTAAATAAAACAAATTGAAATAATTCAAACAAAATAAATAAAACTTACAGAATTTATTTTGTTGAACCGAATCAATAATTAAAGACCAAGTCGAGTGTGTGACACTCTGTCCTTAAGACAGATTCGCCCCACTACGGTGTTTACGGTTGAGCGGCGTCTATCTCCCAAGATACAATGATCTTCACAAACTTGTAGTAACACTCCACACAAATTTGTACGGTGAACTAGAACCTTGTGTTCTTATACTCTATTTATTTTATCTCTAAAACTAATATGAAGAAATAATGCAAATAGGAAAATCTGGACAGCAAGAGGAAGGATTTGCAAACTGATTTTCGAATGATCAAGACTGCTGGAACATGGCTGTATTTATAGGCAAAATATCTGACCCGAATAGGTGCTAATTGAAGTGAACAGGTGGGATTTTGAATTGAATAGGTGCTGTCTTTAATTCAAACAGATATGCTGGCAGGTTTTGAATCTGTTCGGAAATAACAGATCTGTAACTGCTGGACAGTTAAAACCGAACCTGCTGGGCAATTTTTCAGTTTGAATCTGAGAGGAATTTCGGACAGAAAGAGTCTTAAATGTTGGACAAAAATTGAAATTCAAATTTGAATTAAATTCCCGCAAAATTATTTTGAAAAAATTCAAATGAATTTTGTCCAAAAAATTAATACAAGAATCGACCCAACCCACAACCCACACCCGCGCCCGGCACGGCTCGGCGGCGCGCACGCGCGTGTGTGGTGGTTTGGGCTAAGGTTCACTTTGTCCATAACTCCCCCCTTCTACAAACTTGGGTGCCCCTTGGGGCCCAACCCAAGTGTTGTAGGCTAGAGCTTATAAACTCAACAAAACTCTCTCAAAGTTTCAATGTGGGACAAGCCTCACAAGGAAACTCACATTTAAAACTTAAATGTTCAATTCCACGAATCCGAAAACGACGTCATGTTCCCATTCACTCATAAATGCTTTTGACGAACCGTCTTCACCGTGTGACTTACTACGCAGCAAGGAACACTTCACCTCTTCGGACCCACCCCAAAAGACGTTCGGGGCCCACCCAATTTTGGGCTCAAAGTCAGCCCAAAATATTCCTATATTAACCATTTTTCCAACAATCCCCCACATGAATGGAATTTGACGGAGAGAAATGCAACAACATGATCTAAATACAAAGAGTACAGAAATTGAAAATATTCTGCAAAGAATAGGTAGCTTTTGGCTTTGAACCTTCCTTTGTGAGATATTATCGGATTTACTAGCTAACTAGTGAACATGATGTCTTGAACTGTTCAGCCGTTTGTGTAAACCAAGACAATAGAACTCACACAGTATATCCCCAGACACAGTTTAGTTCTCACTATTGTGTTCATTTTGGCCCTGAACAACCTTGTCTTTCATGAGTGCTCTAGAGAATTGTAGCCCTTCACAAATCTCATAGAACCGGCCCAGTTCACACTCATATAGGTGATTCTTATGAAGAGTATCCTGCCATACTCCACTAGGTTTACCTAGATATAAGAATCATTAAAATTTTACTTAACCTCAAACGCTGCAGACATCACTATTTTATCAAAGAAATGGGTAGGAGTTAGACTCCCCAGTGATCCTTCTGAGTCATTCACAACTCGGTTGTCCCTTTGAATCTAGATCTTGGGATCTCCAATCAACTAGGTTGGGTTGCCGTTGTGGTAACTCTTATTTAATAGGCTTAAGTCCCATTCCCCTCGATGAATTCTCAACTAGCTCTCTTGCTAACCCTTTGGTTAGTGGATCCGCTATGTTGTCTTTAGACTTCACATATTCAATGGAAATAATTCCATTAGAGAGTAGTTGTCTCACGGTGTTATGTCGACGATGAATGTATCGTGACTTACCGTTATACATATGACTCTATGCTCTACCTATTGCTGATTGACTATCACAATGTATGCATATAGCAGGCACTGGTTTAGGCCATATTGGAATATCTTCAAGGAAGTGGCGAAGCCATTCTGCTTCTTCCCCAGCTTTGTCTAATGCTATGAATTCTGATTCCATAGTAGACCTAGCAATGCAAGTCTGTTTGGAAGATTTCCAAGATCTAGCTGCTTCACCAAGAGTAAAGACATACCCACTGGTGGACTTTGAGTCTTTAGTATCCGATATCCAATTTGTATCACAGTATCCTTCAAGTACTGCTGGATATCTAGTATAATTAAGCCCAATATTACGAGTAAATCGGAGATATCTTAGAACTCTTATAATTGCTTTCCAGTGTTCTACTCTTGGATTACTCGTATATCTACTTAATTTACTTACCGCATAAGCTATATACGGGCGAGTGCAGTTCATCAAGTACATTAACCTTCCAATAATTTGAGCATACTCTAATTGAGAAATACTTTCCTGTACATTCTTAGATAGAAACAAATTAACATCTACAGGTGTTCTAGCAAGATGATCATCATCTTTGCTGAATTTGTCAAGTATTTTCTCAATGTAATGAGATTATGACAAAGCATAACCTTCTGATGTTTTGGTAATTTTCATACCAAGAATTACGTCAGCAATGCCCATGTCCTTCATGTCAAAATGTTTATTCAACATTTTCTTGGTAGTTTTAATCATATCATTATTACTACCTATGATGAGCATATCATCTACATAAAGACATACAATGACATAACCTTTGTCTGTATTTTTAATATAAACACATTTGTCACACTCATTAATTTTGAATCCATTTGACATCATTGCCTTGTCAAATTTCTTATGCCATTGCTTTAGCGTTTGTTTTAAACCATATAATGATTTAACCAATTTACACACTTTCTTTTTTTTTCCTGGAATTGAAAAACCTTCTGGTTGTTCCATGTAAATTTCTTCATCTAACTCACCATTTAAGAAAGCGGTTTTCATATCCATTTGATGAATTTCTAGATTGTATAGAGATGCAATGGCAATTAGCATTATAATGGATGTTATTCTAGTAACCGGTGAGTATGTGTCAAAGTAATTAAGACCTTCTTTTTGTCTAAAACCTTTGACCACAAGTCTTGCCTTGTATTCTTCTATTGATCCATCCGCTTTCAATTTTCTTTTGAAAATCCACTTGTACCTAAGAGGTTTACAACCTGGTAGCAAATCCACCAATTCCCAAGTGCGATTTTCCAAGATGGATTCAACTTCACTATTGATAGCTTCCTTCCATAAAGGAGCTTCAGGACTGGATATAGCTTCTTTAAAAGTTAAAGGCTCATTTTCTAACAAAAATGTTAGAAAATCTGGACCAAAAGATTTTGAGGTTCTAGCACGTTTACTACGCTTAGGTTCTTCTTCCTCATTTTGATCTAACTCTTGTTCTTGATTATATTCTTGATCTTGACTAGTAATAGAATCATGAGATCTTTTATTGTTATTAGTCTCTTGTCCAGTCTTATTTGGAAATACATGTTCAAAGAAAGATGCATTCCGAGATTCAATAATAGTATTTACATGCATTTCGGAATGTTTTGATTTATGAATCAAAAACCGATATGCACTACTATTCTTGGCATAACCAATGAAAATGCAATCAGTGGTATTAGGACCTATTTTAGTCTTTTTAGGACTAGGAATAGCCACTTTAGCCAAACACCCCCACACTTTTAAGTATTTGTAGGATGATACTCTTCCATGCCACAATTCATAAGGTGTTTGATTCACTTTCTTTCGGGATACTTTATTAAGTATATAATTAGCAGAAAATATTGCTTCCCCCCACAAGTTCTGAGGTAATCCAGAACTAATTAACATGGCATTCATCATTTCTTTTAAAGTCCTATATTTCCTTTCAGTAATTCCATTTTGCTGAGGTGAGTAAGGAGTAGTGGTTTGATGAATTATTCCATGTTCTTTACAAAATTCACCAAAAAGTGATTCATATTCACCACCTCTATCACTTCTAAGTTTCTTGATTTTCTTACCAAGTTGATTTTCAACTTCATTCTTATATTGAATGAAAGTTTCCAAAGCTTCATCCTTGGTTCGAATTAAATAAACATAACTATATCTAGTATAGTCGTCTATAAAAGTGATAAAATATTTTTTCCTACCTCTAGTTTGAATTGATTTAAAATCACAAATGTCACTATGAATTAATTCAAGTGGTTTCGTACTTCTTTCAATTGAATGAAAATGAGTTTTAGATAATTTTGCCTCAACACAAATTTCACATTTATGATTTGAATCAATGTCAAATTTAGGTAAACATTCTATATTAATTAATCTACGCAAAGATCCATAATTAACATGTCCTACTTTACCATGCCATAAATTTGAAAACTCAAGCAAGTAAGAAGAAAATGTATTATTATTAATAATTGAGGGTACAACGGTCATTATATTTAACTTGAAATGGCTATCAGACATGTAACCTTTTCCTACATATATCCCATTCTTAGTAAGTACAAATTTATCACTCTCAAATACTAGCCTAAGCCCATTCTTACTCAACAGAGATCTGGAAACAAAATTCTTGCGAATGTCCGGTACATGCAACACATTGTTGAGAGTGAGTTCCTTTCCTGATGTCATTTTGAGAACAATCTTCCCTTGTCTCTCAACTTTGGAAGTTGAGGAGTTGCCCATAAAAAGTTGTTCACCATTGTCCACTGTAGAATAAGATGTGAACATCTTTTTGTTGGCACAGATATGGCGAGTAGCACCAGTGTCCACCCACCATTCTTTAGGATTTCCGACAAGATTTGCCTCGGAAACAACTGCAGAAAGATTGATGTCATCCACACCATTGGAAATTTTGTCCACTTCGGTCATATGGGCTTGAGCATGCTTCTTGCTTGTTCTTCTTTTGCTTTTGCCTTTGCTACGGCAATCTTTCGCCCGATGTCCCTCTTTGTCATAGATGTAGCATTTGCCATTAAACTTTTACTTTTTATTTTCCCCCCCTTTAGAGCCTTGTGATGAACTTTCTCCAGAAGACTTTTGTTTCTTAGTTTTTGAAGCATGTTCCACCACATTTGCCTTAGACTCCATAGGATGCTTTTTCAGAATTACGGTTGTCCTCCTCAATCCTCAAACGCATATTTAATTCTTCCATAGAAATTTCTTTGCACTTGTGTTTGAGGTAGTTCTTGAATTCCTTCCAGCCTTGTAGTAATTTTTCAATTAAGGCTACAACTTGGAAGGATTCACCGAGAGACATGCCTTCTGCGTGAATGTCATACAGAATGAGTTGGAAATCTTGAACTTGGCTGATCACAGTTTTTGAATCAACCATTACAAAATCCAGGAATCTGCCAACCACAAATTTCTTTGAGCCGGCATCTTCTGTTTTGTATTTTTTCTCCAAAGACTCCCAAAGTTCCTTTGCTGTCTTGATAGGACTGTAGACGTTGTATAATGTGTTGTCAAGTCCGTTCAAGATGTAGTTCCGGCAAAGGAAATCAGCATGTTTCCAGGCATCAACCGCAGCAACCACTTGCTGGTCGGTTTCATCCTCTTTCAAAATAGGAGCATCCTCACGGAGGAAACGAGCCAGGTTCAGAGTTGTAAGATAGAACAACATTTTCTGTTGCCATCTTTTAAAGTCAGTTCCTGAGAACTTCTCTGGCTTTTCACCGTGATTTACCGGTACTGTTACAATAGGAGAGTGGGTTGGCGTCATTGCAGCCACCACAGTAGTACTTGTTTGGGCATTAGTTTCAGTAGCCATCAATTCTAATTTATAAAACAAAATTATAATTAGAATTTACACTACACAGAAAATTAAACCAAATTCACATAATTAAATTCTGTAAAAAATAAAAGAAGCAAGAATGTAACTTTTATTTTCCAATTAATTTGGAAATAAAATAAAATTTTATTCAACCAAATTAATTCCACATAGGAAATTAAAGTCTGTAAAATAAAAGAAATAAGAAAATAACTTTTATTTTTCAATTAATTTGGAAATAAAATAAAATTTTATTTAACCAAATTAATTCCACACAGAAAATTAATTTATGTAACACTTCAATAATCAAAATACTAAAACAGAATTTTAAGTAATGAAAACTCAGAAAATAATTTCTAAAACCCAAAATTAATTTCTGAAAAAATTTCACAAAAATATATTCTGAATTGTTAATGACACCAGTGTCGTACTACTAGTTGTCAAAGAAAATAGACAGTATATTACTACTATCTGTCAAATTGCATATAATCACTATTTGTTTTTCCAACCAGAATATTATTTTGTAAATCCACAGAAAATAATTTTCTTAAAAGAAGAAAGAGAAAAGGAAACAAATGAAAAATTCTGTAAACAGAATAATTCGGATCTGTCGTAAGATTGTTAGAACAATCTTCTGTGTAAATAAAACAAATTGAAATAATTCAAACAAAATAAAATAAAACTTACAGAATTTATTTTGTTGAACCGAATCAATAATTAAAGACCAAGTCGAGTGTGTAACACTTTATCCATAAGACAGATTCGCCCCGTTACGGTGCTTACGGTTGAGTGGCGTCTATCTTCCAGAATACAATGATCTTCACAAACTTGTAGTAACACTCCACACAAATTTGTACGGCGAACTAGAACCTTGTGTTCTTATACTCTCTTTATTTTATCTCTAAAACTAATATGAAGAAATAATGCAAATAGGAAAATCTGGACAGCAAGAGAAAGGATTTACAGACTGATTTTCGGATGATCAAGACTACTGGAACATGGCTGTATTTATAGGCAAAATATCTGACCCAAATAGGTACTAATTTGAAGTGAACAGGTGGGATTTTGAATTGAACAGGTGCTGTCTTTAATTTAAACAGATATGCTGGCAGGTTTTGAATCTATTCGGAAATAACAGATCTGTAACTGCTGGGCAGTTAAAACCGAACCTGCTGGGCAGTTTTTCAGTTTGAATCTGAGAGGAATTTCGGACAGAAGGAGTCTTAAATGTTGGACAAAAATTGGAATTTAAATTCCTGCAAAATTATTTTGAAAAAATTCAAATGAATTTTGTCCAAAAAATTAATACAAGAACCGACCTGACCCATAACCGCGCCCGGCACGGCTCGGCGGCGCGCACGCGTGTGTGTGGTGGTTTGGGCTAAGGTTTACTTTGTCCATAACTCCCCCCTTCTACAAACTTGAGATATCCCTTGGGGCCCAACCCAAGTGTTGTAGGCTAGAGCTTATAAACTCAACAAAACTCTCTCAAAGTTTCAATGTGGGACAAGCCTCACAAGGAAGCTCACATTTAACACTTAAATGTTCAATTCCACGAACCTGAAAACGACGTCATGTTCCCATTCACTCATAAATGGTTTTGACGAACCGTCTTCACCGTGTGACTTGCCACGCGGCAAGGAACACTTCACCTCTTTGGACCCGCACCAAAAGATGTTCGGGGCCCACTCAATTTTGGGCTCAAAGTCGGCCTAAAATATGCCTATATTAACCATTTTTCCAACAGGTTTATCGAAGCTATCGCACCAAGCGTATGTTAGCCGATTCCGCTGTTGTAGCCGAAGAGCTCTGGTTGGTACACCCCCTCTTCAATTCAACCCTCTATGTTTTTCTTCATTAGACACACTAATTCACAAATGTAATTTTTCTTGTCATTTTCATTTTTGTTTCAAATTTGGTGATATTGACAAGTGTATGAATAATTCCGTTTATAAATATTTTTGGGGAAATTGTAAATCAGTTGAAAGATCAAAAATAAATTGCAAATGAATGGTAAATTGATCAACTTTAATAATTGAAGTGATAAACTTTTCCATGATTTTGCAATTTTTTTTGGGTCTTTCCACTGATTTGCAATTTCCCCAATATTTTTCTGTAGAAAATTGGCTGTTTATTTCTCCCTCTGAAGTAAATTGTCCCAGAAAATGATTGCTTTGGTAGGCATTTTCTGATTTGGAACTTGGCTAAATTATCTGGTAGATGTTTTAATTAAGTATGTTTATTTATCAAAATAAAAAAAATAAAAAATTATCTGATAGATGTAAATACTGAAATTTAAACTAACTGTTCGTATTGGTGTAGATGTCCCTGAACGCCCCGGGAGGATGAGTCATGTTCTGTTCATTTTGGGCTCACTACAGCTCGGACTCAAATTGTCACGGTTCTCAATCTGAACCAAAGAGTCCAAATCCGGTAAATCGTTTTGAGAAAACAGATTTTTGAAAGAAGTGCCAAACATGGACTGCTTTGCCAGATACATAGTCGCCACCTAAATATTTTATTTTGGGAAATTTAGGAAATCCTGACTCGTGCCTAAGGCCACTGTCCGTCATCACCAAAGTTGCCTCGGCTCGGGAACTTAGGTACGATTGGGGAAGGTCACTTCGTGAGCACCCCCGTTCGCCCGATCAAAGATCGGCCTCTACTAACCATGATATCTAGTTTTGAAAACATTATGCGTTCTTATTCCAGTTATTAGCCTAGATTTACTATGTGATGCGCACAACATACAAGTATAGACTGGATCGCCTGAATTGGAACAAAACATTTCATGTTTGTTTTTGAAAGATGGTTTGCTACTCGCAAGTAGGCTTAAAATGCAGATTTTGCCACCTTCAGGTGGGCTTAGAAAACATGGTTTTGCCACTATCTAGTGGGCTTAAAATCCACAGTGAATGAATTGTTCCAATCCAAATAACCTAACCTTTACCCACAGGCATTCAGGTAGATATATCACATAAGCACATAGCCTCATGGTAAACATGCTATCATGGCAGTCACTCACACACATGCAAGGATGCTAAAGCGTAAAAACTTACCGAGTACTCCAAGCCAAAACAGAAACTATATTAGAAATCCATGCATGATCCTAACTATACAGAAATGCCTAATGCAACACATGCAGTAATGCAACTAAGATAGGCTCGGCTATTCTAAACATGGCATATGGAATGCTACAGCTAACATGTATTCAACTTGGAATTGAAATACAATGCAGTGAGTATGATGCGCCGAGCCCGGTGCATGCAAAACAGATGAATGAATGCAAACATGCTATCATACTGTATGCTAATTGAAACATGCCCTATTCTAACCATCATAAGCTGGTAAATAAAAGGGAGAAAGACGTGGGGTTGGAAGACATACATCACACGCACGCACACTTATTACAATTGTTCCCTCGCTCGGAGGGTCCGAATAAATAATACAGTCCGAATAAGTACAAAACCCTAATTAATCCACAAATTAATCTAGGAAAGCAGTAAATTATCATGCAAGCCTATGGACTGCCTCAACTCTGCTCCGAATGATGGATGATGCATACTTGAGTTGTTTCGCGCGGAAATCCATTGCGATGCCCCAATTAGCCTCTGTTTACAATTAAACCCAGAATATTGCACGAAGCTCCAAAAGACTGCCGGTTTCTGATTTGCTGCAACAGAGAGCAAGAAAGGGGCATGGCAATGTATTTTCACATATGTATGCACACCTTGATCCTCGTGCCACCAATCACGCATCTCGATGCATGATGGCTGAGGAGTCGAATTGCACGACTCAATATGAAATGAATGCACATATAAACACAACAAGACCGAGACTCCATCATGGTTAATCCGGAGTGTCGGTGACTGGGAATTGAGACACGTTGTAACAAGCCCGCGAGGGACCTCGCTACAGTTCGGACTCGATTTGTGCCACGGTTCTAAATCTCGAACCAAAGAGTCCAAATCCGGCAAACCGTTTTTGAAAACAGATTTTTTTGAAAGAAATGCCAAACATGGACTGCTTTGCCAGATACAGAGTCGCCACCTAAATATTTTTTAAATGGGAAATTTAGGAAACCCTAACTCGGTGCCAAAGGCCACGTGTCCGTCATCACCAAAGTTGGCTCGGGAACTTGGGTACGATTGGGGAAGGTCACATCGTGAGCACCCCCGCTCGCCCGGTCAAAGACCGGCCTCTACTAACCATGATATCTGTTTTTGAAAACATTGTGAGTTCTTATTCCGGTTATTAGCCTAGATTTACTATGTGATGCGCACAGCATACAAGTATAGACTGAGTCACCTGAATTGGGACAAAACATTTCATGTTTGTTTGCTTGAAAATGGTTTGATGGTGCTACCCGTAGGTAGGCTAAGACGTGGATTTGCCACCCTCAGGTGGGCTTAGAAAACAGTGATTTTATCACTATCTAGTGGGCTTAAAACAAACCTTTGATGAATTGTCCCAATCCAAATAACACAACCTCCACCCACAGGCATTCAGGCAGTTATATCACATAAGCAAATAACCTCATGGTAAGCATGCTATTATGGCAGTCACTCACACGCATGCAAGGATGCTAAAGCCTAAAAACTCACCGAGTACTCCAAGCCAAAACCGAAACTACATTAGAAATCATGCATGATCCTAAGTATACAGAATTGCCTAATGCAACACATGCAGAATGCAACTATAGCAGGCTCGGCTATTCTAAACATGGCATATGAAATGCTACAGCTATCAAGTATTCAACTTGGAATTGAAATACGAATGCAGTTTGTATAATACGCCGAGCCCGGTGCATGCAAAACAGATGAATGATGCAAACATGCTGTCATACTGTATGCTAATTTGAAATATGCCCTATATCTAACCATTGTAAGCGGATAAATAAAAGGGAGAAAGAAATGGGGGTTGGAAGACATACATCACACTCACACACCCTTATTACAGCATTGCCCTCGCGCAGAGGGTCCGAATAAAATAATACAGTCCGAATAAAAGAATAATACAGATTTCTAATTAATTAACAAATTAAACTAAGAAAACTGTAAAACTGGCATGCAAGCCAGGGACTGCCTTGCTTCTGACGGATGATGCATGTTGGGCTGCCTGGCGCGGAAATCTACTGGGATGCCCCGATTAGCCTCTGTTCGCAATGTTTCTCGAAATGCGTGCCAAACTCCGAAAAGTTGCTGATCCTTGATTTTGCTGCAACAGAGAGCAGGAAAGGGGCATAGCAATGTATTTCACAAATATATGCATGCCTCGATCCTCGTGCCACCAATCACGCGTCTCGATGCATGATGGCCGAGGAGCCGAATTGCACAACTCAATATAGGATGAATGCATATGAATGCTACAACAAAACCTAGCTCCATCATGGGTAATCCGGAGTGTCGGTGACTGGGGAATTGAGATCCGTTCCGTCGCTCGGAGTGCGAAACATACCTCGTTTCCCGTGCAATATGCATGATATGCATGAAATGCAACTAATATACAATCCTAGCATGCACGATGCTATGAAAATGAGGTGCCTCAAAATGCGTGCCGACGGGCACGCAAACCGAGAAAATGCATGAATGCAATCTAAGGCACACCCTAGCATGCACTATGCTATGAAAATGAAGTGCCTCGAAATGCGTGCACGCGGGCACGCAAATCGAGGTGTGCACGCGGGCACGCAAATCGAGGAATGCGAAATGACCTGCGAAATGCAACGATGGGCTTATACCAACATGAGAGGGCCTCAGCCACACTCACACGGGATGCCGGAATGATAAAAATGAGGTGCCTCGAAATGCGTGCCCACTGGCACGCAAACCGAGGCATGGCCCGAAGGCATGAAATGATGCACGGAATGCAATGTGGACTTATACTAACATGAGAGAGCCTCAGCCACACTCACATAAGCTGTCGGAATGATAAAAATGAGGTGCCTCGAAATGCGTGCCCATTGGCACGCAAACCGAGGCAATGCACTAAGGCATGAAATGACATGGGAAATGATATGCAAGCATGCAAACCAAATTTCAGCAGCTAAATAAAGGGAAAAACAGCCCCGAAATGATACGAAATGACAATCAATGCATGAAATCATCCCGAAATGTGATTTTAAGTACCCGAAATGGCCTACAGCTATGCTAAACATGCAAAATTGGCACATGACAGCAAAAACAGTAGCAAGGCAGTCCCAAAAATAGCATCTTTTCAGTACAAAACATGGCCAAATTGCGAGCATAGATGTGGCAACAATGGCATGCAAAAATGGGGGAAAAGAGGGGATTTATTAAACAAGTATTATCTAGAAAATTCAAACCACAAAATTTCCTTCTACAACTTTGAAAAGGAGCCCAAAATATGCATATTTACAGTGAATGACAACTCCAAAATCAGTATGTAGATAGGCTCAAAATAGCATGCAATATATGGACCAAAAGAAGGCTATAATGATAGATCATGCATGGAAGCACCAAACAACTTTGGACCCTTAACAAAACATGAAGAATGAGCCAAAATAAGACACTTTCTAAGCCTGATGAAGGCCTAAAACAGAAGTTAGAATGGCCTAAAAAATCATGCAATTTTACGGAAAATATGAAGGATATAACATGAAGTACATGATAGAATCACCAAATGGCTTAAGGACCTTAACAAAACATTAAGAATGGACCAAAATGAGGCTCTTTATAAGCCTGATGAAGTCTGAAATCAGAAGCCAAATAAGTCTAACAATGCATGCAAAATAGGAATAGAACATGAATCCAAAGCAAGTGGCATGTAGAGCATGAAAACCAGGTTGAGCCCTTCTTCAAAGTTGAATAGGGGCTCAAAATAAGCACAATATTAGTTCATGAGATGCTCCAAATCTGATCACAAATAGGCCAAATAAATCATGCAATTTCACGGAAAATATGGAGGATTACAAAGAAAGTGCATGATAGAGGGGCCAAGCATGGTTGAGCCCTTCTTCAATGTTGAATAGGGGCTCAAAATAAGCCCACTAACAGTTTACATCAGGCTCGAAATCAGATCACTCAAAAGCCAAACAAAGCATGCAAATAATTGGCATAAAGGGTGATATTGAAAGAAGTGCATCATGGAGACACCAAACAGAGTTGAGCCCTTCTACAAAGTTGTAGAGGGGCTCAAAATAAGCCTAAAACCAGTAGAGGTCAGAGCCCAAAACAAAAAGGAAATAGGGTAAAGAATTGATAGAAAATTATGCTAGAAAAAGGGAATTAGAGGCTTACCCTTGAAGATCTAACTTTGGTGGCTTCTTAGCTTCAATTTGCTGCTTCTTAACCTCTGGAAAACACTCCTTTGCTGCTGGAATGGAGTTGATGATGGTGGTGCTTAGGGTTGATGAAGGATTGAGCTAGAACCTTGAAGGTTTTTTGAGCTTTGGAGATAGAAAATGGAGGTTTTGAAGGAGGAGCTTATGAGATGAAATTTTCTAACCC
Organism: Camellia granthamiana; assembly: GCA_036172215.1. Classification (NCBI taxonomy): domain Eukaryota; kingdom Viridiplantae; phylum Streptophyta; class Magnoliopsida; order Ericales; family Theaceae; genus Camellia; species Camellia granthamiana. The sequence goes on along the minus strand of CM069905.1, from coordinate 34,895,281 downwards.
TAGCAAAGGAGCTGTCCAGCCCCTTAAATAGGCAAGAAAGGGTGTAAAAGGGGAGGGAAATGGAGGCAAGCTTTCCCTCCCAAAATATCCCCCCGGAGGGCTGGGATATTTTGAAAAATATCCGGACAGCTGTAAAGGGTGGAAAAGCAGAAAGCTGGCCGGCCAGGTGGTTTTCTGGAAGGTGGCCGGCCGGCCACCCCAACTGGTCGGCCAGCCACTCCCCCTGGCTGGCCGGCCATGGCCCAAAAATGAAGTCAAAAATTTCTGGCCGACCACCATGGTTTAGGGTCTTTCCAAGTGTGTAGAATAAGGCCCCAGGGTTGGAATCTGGCAACACTGAAACAAGAGTCACAACATAGAACTTGAAGGAGAGGCTCAAAAATGAAATTCACAATTACTGGCCGACCACCACTTTTTGGTGTCCTCTCATGTGTGTAGAACAGGGATCCAAGGTCGGAATTTGGCAACATTGAAACAGGATTCACAACATTGCATTTAAAGAAGAGGCTCAAAAATGAAAATCTGAATTACTGGCCGACCAGTACTTTTTAGTGTCCTCCCATGTGCCCTCATCACAAATATGTAGTCCCGGCTCGAAGAAAATATCCCCAGGGTGTTCAACATTGGCCCGGAAGTGAGCAAAACGGGCGCCGGAGGAGCGAAACTGGTTTTCTGGAACAATTGCTGGCCTCCCACCCTCCAGTGATCTTCCTGATGCTAAAACAGAGGTACCTGTCAAAATTGAACAAAAACCGATGCAAAATGAAAGCTCGGGGCCCAAACCGCGAGGTTCGGGGTCCCGAAAATGGGCTGCAGGCACCGAAAGTGGCGTTCGGCCACGAAGTGGGTATCTGAGACCCCAGTGTTCCTCGAAATGATAAAACAGAGGCACTTGCCAAAAACCGGAGAAATCGGAGATGGTTGGGCGGTCCCGAACCGAGGCACACGGCCTGACGGCTCCGAAAACCGGGAGCCGGGCTCCGAAATGGGCAAAATGGCCTACGGCCACGAAAAGTAGCCCACGGCCACTGAGAGATAGTCCACGGGACCACTCCCTTCCCTCAGGAAAGAAAATAGAGAAAACCGAGTCCGGTTCGCAAACCGAGGCAAGGCACAGAAGAGAGTTCGGAAGTCCGGAGGCAGGGCGCACGGCCGCGACTCTGAGACTTCTGAACGAGCACAGTATGCAACATCACCAAGCGCTCAATCGGTGACATCTGAGTCTTAAGGTCGGTCAAAAATGGGGTGTCTACAGTTGCCCCTCTTTGACAGAACTCGGAAGTCAAGAAGTGACGGGAGTGAATGTCAAAGCCCAGAGACGACCCATTTTTGACAAGGCCGAAGACTTAGACAATCATACAAGATAGACAAAGACGTGCCCGCAGGCGTGCCCGCAGGCAAAGGGGCAAAATGCAAAATGACAGGCACGGAGCCAAGTGATCATGCAAGTGCAGCAAGCTGTAATGAAGCAAGTATCGACAAATAGATGCAACAGTTTTAAGCAAGAATGCAAAGCAACGACTACATTTCATGCAGTTAGGAATGCGGAGAATTATTCAATTCTCGTCGCGTCTCACACGGAGAAGATACGATACCTGCGCGATTCGTCTGGTCGCACCAGCCTCAAATGAACCGTACATACAATATCGTGCCTGCAAAATAGAGAAATTCAACAAGAACAATATGCCAACAACATATATTCAATGTGATTCCTATGATTCCAAAAGCTTGACACTCACAGTGTCGGTGAATGAATGCATCGCAATGTAAGAAAAGATAATGCGTGACAACGCATGTTTAAGCACAGAAGTATGGTAGTAACAAGAAAGCGTGCATGATAATGCAAAACATTCATGAGAATGCAAATTATGAGCCAAATAATGCAAAACGAGCACAAATCAGGGTGCCCGTTTGTTGCGCAACAACGAGCTGGAAAACGCGCATTTTGGCAACGGCAACTCGATCGCGGCCTCTGATTCACCTCTTGGAGAGGTCACAACATGTTTAAAAAGGATACACTCTAATTTTGATGAATAATGATGAGACACATGTCAGAAATTGCAATTGAAGTTCCGGTGGAGCAATTCGGCGCCAGAAAGTGCACTTTTCTTAAACTTTTTCAGGTCCCGGGAACTCCGATTTTCCTCAAAATTTACAGAGAGGTAGGGGAGGGGGTGGGGACCATGGTCGGCCAGCCCACTGCCCTAGGAGAGGCCATCGGCCAGGGCAAAAAAGTAAAGGGGCCGGCCAGCCAGGTTAGGTGGCCGGCCGGCCACTGCCCAAAAGCAGGGGCATTTTGGTCTTTTCGGCCATTTCTATATATATGCTTGCCCATTGCCTCCGAAATCACTCCCAAAGTTGTGAAAACTCCTCCTCTTGCTCCCCAGACCATTTCCTCTTTCAGATCTGCATTTTATACGCGCCCTCCGGCTTTCCACACAAGTTGTTTCTGTGAAATCCTTCAATTTTAAGCACTTTGAGCCGACTAAATTTTGACTTCGGGGCTTCTCTTCTCATTTTCACCACTTGAGGTAATTTTGTCTCAATATTTGGAAGATTTTCCCGGGAGTTGACTTTTGTTGACTTTTCATTTCCCGAGAGTTGACTTTTGTTGACTTTTTCCAATTTTGGCTCATTTTGCTCATTTTTGCTTCTCTTTGCAGATTTCTCGACATGGCGGGTCACTTTCCTCACGGCGGAGGTTTTCCCGGCGCCGGAGATGATTTTGATATTATGACATTGCCCCCGAGGGTTCGCCCTTTTGTTCCTGATCGATACGCACCAGCGGTACATAGGCTTCCGCGAGCCACTTTTCGTCATTTCACCGAGTTCAACGATCGGGTACCAGGGGATCTCCTTCTGCGAGAGCCGGAGCAGCACCTCTCCTATGATGCAGAGGTATTTTACTTTATTTCCTGTATCTTTCGTGCATTTTGTTCCTTTACCATGCTTAGACGCACAGTTTAGCTTATGACATAGTATTTGCATCCTGAGCATGCGACTTAGCCACTTGAATTTCATGAACACCCGGCTCATTGACTGAATGTGAACGCACAGTACACATTAGTTAGAAATTGAACACACGGCTCAAACATTGATTCACCAAACACACAGCCCGAAGTCGAAAATGAGCACACAGCACATACTGACTAAGAGTAGAACACACAGTCCCAAAGCTCAGATCTTCTGAACACGCAGCCCAGATTTGAAGCGAACACGCAGCCCACTGATTAAGAGCAGAACACACAGCCCTAAACTCTGATTTACTGAACACGCAGCCCAGATTTGAAGCGAACACGCAGCCCACTGATTAAGAGTAGAACACACAGCCCTAAACTCTGATTTACTGAACACGCAGCCCATATTTGAAGTGAACACACAGCCCACTGATTAAGAGTAGAACACACAGCCCTAAACTCTGATTTACTGAACACGCAGCCCAGATTTGAAGTGAACACACAGCCCACTGATTAAGAGTAGAACACACAGCCCTAAACTCTGATTTACTGAACACGCAGCCCAGATTTGAAGCGAACACACAGCCCACTGATTAAGACTAGAACACACAGCTCTAAACTCTGATTTACTGAACACGCAGCCCAGATTTGAAGTGAACACACAGCCCACTAATTTTCTGAAATTTGAACACGCAGCCCAAATACCAAATTTACTGAACACGCAGCCCAGATTTGAAGTGAACACACAGCCCACTAATTTTCTGAAATTTGAACACGCAGCCCAAATACCAAATTTACTGAACACGCAGCCCAGATTTGATGTGAACACACAGCCCACTAATTTTCTGAAATTTGAACACGCAGCCCAAATACCAAATTTACTGAACACGCAGCCCAGATTTGAAGTGAACACACAGCCCACTAATTTTCTGAAATTTGAACACGCAGCCCAAATACCAAATTTACTGAACACGCAGCCCAGATTTGAAGTGAACACACAGCCCACTGATTAAGACTAGAACACACAGCTCTAAACTCTGATTTACTGAACACGCAGCCCAGATTTGAGTGAACACGCAGCCCACTGAACACAATTCATTCATTTCATTTGCACACAGCTCATTCATTTGATTTGCACACAGCTCATTCATTTGATTTGCACACAGCTCATTCATTTGATTTGCTGAAACGTTTATTCATTCTGAATGCAGGTTGGCTCTCGCACCGTGCGAGGGTATGGCTCCACCGCCGCGAGGGAGTGGTATACTGAGCTTCCGGAAGCCGTCCGGGATTTGGTTGACTTTGCAGGATTCGGACCATTCTGCAGGGGGTTATCTCACTGTCTTATCAGTAGGACATTATTTGCTGCTCTGGCGGAGAGATGGTGGGACACCACCAATTCTTTCCATTTTTCTGCGACTGGGGATATGACCATGACCCCACTGGACTTCGCTATGCTCACCGGCCTAGACCTAGGCGGTGGACCCATTCCCTACGACGAAGATATGGGTCAGTGGGAGGCTGCTTGGATGCATCTATTGGGGGCCCGCCCGCCTGTAGACAGAGGTACAGGGAGGGTTCGGTATACTTGGTTCTCTTCCCATTTCCGGCGGCCACAGATGGAGCCTGAGTCTCCCGAGGAGGTCGAGCAGTATACTCGTGGTTTCCTCATGTTCCTCTTCGGCACCACCCTGTTTGCTGATAGAGGGAACATGGTTGGGCTATATCTCTTGAGTGCCCTAGTAGACCTATCACAGGTCAATCAGTATGATTGGGGCGGCGCTGGCCTGGCTACCCTTTATTGCTACATGAGTGCAGTCTCTCGCACGCGGGGGGACTTACTCGGCGGCTACTGGAGAGCCTAGGAGGTACATTCTGTCCTCTTGATTTATATTTTTGCTCCTCATTACTTGTTCACTGCACACACAGCGCACTTTGCACTCTGTATTCTGCCTTTAGCACTTTGTATTCACATCCCGCACTGCTTTTCTCAGCTATGGGTATATGCGTATTTCCCCACATTAGCCCCGGAGATGGAGGTGGCAGGACCTCCTATGACTCCGTTTTCATTGATGTTTGAGGGCGAGCACCTATCGAGGCCTCGAGAGACTCTCTTCTCTCTGCGACAGTACTTCGACACCGTGCGCGCGACAGAGGTATTTCAGAACTCTCAGTTCCTTTCATTTTCATCTTTGATCTGTTTTGTATTTCTTGATTTCTGATTAATTTGTACACTGGTTATCCACAGATCACCTGGCAACCCTGGGCAGTCTTTGGCGACGATCTCGAGAATCAGTACCCCGGAGGGTCGACTAGTTCCCAGTATAGGTTCCTGCTCGAGGGACTCGTCGGCAGGGCTTGGTTCCTGGGGGAACGCTTTCAGCGTCAGGTGTGGGGGTATGATTCTCAGGACCCTCCTGCTGTGCCTCCACCCACTATGCGGACTGCCGACAGGCTAACTACTGAGGAGGTCACTAGGGACATGCAGGGTACCGATGCTTTACTACATCTCATTGAGGGGAACTACGCCACCTATCGCCGCATATATCTGATGCCCCCCTTGACGGGAGTACGGGCTCCACCACTGAGGTCCACTGGCACACCATCTTCGAGTCGTGCCCGTGCTGCAGACATCCCCTCTTCTAGCAGGGCTGGTGCATCTAGAGGTAGAGGCAGTTCGATTCCTCCGATCCCTCCGACTCTCGATCATCCTGGATGGCCAGATATGCCGACTGAGTTGACGGGGTGGCAGTATGGGACTACTTCTCCGATTCCGATCCCTATAGAGCCTCCGATGCCTGGTCACAAATATGTCAGAGACCCTGATTCACCACCGGTATGTTTTACAGCTTTGATTTATCAGTCGGACATTTGGACATCCATTCCTTTACTGATAGTTTTGCATTTGTGTCTGTAGCCTCCAGTCGAGTACATGGACGAGATGCTTGGGATGTTAGCCTCACTTGAGGGGATGGTCCTGCGTAGAGAGGCACAGATGTCCATCATGGGCTTCCAGGTACCCTTCATCTCTCTTGCATTTATCATATTTGTGATGACATGCTGGCCTTGAGCATTCTGCTACACCAATAGGCTATGTAGAACACATCTTGCACACATCCCACTCACATACTGTACTTGCACCTGCTTTTTATGTTTGAACTGATGTATTGCACTTTTCATTTTCAGATGCCTCCCGTATATGCTTCGACACGAGGTGGGTCACCCGGGCCTTCTCAGAGAGGTCGAGGTGTTAGACCTACTCGAGGTACTGGGCCCCGAGGAGTTGGGCCATCCAGGCCTTACCGAGGAGCTCGAGGAGCAGGGTCGTCTCGCAGACGCAGAGCACCCATTGTCGAGGATGAGGAGGAGGAGGTCGCAGACCGTGTGTCAGAGACATCTCCTGGGGAGGGAGGCTCCGGTCTTGGTTCCGGAAGCGGAGGCGAGGCTGAGGGGGATCCGGAGGATGACAGCTCTGATCCGGATGGTGATGATGGTGCAGAGGTTGTCCCGCAAAAGAGGATGAGAGGGCCTCCTCATTCCCGTTCCCGAGGATACTGATGTTATTTCCTGCTTTATTTTACTTTTTGGCTAGTAGTTTGTAGCACTTTGCACATTATTAGGCAGTTTTATTTCCTGTAAAACTTGTACCTTTATTTTGCTGTAAAACATGATGGAATGAAACAGCTTTTGAAAATGTGCTTGCTTTTGAAACTCCTAACATCGCATCGCATCATTTTGCACAAAAATGGAATTGAATGGAAATGTGTCTTGTGTATTTACCGAGTCAGGTAATGAACCGACGCGACAAATCGAAACAACTCGACTCACTAAGAAATAATAGAATCTTAGCAAGTTTACAACTCGATAAACAAAGTACAACAATGTTAACGACTCAATAGACAAGACTTAAGAAAATTGTGTAACAAAAAAGTAACAATTCAAAACACAAAATGCGACAGCTCGACAAAACTTACAACTCGATAAACAAAACAACAACTCGATAAGCAAAATACAACAGAACATACTTCGGACGGACAATCCGGATGATGGAACGCACCCGTAACCGAGAGAAATGGAGGCCTTCGACATTCCCGATGCATGAAAGTGCCTCAAACTTCCTCCCGGCGGGCAAAACAGGACCAATGCATGGCCGAAAACATTTTGTAGCTAGAGCCTAGAAGGTGGCCGGCCTACTAGGATAGATGGCCGGCCGGCCACCTCTCCCGCAACCTCCAGAAATTTGACACGTGTCCTTCGAATAGTGTTTTGCCCCTCTATAAAAGCCCCACCCTTGAAACTCATTCCTTTCATCACCTTTCCTCACAAAAATGGAGGCATTTCTCGCAGAAAATCTCACATCTTGGATTTCTTCTTTAGATGGCTCGGAGAAGTTGAATTTCCGGGGTTTTGGCTTGAATGCACTGTTCACGCTGGGCCGGACTCCACTGCATCTTCCTTTCCTCTACGCCGCGGCAAGGTTTTGGAACCCGGTGACGCACGTCTTCAGCTTTGGAGGGCAAGAGGCATGTCCCACTTTTGAAGATTTTCAAGCCTTGATGGAATCCGAGCGAGGCGAGGAGATCTTGCCCCAGCTCAATTTTGGCTATGCCCAGACCTTAGGGCGGATGTGCGGTCTTAATGCGCATGATGCTAGATCTCTTATTGGTGATGGCATGTTGGATATCCCGAGCCTGATTTACCGATTTTCTGATGCCGGTGACCGCGGCAACCACTATTGGCAAGGCTTCCGGCAGCATGCCCTCTGCTTGTGCCTACTATCTCATTTTCTGTTTGTCTCGGGCTTCGGAGGAGCTAGCATTCGTTTGATTGAAGTCGCCCAAGGTTTGAGAGAAGGAAAGAGTTGCATCGCCATGACTCTGGCCGAGACACTGATGGGCTTGGATGCTTTCCACTGCCGAGAGACCACCAGGTTTGCAGGGAGTCCACTACTGCTACAGGTAATGTTTCCCACCCAAGCTCACATGTATGTTTGCTCACATCACTCGGCCCTCGGGCTCGGTTTTTCTCACAAAACCCTCATCTTACTTTTCTCTCATCGCACATCTCTCTATTCTTTATTCTCTCATTTTTCAATCCCTCCCCAGATATGGTTGATGGATAAATTGCAAGTTGTGGACTCTTGTCCTGCTTATTCAGCCCGTGGCTACTTCTTTCGGCAACGCCTAGTGCATGCTCCTGATGAGAGCTGGTGGTTTGAATGGATGTGCAACTTGTCGGCGGATCGCATTGCGTGGCGTTGTCCTTGGCTCAATCTCCCGGCGATGAGCTATAGCATGTCCCGGCAGGTCGGGATTCGACTGATCGGCTTGACTCATTGTGTGTTCTATTTCCCATTCCGTATTCTGCGCCAGTTTGGCCGTGATCAGACTTGCCCTCCGGAGGGGATTGAGTATCCGGCTACATTTCCAGTTCGAGGTGCACAGCTGGCTCGACAGGCCGCAGCATGGAGAATTAGAGAGCTTCTGGCCCCTGCCCTTACTTTTAGTTGCACTTTATCTGACGAGTGCTGGGATTGGCTCAACGAGGAAGCACAGGTTGGGCCTAGGCTGGCATCAGAGGCTTCAACCAGCTCTGGGAGGGGGCGCAGGGACACCTGACTTGACTAGGCCCCAGATTTATTGCTTTATTAGTACTTTCAAGTTTTCGTTATGAATGTAATAAAAGCAACTTCAATTGTATGCAAGAGCAGGAGAACTCTGTTTTGAAATCAATGAAATTGAAGGTTGTGGTACTGAAAATTTCCCGTTTTGGTCCAAAAATGGTCTTAGTTGTGAAAGGATTAATTTGAACAAAGTCAACTTTTATTAAAACTTTTCAAAACTATTTTCGATAAGGATTAGAACTGGACACGCCTGAGATCTGTCACTGAGGTGCACAACTCCGGATCCTAGCAACTGGAAAGTTGCCCCTAGTCTGAATGGTACCACAGCACTTCCTGGCAACGGAAAGTTGCCCCTAGTCTGAGTAGCACTGTACCGGAGATCACGATAAATGCTGATGAATAGAGATGACTGAGATGATCAATATGGACAAAGTTGATCGCGGAAAAGATTGTGGCTGAACTTCAGGATGAAGCTGCCTACGTATCCCATAGATGGGAATCAAGCCTTACGTAGTTCAGGCTTAGGTTCGCTCGGGTATTTTTACTCTCCTTTTGCGCTCTAACTTTTGCCAAGGCCGCCCTTTACGGGTTTTCAACCTTGCGAGCTCAGTTTTTATATTTTCAAATTTTTTGTGCTCTGAGTTTTGCCTAGGTCGCCCTTTCGAGTTTTCGGCCTAGCGAGCCTCTCAGGGGTAGTATTTCTTCAACTTGTCCATGTTGATCGGTTGTGAGAACTCCAAGCCATCTAGATCCATCAGAACCACAGCCCCACCTGACCAGATTGACTTGATGATGTAGGGACCAGTCCAATTGGGTCTGAACTTGCCCCTTGGGTCGTGGATGGGAGCTCGGTTGTCCTTGAGCACCAAATCTCCTTCTTTCAAGTTCCTGGACTTAACCTTCTTGTTAAAAGCCCGGGCGATTCTGCGTTGATAACCCTGAACATGGTACAGTGCCTTCAACCTTCTTTCATCAAAAAGCATGAGTTCCTCAAATCTATTTTGCTGCCAATCTGCCTCGGCTATTTGGCACTCGACCAATACTCTCAACGACGGAACCTCAATCTCAATTGGTAGAACGGCCTCCATCCCATAGACTAATGAATACGGAGTCGCCCCTGTAGAAGTTCTGATTGAAGTCCGGTAGCCCCATAGAGCAAACGGCAGCTTATCTGGCCAGTCCCGGTAGGTTTCCACCATCTTCTGTAGTATGCGCTTGATATTCTTGTTGGCTGCCTCAACTGCTCCATTGGTTTGCGGCCGGTAAGTAGATGACTTATGAAAAGCCACATTGTATTTCTCCAACAAGTCTATCACTTCCTTCTTAAAGTGGGAACCATTGTCTGAAACGATTTCATTTGGGACTCCGTAGCGACAGATGATGTTGTTCCTGATAAATTTTGCAACGTGCGAAGCCTTCAACACCGCATAAGATTGGGCCTCAACCCACTTCGTGAAATAATCTATCGCTACCAAGATGAACTCATGCCCATTCGACCCCTTTGGCGTGACAACTCCGATCACATCAATTCCCCAGACTGAAAATGGCCATGGCGAAGTCATGTTGTACAGCTTTGATGGCGGGATGTTCATGCGATTTGCATGGATCTGACATTTGTGACATCGCCGGACGAAACCAATACAATCCTCCTCCATGGTGGACCAGTAATAACCCTGTCTGAGGATCTTCCTTGCCAGCATGACCCCATTCATGTGTGCTCCACATTCTCCTCCATGGATGGCTTCCATCAGACGCTTTGATTCCTCTGCATCGACACACAGTTTATGCATTCCCACATGACCCCTTTTATACAGTTTACCCCCGCAGATGCTGAACTGAACGGCCAATCTTCTTATTGCCCTTTTGTCTTTGGCATTTACCCCTGGCGGGTACGCTTCTTTCTCCAAGAAATTCCAGATATCGTGATACCAAGGGTGTTCGTCCTGAACTTCATCTATGGCTGCAATCGACTCATAGGCAGGTGCAAATTTCTGATCGATAATGACTGGACGCATTCGGACTCCACATGGGATGTCTATCATGGATGATAGAGTTGCTAAAGAATCTGCGAACCTGTTGTTCTCTCTCAGTAGGTGAGTAAAACTTAACTTTTCAAACCGAGGAATCAGCAAGTCCAAGGTCTGGTGATGCATCATCATATTTTCCTCTTTAACTTTCCAGTCTCCTTTAGCTTGAGACACAACAAGGTTCGAATCCCCAATGACATCCAGCCGTTTTGCCCCTAGTTCCAGGGCTGCTTCTAAACCAGCGATACACGCCTCGTATTCTGCTTCATTGTTCGAGACTTTGAATCGGAGTTTAAAGGCTAGAGGGATACGGGAATTGTCGGGTGCTATCAGCAACACTCCTATCCCATACCCATGTTGATTTGACGCTCCGTCAAAGTACATCGTCCAAATTTCATCGTCGATATACAGAATTGCTTCATCTGGGAATAGATACTCAACTGCTTCATCCCCCTCAACCGGATGGTCGGCAAGGAACTCTGCCACTGCTCTTCCTTTCACTGACTTGCGTGTGACGTATGTGAGATCAAATTCGGAGAGCAACAGCAACCAACGGGCTAGCCTACCTGTAAGTGCTGGTTTCTCAAAAAGATATTTGATGGGATCAAGTCGTGAAACCAACATTACAGAGTAAGCTAACAGGTAGTGCCGTAACTTCCTGGTAGCCCATACCAGAGCTAAGCAAGCCTTTTCTAACGGTGTATACCGGGTCTCATATTCCAGCATTTTCTTGCTCAAATAATAGATGGCTCTTTCCACCTTATCTTCTGATTCTTGTGCAAGCATGCAGCCCATTGTAGTTTCAGTCACTGACAGATACAAAATCAACAGTTTCCCCGGTTCTGGTGGTGATAAAACGGGTGGGTTCTGTAGATATTCTTTAATCTGTTCAAATGCAGCTTGACATCGGCCGTCCCATTGGAACTTCTTTCCTTTCTTGAGGAGGCCAAAAAGTGGTTCACAAGTCAAGGTTAATTTTGAGATAAACCGTCTTATGAATTGCACTTTACCCAGAAAGCCTCGCACCTCCTTTTCAGTCCTTGGTGGTGGCATTTCTAAGATGGCCTTGATTTTGGAAGGGTCGACCTCGATGCCCCTTTGTGTAATCAGAAACCCCAGCATTTTTCCCGCTGTAACACCAAATGTACATTTCTGAGGGTTTAGCCGCAACCGGAATTCCCTGATCCTTTGGAAAAACTTATGCAAGGCGGTGTAGTGGCCCTCTCTTTCTTTGGACTTGACAATCATGTCGTCCACATACACCTCAACCTCTTTGTGGATCATATCATGTAATATTGTGGTCGCGGCCCGTTGATAAGTAGCTCCAGCGTTCTTCAACCCAAACGGCATAACTCTGTAGCAGTATGTCCCCCACGGGGTGGTGAATGCAGTCTTTTCCCGGTCTTCGGGTGCCATCACTATCTGATTATACCCTGAGAAGCCATCCATGAATGAGAGCAAAGCGTGCCCTGCTGTGAAGTCCACTAACTCATCGATGTGCGGTAGGGGAAAGTCGTCCTTTGGACTAACTCTGTTCAGATCTCTGAAGTCTACACACACCCAGATCCTGCCATCTTTCTTCGGCACCGGCACAATGTTGGCCAACCAAGTCGGGTATTCGGATACCAGCAGGAAGCCTGCGTCGATTTGCTTGGTGACTTCTTCTTTGATCTTGAGGGCCCAGTCTGGGCAGATCCTTCTGAGCTTCTGCTTGACAGGTCGGGCCTCGGGGTCAAGGGGGATCCGATGCTGTACAATCTCAGGATCGATTCCAGGCATGTCTTCGTAAGACCACGCGAAAACATCTTTGAAATCTTTTAATAAAGTGACTAAGCGCTCGCGTTCCTCCGAAGACAACGTGGACCCGATCTGGACCAGCCGCGGGTCCTCCTCAGTACCAATGTTCACGGAAATGATTTCATCCATTAATGGCTTAACAAATCTCTCATGCTCCTGTTCAATTAAACGTTGTAAAACCGGAGGAACTTCGTCCTCTTCGTTTTCATCAAAGTTTTGAAAGTCTGAATTAATACAATAAATTAGGGGCACGGAAAAGTACTCAGAAACCACAGTTGCCTGATTCTCATTAAGTTCATCCAAATCGTCCTCGGTTACAATAGACTCAAATGAGAAAGAAAAAGACGACCTGGACAAGACCGTGGCATCCGGGTTAACATCCCCAGGAGTACCAGACTCAGACTCAGTCGAGCTGGAACCTGATTCCGACTCACAAGACTCGGTGGAATCAGATTCCGGCTCACTACCTGACCCGGTGCTGCTGGACAGAAATCCCTCCTCGTATTGCCAGGTGAGGGAGGCTGCGATTGATGCATCCAAGATAGCTGCTGGTCGGCTCGCAGCCGTTTCATTCCCAATCATGGAAACCACAAAGTTATCCCCCAAGCACTCTTGGTCGATCGGAGGATCAGAGAGGAGACATGCCAGTGCTACCCCCATTTCAAATTCAATGCCCTCAGGATCCACTGCTTTATACTGCTCAACCTCAGCTGGTAGGTCTGTCTGCTCTGCGGCAACATCATCCCCGGATAGTTGGAGGTCGAAAAAGATCTCGAAGCCTGGCACGCGCTTCTTCTCCGCGTTCAGCCACGGCTCTGGGAAGCCGCAAAATGGAAAGTCCTTCCCCTCCCGGACGAAGCGTCCGTTCAGGGTACCCTAAATGGGCCTATGCATTAAATCAAAAGGCTTCCCAGCCTGTTTTGCTTTGGCTCTGCCGGCCATTTCCTTCCCTTTCCTTGCCCAATCTTCTTTGGTGGGCAGATAACCCAGTCCAAAGGTATGTGGATTGTGTGGCACTTCGGCCAACGCTGCGACTCCTTTCCTGCCGCTTCTTCCCAATCCCATCCCGGGGATATGTTGTAGCTTGTTCATGAGGTAGACGGATTGAGCACTGACGTACACACCTTCATTCACAGCCATAATGTTTTGCACCACCCGGGCCTCAGCCAAAGTAAATCCCGATATAAACACGTCTTCCATGCCGTGTTCAATCTCTAAGACTGGCGTAGATATCTCCGGAGGGGGATGGATTGATGAGTTCCCAAACACAATGGCTACTCCCTTTCCACAGGGGTATTTCACCATTTGATGTAGAGTAGATGAGACGGCCTTTACCTGATGCAACCAGGGTCGCCCCAAAAGCATGTTAAAGGATGCAGGGACCTCCAAGACATGAAAATCTACCTCGTGTTGTCCAGGCCCAATCTTGGTTTGGATTTTTACTGTCCCTAGGACATCCCTACTTGTATTGTCATAGGCTCTGATTACTTGAGTGGTCGGTGTGAAATCTGCGGGCTTCAACCCGATTGCATATGCCGTTCTGGCTGGGCAGACATTAATAGCGGACCCGGTATCAACAAGTACCACCGGAATCCATTTGTCCCTGCATTCTACAGAGATGTAGAGGGGTCTGTTATGATCCACGCCCTCAGGCGGCAGCTCCTTGTCTGAAAAGGTCAATGCCGGGGAACCTCCTCCCGGAAAAACCAGCCCAACCAGCTGCTCTGGTGTAGTTTCGATGGAGAGTTTGGCCTTGTCCATAGCAGATAGGACAGCCTGTCTATGTACCCTTGAAGCCATAAGCAGTCCCCAGATGGAGATGTCTGCTTGTATTCTCTTTAGCTGCTTCAGTACAGCCTCTTCTTCAATTTGCTTCTCTCTCTGTTTCTCCGCCTCTTTATCTTTCCCCGATGCTTCGGGTTGATCAAGGTGTGGGGGCTTGAAATACCGCCCACTTCTAGTCATATGGTCTACCTCTTCGAGGTACCAGGTGCTGTCTGGTTGGCCACCCGCCCAATCTTCGTCTGTGTGGGCGAGATACAAGTCGTCATCTTCCCACCACATCCCGTTAGCATCTAACAGGCACCTGTCTGGTTCGGGCATGTTTGCACTCTCAGCATTTTCCTCCCACATGCTCACAGCATGTCCTGCCCTCGTGCTTACAGCACTTTCAACCTCTTCATGGTTCTTTGCTTTTCGGATCCTCTCAGAATCCCATTTCTTCTCTTGTTCCTCCAGCGTTAATTGTTCGGTTTTCAAGATGTCTTGCTCCTGAGCGAAATTCTTCGTACCGGCGTTCTCCGGTAATTCGATCTAACTCTCGACCCTTCCGGCCACAAATGGTACTTTTGCCCCTACCGGGCCTTGCTCTGATTGAAATTCCACGATGTCTGGCTGATCATCTAACCACCCGACGACTTCTGCTGACTCCTCATATTCGAACCAGTTGATTGATGCATCCCCTGATTCTTGGTCGTTGAAAAACTGGTGGTTGGCGAAGTCCTGTTCCATTGTAGTCAGATCATCTGCCCCTTGTTCAGGTCTGTCCCCCCGGATCATGCACAGTTCAGTCTTCTCTGGCAACCCCACACTCAGCTTAGGCTGGCCCATTGACAAGATATATTCACTCGGATCATAAGCTCTGCCAGCTAAACTCTCAGACTGCTCCACCCCAGACTCAGCAGTTTTGCTCTCCTCGGAAGCCTGCCCCGTTCCATTTTCGGTGGTCACCACCTTTGGCTCAGGTTGGGTTGTGGAGGTGTCCATCATGCACAAGTCAGTGCTATCAGGAAGGATCACCTTTGGCTTGGGTAGGTGGGAGGGAGTAATGTAGATACTAGGGTCGTAAGACACGTCCCCAGTTTGGATGAGATTGATTCTTTTGGGTGGATCTTGGTTGTGTGCTGGGAGTGGGTTAGTTGTGACGTTGGGTCTCTCGGGAGGTAGAATGATGTTTTTGTCAATGAGGTCTTGAATCTCATGACGCAGCCTGTAACATTGGTCGGTATCATGACCATGCTGCTGGTGGTATTTGCAATATTTGGCTGGGTTGTGGGAAGGGGGGAGTGGATTTGGAGGAGGCCTCGGTTCCAAGGGTTTCAGATGCCCCTTTCTGACTAGAACCCCGAGGACTTTGGACAAAGGCATATGTAGTGGGGAGAAGGTTCGTTGACCCCTGGATTGGTATCTTGAAGCTTGGTTACTGCTCCCAGATGCATCAGAAAAAGGTGTGGCCGCTGCGGGCCTTGGTTGGGGAGGGGGAGTGGTGGTGACCATACCGACCTCTGAAGTCCTTGTGTTGGCGGAGCCACTCGGGCCCGCATTGTTATTACGGTTGAATGTTCTTCGGGGCTGCTCCCGATCCTGATCGATCAATCCTTGCTTCATCGCATCTTCGATCTGTACCCCCATCTCGTGTAAATCTGAGAAGGTGGGGAAAGGGAGTACGATCATTTTCTGCATTAACTTAGGTTGGAGATTGCGCACAATCATCCGGATTTGATCCTTATCAGTTGGCCTTAAGGTCATCATCGATGCCTTTGCTCTCCACCGAGTTACAAAATCAGAGAAAGTCTCTTTTTGTTCCTGCCTCGTCGTTTCAAGATCACGCGTTGTAATCTCGATCTGAGTATTATATGAATATTGTGCAACGAAGGCCTCGGCTAGCTCATCCCAATTTCTCTTCACATCATCTTCCAATTTTGCGTACCAGATGGCCGCAACCCCTGACAAAGTTCTGCCAAATAAAGAAAGCTTTTGCGGTCGGGTTAGGCCCATCGGCCTCAAGACGTCCGAAAATAGCCGGAGATGGACCATAGGATCCCCTGATCCGTCAAAACGATCAATCTGCGGCATCTTAAATCTGTCCGGCAGTGTCACGGCGACGTCAGTGTAGCCGTCTTCAATATCTGGGATGGCCTTCACTCCCTGTGACTTCTTGAAGAGCTTTTTCAATTTGCTCAACTTCAGAGCTGTCTGGTCCACCTCGAACTCAAATGGGGAGTCCGGGTGATTGGGTGTAAGATTCTTGGACAGTTGCGGCGGAAGCGGGGGCGGAGCCAGCCCCGTTGGAAGACTCATGTCCTCTTGAGTGTTTTGGAAGTTTGGCAGAGCGTTCTGTGGATTTGGGAGAGTATTCTGGGTGTTCTGGGTATTCTGAGGATTCGGAGGGGCATTCTGAGGATTTAGCAGGGTATTCTGGCCAGTGGGTGCCTGCTCAGGCAGTGGAGCCGCTGGTGGAGGGGGAATCTGATGCGCCCCTAGTGGAGGAGGGACCTGGTGTGAAGCAGATGCTGCATTCTGCTGTTGTAATCTGGTGATCAGCTCAGACTGCTGGGCCATGACAGCGGCTTGCTGTTTAGAAAATTCCGCCTGGCGGATAGCATCATCTTGCATCTGTTTCATGCTCTCATTCATCTGGCGCATCATCGCCTCCATCCCTGATGTATCCTGATGTTCCATCTGAATAGCTGGCAAGTGTATCTCTATAGCGGACACAGAAATCTCAGTCCGACTGTCTGTTGCTAAAGTAGACTGCTGTACCAGTAATCTCTGCTCTGATGGACTGCGTTTCCTCGGTCTCCTTCTGATAACCGGGGGTAGTGAATGGAACACCGGATGTCCGTCAACTAGATCCTCAGATCGAGTAAGTCGGCGACCTCGTGTCCAAAGTGCTTGGGGAATATCTGATGGTTCGGAAGCAATTGTGCCACAAACTGCCCTAGCAAAAGATAAATAAAGCGAAAAGGGAATAAATAACCAGAAAAACGGGCAGCATAACAGCTTAATTTAAATACACACAACACACAGTCGGGCATACAACACGCAGTTAATAAGCTGGAAATACACTGTCCTCAACCACTGGTCACTGTTCCTGTATCACTGTTCCTCTAAACTGAATCCGATATCCGCAGACAACTGATTCTCAGATAACTGACTGATGCCCGCAGGCCTGATATCCAAACTCATAAACTGATGCCCGCAGGCCTGATGCCGAAACTCAGAAACTGATACATGCATTCCTTGTAGAGACGCACTCTAACAAGCACATAACAGATAAGTGAAAGCCAAAACACCCCTATGTTGGGGTAGGGTTTCCCTGTCCTATTTTGTCAGGAACTAGGGTTTCACTACGCACGCAGCGGCTTCAAACAACCTATAAACGGGTAAGCAACCTGTCCTAATTTGGAATGGTCACTATGGATCCGAATATGCACTAGGTCGAATGGTCAAAAAGGGTGCCCCGATAAAACCGGGGTTTGTGTTCCCATACTGTCAGAGCCCAGAGCCGATTAGCCTTACGGACATGACTTGACAAGACAAGCCTCCGGCAAATCGTTCGGGAATGGCATATGGCAAACACAGTGTCCTAGGCGCACCAATGCAAATGCAATGCAAAGAAACACACAAGTGTAGTCAAAACCAGATATCATGAATTCGAGTCAAGTTCTCTAAGTCCCCAGCAGAGTCGCCAGAAACTGTAACAAGCCCGCGAGGGACCTCGCTACAGTTCGGACTCGATTTGTGCCACGGTTCTAAATCTCGAACCAAAGAGTCCAAATCCGGCAAACCGTTTTTGAAAACAGATTTTTTTGAAAGAAATGCCAAACATGGACTGCTTTGCCAGATACAGAATCGCCACCTAAATATTTTTTAAATGGGAAATTTAGGAAACCCTAACTCGGTGCCAAAGGCCACGTGTCCGTCATCACCAAAGTTGGCTCGGGAACTTTGGTACGATTGGGGAAGGTCACATCGTGAGCACCCCCGCTCGCCCGGTCAAAGACCGGCCTCTACTAACTATGATATCTGTTTTTGAAAACATTGTGAGTTCTTATTCCGGTTATTAGCCTAGATTTACTATGTGATGCGCACAGCATACAAGTATAGACTGAGTCACCTGAATTGGGACAAAACATTTCATGTTTGTTTGCTTGAAAATGGTTTGATGGTGCTACCCGCAGGTAGGCTAAGACGTGGATTTGCCACCCTCAGGTGGGCTTAGAAAACAGTGATTTTGCCACTATCTAGTGGGCTTAAAACAAACCTTTGATGAATTGTCCCAATCCAAATAACACAACCTCCACCCACAGGCATTCAGGCAGTTATATCACATAAGCAAATAACCTCATGGTAAGCATGCTATTATGGCAGTCACTCACACGCATGCAAGGATGCTAAAGCCTAAAAACTCACCGAGTACTCCAAGCCAAAACCGAAACTACATTAGAAATCATGCATGATCCTAAGTATACAGAATTGCCTAATGCAACACATGCAGAATGCAACTATAGCAGGCTCGGCTATTCTAAACATGGCATATGAAATGCTACAGCTATCAAGTATTCAACTTGGAATTGAAATACGAATGCAGTTTGTATGATGCGCCGAGCCCGGTGCATGCAAAACAGATGAATGATGCAAACATGCTGTCATACTGTATGCTAATTTGAAATATGCCCTATATCTAACCATTGTAAGCGGATAAATAAAAGGGAGAAAGAAATGGGGGTTGGAAGACATACATCACACTCACACACCCTTATTACAGCATTGCCCTCGCGCAGAGGGTCCAAATAAAATAATACAGTCCGAATAAAAGAATAATACAGATTTCTAATTAATTAACAAATTAAACTAAGAAAACTGTAAAACTGGCATGCAAGCCAGGGACTGCCTTGCTTCTGACGGATGATGCATGTTGGGCTGCCTGGCGCGAAAATCCACTGGGATGCCCCGATTAGCCTCTGTTCGCAATGTTTCTCGAAATGCGTGCCAGACTCCGAAAAGTTGCTGATCCTTGATTTTGCTGCAACAGAGAGCAGGAAAGGGGCATAGCAATGTATTTCACAAATATATGCATGCCTCGATCCTCGTGCCACCAATCACGCGTCTCGATGCATGATGGCCGAGGAGCCGAATTGCACAACTCAATATAGGATGAATGCATATGAATGCTACAACAAAACCTAGCTCCATCATGGGTAATCCGGAGTGTCGGTGACTGGGGAATTGAGATCCGTTCCGTCGCTCAGAGTGCGAAACATACCTCGTTTCCCGTGCAATATGCATGATATGCATGAAATGCAACTAATATACAATCCTAGCATGCACGATGCTATGAAAATGAGGTGCCTCGAAATGCGTGCCGACGGGCACGCAAACTGAGAAAATGCATGAATGCAATCTAAGGCACACCCTAGCATGCACTATGCTATGAAAATGAAGTGCCTCGAAATGCGTGCACGCGGGCACGCAAATCGAGGTGTGCCCGCGGGCACGCAAATCGAGGAATGCGAAATGACCTGCGAAATGCAACGATGGGCTTATACCAACATGAGAGGGCCTCACTCACACTCACACGGGATGCCGGAATGATAAAAATGAGGTGCCTCGAAATGCGTGCCCACTGGCACGCAAATCGAGGCATGGCCCGAAGGCATGAAATGATGCACGGAATGCAATGTGAACTTATACTAACATGAGAGAGCCTCAGCCACACTCACATAAGCTGTCGGAATGATAAAAATGAGGTGCCTCGAAATGCGTGCCCACTGGCACGCAAACCGAGGCAATGCACTAAGGCATGAAATGACATGGGAAATGATATGCAAGCATGCAAACCAAATTTCAGCAGCTAAATAAAGGGGAAAACAGCCCCGAAATGATACGAAATGACAATCAATGCATGAAATCATCCCGAAATGTGATTTTAAGTACCCGAAATGGCCTACGGCTATGCTAAACATGCAAAATTGGCACATGACAGAAAAAACAGTAGCAAGGCAGTCCCAAAAATAGCATCTTTTCAGTACAAAACATGGCCAAATTGCGAGCATAGATGTGGCAACAATGGCATGCAAAAATGGGGGAAAAGAGGGGATTTATTAAACAAGTATTATCTAGAAAATTCAAACCACAAAATTTCCTTCTACAACTTTGAAAAGGAGCCCAAAATATGCATATTTACAGTGAATGACAACTCCAAAATCAGTATGTAGATAGGCTCAAAATAGCATGCAATATATGGACCAAAAGAAGGCTATAATGATAGATCATGCATGGAAGCACCAAACAACTTTGAACCCTTAACAAAACATGAAGAATGAGCCAAAATAAGACACTTTCTAAGCCTGATGAAGGCCTAAAACAGAAGTTAGAATGGCCTAAAAAATCATGCAATTTTACGGAAAATATGAAGGATATAACATGAAGTACATGATAGAATCACCAAATGGCTTAAGGCCCTTAACAAAACATGAATAATGGACCAAAATGAGGCTCTTTCTAAGCCTGATGAAGGCTGAAATCAGAAGCCAAATAAGTCTAACAATGCATGCAAAATAGGAATAGAACATAAATCCAAAGCAAGTGGCATGTAGAGCATGAAAACCAGGTTGAGCCCTTCTTCAAAGTTGAATAGGGGCTCAAAATAAGCACAATATTAGTTCATGAGATGCTCCAAATCAGATCAAAAATAGGCCAAATAAATCATGCAATTTCACGGAAAATATGGAGGATTACAAAGAAAGTGCATGATAGAGGGGCCAAGCATGGTTGAGCCCTTCTTCAATGTTGAAGAGGGGCTCAAAATAAGCCCACTAACAGTTTACATCAGGCTCGAAATCAGATCACTCAAAAGCCAAACAAAGCATGCAAATAATTGGCATAAAGGGTGATATTGAAAGAAGTGCATCATGGAGACACCAAACAGAGTTGAGCCCTTCTACAAAGTTGTAGAGGGGCTCAAAATAAGCCTAAAACCAGTAGAGGTCGGAGCCCAAAACAAAAAGGAAATAGGGTAAAGAATTGATAGAAAATTATGCTAGAAAAAGGGAATTAGAGGATTACCCTTGAAGATCTAACTTTGGTGGCTTCTTAGCTTCAATTTGCTGCTTCTTAACCTCTGGAAAACACTCCTTTGCTGCTGGAATGGAGTTGATGATGGTGGTGCTTAGGGTTGATGAAGGATTGAGCTAGAACCTTGAAGGTTTTTTGAGCTTTGGAGATAGAAAATGGAGGTTTTGAAGGAGGAGCTTATGAGATGAAATTTTCTAACCCTAGCAAAGGAGCTGTCCAGCCCCTTAAATAGGCAAGAAAGGGTGTAAAAGGGGAGGGAAATGGAGGCAAGCTTTCCCTCCCAAAATATCCCCCCGGAGGGCTGGGATATTTTGAAAAATATCCGGACAGCTGTAAAGGGTGGAAAAGCAGAAAGCTGGCCGGCCATGTGGTTTTCTGGAAGGTGGCCGGCCGGCCACCCCAACTGGTCGGCCAGCCATTCCCCCTGGCCGGCCGGCCATGGCCCAAAAATGAAGTCAAAAATTTCTGGCCGACCACCATGGTTTAGGGTCTTTCCAAGTGTGTAGAATAAGGTCCCAGGGTTGGAATCTGGCAACACTGAAACAAGAGTCACAACATAGAACTTGAAGGAGAGGCTCAAAAATGAAATTCACAATTACTGGCCGACCACCACTTTTTGGTGTCCTCTCATGTGTGTAGAACAGGGATCCAAGGTCGGAATTTGGCAACATTGAAACAGGATTCACAACATTGCATTTGAAGAAGAGGCTCAAAAATGAAAATCTGAATTACTGGCCGACCAGTACTTTTTAGTGTCCTCCCATGTGCCCTCATCACAAATATGTAGTCCCGGCTCGAAGAAAATATCCCCAGGGTGTTCAACATTGGCCCGGAAGTGAGCAAAACGGGCGCCGGAGGAGCGAAACTGGTTTTCTGGAACAATTGCTGGCCTCCCACCCTCCAGTGATCTTCCTGATGCTAAAACAGAGGTACCTGTCAAAATTGAACAAAAACCGATGCAAAATGAAAGCTCGGGGCCCAAACCGCGAGGTTCGGGGTCCCGAAAATGGGCTGCAGGCACCGAAAGTGGCGTTCGGCCACGAAGTGGGTATCTGAGACCCCAGTGTTCCTCGAAATGATAAAACAGAGGCACTTGCCAAAAACCGGAGAAATCGGAGATGGTTGGGCGGTCCCGAACCGAGGCACACGGCCTGACGGCTCCGAAAACCGGGAGCCGGGCTCCGAAATGGGCAAAATGGCCTACGGCCACGAAAAGTAGCCCACGGCCACTGAGAGATAGTCCACGGGACCACTCCCTTCCCTCAGGAAAGAAAACAGAGAAAACCGAGTCCGGTTCGCAAACCGAGGCAAGGCACAGAAGAGAGTTCGGAAGTCCGGAGGCAGGGCGCACGGCCGCGACTCTGAGACTTCTGAACGAGCACAGTATGCAACATCACCAAGCGCTCAATCGGTGACATCTGAGTCTTAAGGTCGGTCAAAAATGGGGTGTCTACACACGTTCCGTCACTCGGAGTACGAAACGTCCCTCGTTTCCCGTGCTCGGGCTAACTCCTATCCCAAACACAATGCAGATGAGATGGCATGCATGATGCGACTAACATACAACTTAGCATACGCAATGCTATGAAATGACATATACAATGCTCGATGTGACATGGCATACACGATGCTCTATCATGCAACCTAGCATACGCAATGCTATGAACTGAAATGGTATACACAATGCATGATGGACTTACACCAATATGAGTGGACCTCAGCCACACTCACATCAGCGGCCATGAGATGAAAATGAGACACTCGAGATGCGCGCACACATGCACGGAAACCGATGACCGATCTTAAGGCACAAAGGCCACTCTAACAAGGCATGGCAAGGCATGGAATATGGCATACAAACATGCAAGTTCCAGCACTGAAATGTGATGCAAAATGATCCCGAAACATGGAAACATGGCACCCGATGCATGGAATGGTTCCGAAACACAAAACTAGACACATGCATTGACCTATAGCTATACAAAGCATGCATTATTTGATCATGAAGCATGAAGACAGAACCAAGGTAGTCCCAAAACATGAACATTTCAAGTTCAAAGCATGGCCAAAAGATGCTAGTAAGATGGACTAAAATAGCATGCAACTTTAACTAGCAAACATGGTTTACATGGCATGTATATGAATCAGGTGAGAACTCATCAAACCAGCAAAAATCAGTGAATAAAACATGCCAAAACATGCCCAAATAACCTCTGAAATGCAACCAACACATGCACAAATGATGGGTTCTTTTAGAGGGCATACAAAGGGGTTATTAAGCACATGCATCAAGGACACTTAGCATAGCCAAATCAACTCTGAAAATCAAATATGATAGCCCTAAAACTCATCAAATTGGTCTTGAAATCAGTCAACAAAGCATGCAAGATAGGGCCTCTTTGGAAGGCCAAAAAGACCATTAAGCAAAACAAGGAGAGAGGGGGTCACCCCCCTCTGATTTTGGCCTTCAAGAACACACCTAAGCCACTGAAAATCCACTGGATTTTAGTGGCTAAGAGGCCAAACCATAGCCAATGCAAGTATTCTAATGCATAGCCCTAATCATGAAGAGATGAAGCATGCATAGGGGAAGATGACTCCAAACAGAAAATGGACCTTAATCAAACATGAATATGATGCCAAAACAAGACTTTTTTCAGTTTAGGTTGAGGTCCAAAAAGGCTCACAAATAAGGCTAATGTACCATGCAAAAACAACCCTGAAAGAGAGATTGAACAAACAGGGCAGCAAAAGGCCTCAAACAGAAAATAGCCCTTGAACAAAGTTTAAGAGGGACTCAAAAAAAGACACTTTACAGTTTATGGAAAATCTCAAATATGCTCACAAGTAAGGCCAAAATATGATGCAAAAATAGCCCCAAAAGAGAGATAGAAAGCAAGAGGCAGTAGCTGGCCTCAAATAGTGAAGAGCCCTTCAACAAAGTTGAAGAGAGGCTCAAAATAAGGCACTTTACAATTTGGCTCGAAGCCCATAAATGCTCACAAGCAAGGCTAATATATCATGCAAGAAATAGCCCTAAAAGAGAGATAAAGGGAAAGGGGCAGCAGATGGCCTCAAACAGAAAAAAAAAATCCTTAATCAAACATGAAGATGAGCTCAAAATAAGACTGTTTCCAGTTCAGGTCGGAGCCCAAAAATGTAAGAAAAAGGGGGCTAAGATATAAAACAAAATAGTGCAAAAATGGGGAGAATAGGAGCTTACCCTTGTAGCCTAACTTTCCAGCAGCCTTTGGTCCAAGGAAATGAGCTTTCAACCTCTGCAAATGACTTCCAAGGGGCTGGAATGGATGATGGTGGTGTGGTGCTATGGGTTGTAGTGGAAATGGTGCAAGAATCTTAGGGTTTGGAGGGTTAAAGTATAGATATAGGGAGAGTATGTGTATATGCCCTAGCTGGTTCTTCTAACCCTTAGAAATGGAGGAGGGGTGCTAGTTATATAGAGGGAGAGGAGTGAAGAAAAGGGGGGAAAAACAAATTCAAATTTTCCCTCCAAAAGGGCAGACCCTCGGGCAGGGGTCTGGTGCAAAACAGCTGGCACAGCTGGCATGCACCAGGAGAGACAATTTTGGCCGGCCAGGTTCAGAAGGTTCAGGTGGCCGGTCGGCCAGGGGTCAAAAGGGTCAACAAAGTTGCTGGCCGGCCACCCCAGAAAGGTGGCCTCCCATGTGTGTACAACACAACTGTATGGTCAAAACCCAGAAAATGTAACCCAAGAGAGAGAAAAACCAACTTTTTAGAGGGGTTCAAAAGGGTCAAGAACAATTGATGGCCGGCCTATCCATATTGGTGGCCTCCCAAGTGTGTACAACACAATGGTGTGGTGGAAAGTCAGAAAAAGTGGCCCGGGAATGGAAAAAGTCAGCTTTCTAGTGAAGAAAACGGGCGATGAAGAGCGATGAAGGAATAAAGTTGGTTTTCAGAACAATTACTGGCCTCCCACCTTCCTACAACCTCTCTAACAATGAAAATAAGGTCTCCGCCAAAAATGAACCCAAACCGATGCAAAACGAAGGTTCGGGGGCCAAAACGCGCGGTCCGGGGGCCCGAAAACTGACTATTAAGCACCAGAGGTGGCGTTCGACCACGAAGTTGGTCTCTCGGGCCACAGTGTCCCTCAAAAGGGAGGAAACAAGGTGTATGCCAAAAATCGGAGCAAACGGAGGTGGTTAAGCGGTCCCGAACCGAGGCACACGGCCGACGGCTCCGAAAATCAGGAACCGGGCTCCAAACGGGAAAAATGGCCTACGACCACGAAACGTAGCCCACGGCCACTGAGAGATGATCTACGAGACCTCTCCCTTCCTTTGGGAAGAGAAAACGGAGAAAACGGGACCCGGTTCGCAAACCGAGACAAAGTACAAAAGAGTCCGGAAGTCCGAAGGCAAGGCTTGCAGCCGAGACTCTGAAGCCTCAGAACGAGCACAATATGCAACAATATTGAGCGCTCAGTTGGTGACGTCTGAGTCTTAAGGTCGGTCAAAAATGAGGTGTCTACAATTGGCATCGAACCTATAGCTTTTTGATAGTGTGATTTTGCAAATAGGGATATAATTGCATATCTATAAGCACATTCCAACTTTGGAAATTTTCTAACTGTTTTATTTGTATGTGAATGTCTGTTCAGCCATCGCTTATACAACCATCAGATAACCAGATAAGCTTGGCTGACTTTGATGCAATTAAAGTCATTGGAAAGGGAAATGGTGGAATTGTGCGATTAGTGCAACACAAATGGACTGGTCAATTTTTTGCTTTGAAGGTACTTTACAACTTCCATACTAAACCTGCACCCTAGTCGTTAGAATCTTACAATTCATGATATATATCTTTCGATTCAGTTGGTTTGAATCTTTTGGCTAAATTTTATATTTGTAACAAATCTTTCAGAATTGTGTGTGAATCTTATGACTAACAATTTGGGTACAATTCATGTGATTTGGTAGTCTTTCATATTCAAGAATTGAATCTATCCAAATGTTGCATGAATATTATGAGTCATGATTCAGTGACCTTTCAATTTCAACAACCACAAAAAATTCCTTTATTTTATTTTTTATTATTTTTTTCTCCTCCTAAATAAATCTCCCAAAGTCTGAGGTCATTAGTTCTAATAAAATATAGTACTACTACTTGCCTCTTCCCCTTTTCTATACTATGGGAGATCTAAAATACTCTCATTTTTAAGAGACTGAAACTCCTTTGGTGTTTGCCTTTAATTCCAAGTAAAAATAATGTTTTTCACATGTTCCAACATGTAAAGAGAAATTTTTTTTTTTTTTTATGTCAATATAAGAAACTAAAAAAAGAATTCTTGCTATGAGCTAGTTACTAGCATGATGCAAGTATACAATACAATGCTACAATGTTTTTTTTTATTTTTATTTTTAAGATGGAACAATACATTTCAAGTAGGGTAAAGTATACTATTCTGTGTTGAGATTTAGTAAAAACACAAGTCCCATAGTTTTAACATAATTATACTTACCTCCCTTTTAGTAAGGTTAAATGGATTTGAACTAAAGCAGATGGAATGAAGACACAAGGATAAATAAGAAAAAATGTACATTTAAGTGTTAAATAAATGACCACAACATTTTTCTATTCATTTGACTAACGAATTATTGATGAAAAGGGGGCTAAGTGCTATATAAATTAAAAGCCGATGTTACATGGAAGTGGGTAAGGGTGTCAGATGTAGGTGCGGGTCTAGAGGTTGGACTTATCAAATATCAAATTTAAGGATACACGGGCTCGGCGAAAAAAAGTCATTTATATATATTTTTTTTTGGGCTCAGCAAAAAAAACCATTTTTATGTGAGATAAAATGGTACTATATGTAACATTTAACGTCAAAAAGGTATTTATACCAATTATCAAACAAATGATACATGTAAGATGGTGTTAAATACAAATATATGAGAAGTGTCTACCATTGTCCGAGTGTTGGGTGTCCGACACGGGTATTTGATTTATCTTGAAGAGTTCATGTAACATAAAGGAGCTCAATGTAATTATGTTAAAATTGTAAGACTCGTATTTTCTCCAAACGTCAGGGTCAGTGTAATTTACCCTTTCAACTTTTCAATTATGATAATTGTGACCATAAAGGTTTTGGGTGGTGTAACTCAAATGAAACTAATTAACTGAACTCTTAGACTCTATTTGATTGAGTTTTCAAAATTTGTTTTTTAATTTTGTATTTTCCTTGAAAAAAAAATTTGAAACCATTTTGATAAACATGAACACCAAAAAAGATATTTTTAACTTTTTAAAAATTATTTCCACTCCAAAACAGAGAAAACCTTATGAAAATAATGAGTGTTTTTTTGTACTTTTCATTTTTTTTTTCTTTTTTTAGCAAACTAGTTTTGAAGTTTTGTAAAAAACTAGATTTTGAAAAATCAAAACAAATAGAGCTTAAATGTCTTAATGTTTTTAGTTAGTTCATGAATTGTATTTTTCATGCGAAGGAAAAACTAATTGTATTGCACAAATATAGAAAAGCAACATCATTCATATTGACAGGAAAATTAAACTTAATATGGGTTAGGAAATTAGAAGACTTCGTTCTTTAGGGTTTAATTATTGCTCTAATCGTTTGATAGAGTGGAATGGAGAAATGGGATTCATATGGAGGGACCATGGTTGAAGATTAATTACTTGGCTTCATTTTGGGTTTTGTTTTTTCCTTTCTTTAAGGGGATTTTTTTTTTGGATCTCTACATTCCACTTTTATTTATTTATTTATATTATTTTTTTAATCTTAACATGCCAACATGTGTTTTTATTTGTTTTTTAACTTGTCGCTAAATCTTTGAATTCACTATTCAGTTCAATTCATTATTCATAGAAGAGGATTTTGATTCACGATTTAACAACTATGCCTGCACTCCAAAAAAATTCTACTATTAAAGAGAGAGAATTAAAAGTCTACTGTTCTATCCTGGTTTCCTGGTGCAGTGATCTGCTCAACATTCAGATTTCAGTCATATCACATTGGTTTCATTATCAAGCATTTTACAGCAGGTAAGAGATAGAATAGTAAACAAGAAAGCGGTACACAAAAAGGAAAGGACACAAACCGTTGCTTCCAAACTCTGGCCTAGGGGAAGCTTGTATTAGCGTATTACTTGGCTACTCCGATAAGATGCTGATAACATGTGTTTGTGTTTAAAGTAAACCTACGTGGGTTGATTTGGTAACTGGTATTGGTTTGTGCAGGCAGCTAATATGTTCTACCTGCATTGTAAATGTATATATCTTATTTCTTCGTGTTATCATGTTGCCTGACTTACTTTCTTTTGGTCTGGCTTGAAAGTCTGATGCTCTATGGGTGTATGTTCATCTATATTCCCTTCACCATGTGCTATGATGTTTTCCACTCTTTGGGAAGGTCACTTCTGATCAATTCTCTTAACATTTAGGTTATTCAAATGAATTTTGAAGAGTCTGCTCGAAAGCAGATTGCGCAGGAACTGAAAATTAATCAGTCATCACAATGTCCATATGTTGTTGTCTGTTACCAATCTTTCTATGATAATGGTGCAATTTCTATAATCTTGGAATACATGGATGGTGGATCACTGGCAGATTTTTTAAAAAAGGCCAAAAATATTCCAGAGTTATATCTTTCTGCCATCTGTTATCAAGTGCGGCGTATTGTATTGATATTTTCATTAAAGAATGACTAATTACGTACATGTTAAAAGACTCTTTACATGATTCTTTTCTTGATTTTGAATTCAGGTGCTCAAGGGTTTGTCTTATCTTCATCATGAAAAGCACATTATTCACAGGGACTTAAAACCCTCTAATTTGTTAGTAAACCATAGAGGGGAAGTCAAGATTACTGACTTTGGTATGAGTGCAATATTGCAAGGCACTGCTGGACAGGCCAATACTTTTGTTGGCACATACAACTATATGTCCGTGAGTACTTGTGGATAAGTATACTTCTTTTTCATTACTTGGTTGAGAGTTAACAACACATTTTATTGAATTTATTATGCTTGTATTGTACTTAAACAGCTGTTCATGTTCAATTCTGTATTGTAGACAGAAAGAATCTGTGGAAGCAAATATGGCTCTAAAAGCGACATTTGGAGCTTGGGGTTAGTTTTGCTCGAGTGTGCCATAGGTCATTTTCTATATTCTCCACCACAGCAAGGTGAAGGATGGACCAACGTTTATGAGCTTATGGAAACCATTGTTGACCAACCTCCACCTTGACAAATAGGATAAGAAACATATGAACCTTAGTAAATTTTAAGAAACATATTTGATATTCTTTCATGTTGAATGATTCTCTTTCTCTCTCTGTCTCCCCCAAATTCTCCCTCAGTGACCACTGAGACATTCATGAGTGTGGATAATTTTAAATTGACTGAAAAGGGTCATACAATTCACCCTTATGTAGATCTCTTGATGTCTCTCTCTAATAGGTCACAACTTTTCCAAAGTTTAGAACCTTCTGCAGAGTGATAAGGTACAAGGGGTTCCAATAATATTGTGGTGTGGTGTGATGATGTTGCATGTTTTAGGGTAGCTTACAACACTTACGATCATGGAAGAAAATAGTTCAACAAGTTCTATGGAAACAAAATAACATTTACACACATATGTTATTAAGTTGAACTGTAACACCATCAACCATTACACTGTGTGTACTTATGAATTACAGCAGTGATTTTAGAATTTATACCAAACAAAACCAAAATTTATACACCATAACTTAGTCTGGACCCGTAGATTGGGAGTTAGAGCTGAATACGCCAAAAACTTAGTCAAAAAAGGGCGTTTCGGGGACAAAAAATCAAAACAGCCCCTGAACGACCATGTGGCTCACACGGATAGCTTCACCATGAAAAATAGGACTTGTGAGAATTGACGGAACGTAATTTGGACCTGTAGGTTGGGAGTTAGAGCCGAATACGCCCTAAACTTAGTCGAAAAAGGGCGTTTCGGGGGCGAAAAATCAAAATAGCCCCCGAACGACCATGTGGCTCAGACAGATAGCTTCGCCATGACAAATAGGACTTCTGAGAATTGACAGAATGTAATTCTGACCCGTAGGTAGAGAGTTAGAGCCGAATACGTCCGAAACTAAGTCGAAAAAGGGCGTTTCGGGGGCGAAAATTCAAAACAGCCCCTGAACGACCATGTGGCTCACACGGATAGCTTCGCCATGACAAATAGGACTAGTGAGATCTGAGGGAACGTAATTCGGACCCGTAAGTTGGGAGTTAGAGCTGAAAACACCCTAAACTTACTTGAAAATGGGCTTTCTGGGGTCGAAAATTCATAACAGCCCCCGAATACGCCTTACACTTAGTCGAAAAACTTGTAACACTTAGTTAAAAAAGCAACAAATTTATTAAAATAACATCTGCATATTCTAATAATTGCTTTTATATATTTCTAGGACGAAGAAATTACATATTACATTGTTTGTGCAGTTGGTTGGAATAAATATAGCATGATACATATATATATATATACTTTCTTTTATTTCCAAGAAGGCATTTCTCGATTATTCTAACTTAAATGCATGTTAGAACATGTTCCATATGGCTGACTAAATTGATATTTTGTAACCAATTCTAACGTTTCATTTTTTGTTTTTCTTTGTAGATGGTTTTGTTGCGTGGACTTGTGGATAATCCATATTGGTGTATGGAGAAGAATTTTTACTTTTGTTTAGAACTAATATAATACTTTTGTCGTCCTCAGCTTTTGTGTAGTTCATTGTTACTGATACAGAAAACTTTTGGCAATCAACAGATAATGACTGTCGTTGTACATAGATCACCTTCTGTCATGGTACATATATACCATTTGTCGGCGTACATATAGGACGTTTTGTCATGGTCCATAGAAAACTTTTGTCGTGGTACATATATCACATTTTGTTGTGGTACAGATTACGATAGTAATTTTTACCATGCCAAATGGTAATTTCGCTTGGTAGTAAATGTATTTTTTTGTATACGGAGGGTTTTGATTTTTGTATGACATATTTTGTATGGAATTATTATTTTAGTTTGGATAATAGTTGATTTGTATGGATTTTGATATTTAATGTTATTTATTTTTGGTATATGGATGCAAATTGTGGAATGATTGATAGTATGTATCATTTTGTTATACGTATTACATGTTGCATTGTATATAGACAGGTTGTGGAGAAATTATAAATTTGCAATAAAACATAATATCATGTTATTGGCAACTAAACAATTAGTAGCTAAAACGAAATTGGGAAAAGACATTGGCGACTAAAAGTTTTGTAGTAAAAAAAAAAAAAAGACATTAAAAGTTTAGTAGCCAAAAAAAAAAAAAGAAAAAAAAAAAGAAGACATTCGGTGACTAAAACTTTAGTAGCCAAAAGAAAATTAAACATTTGACGATTAAAATATTTCGTAGCTAAAAATAAAAAACTAAATTATAAACACACTTTTGCCGACTAAAATTTTAGTAGCAAAAAATGTAAAACTTTAGGCAACCAAATATTTAGTAGCCAAAAGAGGAACTCTTTGCCGACTAAACATTTAGTAGCCAAAGATGGAGACTTTCGGCGACTAAATTTTTAGTAGCTAAAAAAGAACTCTTTGCCGATTAAAATTTTAGTAGCTAAAAAGGTGGAACTTTAGGCGACTAAAAGTTTGGTCGCCGAAAATGGTCTAATTTAATTTAATGTCCAGCTTTTTGACGACTAAATATTTAGTTAGCAAATGAATATATTTGGCGACTAAAATAATTTTGGTCGCCAATTAGCTTTCCCGACTACTCTTCGACTATTAATTTTGCGACCAATAAATTTAGTCGCTAAAGCCCTTCGGCGACTAAAAATTGACTTTAGGTGACTAAAAATTTAGTTACCAAAAGTGAAAATTCTTGTGGTGTAAATGATTGGTTTTGTCTTCATAATCTTATAGATATGATAAAAATGAATAAATATTGGATTAACATATCACATGGTAGTATCATCATTCAATAAATAATCTTGATTTGCAGTAGAAACCACAACAATATTAAGGGTTCGTTTGCGAAGTGAGTTAACTTTTTGACTTTTTGGCTATTTTAGCTTGAGGCTAAAAAGCCTCATTTAGGAAGGACTTTTTGATTTTTTTGACTTTTATGAGAGAAAGAATGTAATGATTATGAGTTGGATATGATATTTTATCTTATTAGGCTGAAAAATCTATTATGTTTTTTTGTGACTATTTTGGCCAAAAAAACCCCAACCTCAACTTCCCAAACATAGGCTAAGTTAATAGGAGACAATACTTGTCCACTTAATCCCTTTGTAACTTTTTATTGATCTTGTGTAGAGTCACCAATACACTCAATATTTTTTAGGGTAAGAAGAGATTGTCATAGTATCACTCTTTGAGTTTGGTTGTTTGGACAAATTTTGACATATGATTGAGATTATTAATACATGAGACTGTCATTTTATTATTTAAGTTGCAATCATTGTTATCAAGCTTAAATTTTTTTATTTTTATTTTTTAGATGTTTCGGAACAAGCTTAAATTTAAATAGACATTCTAATTGACAAAATTAAATAACTTTTTTTAATTGTACTACTAATAATGGGAAATGAATATATAATTCAAATTATATATTTTCATCTATTACAAAACAAACGTTAGCAATAAAAAATTATTCATCCCATTAATCCAATTAAAATAATCAATTCAACACTAATTTCATATTTTACTAATCAAATAGTAACTTTGAGTATTACATACATCGACCCTCCATTCATCAACATTCTACATAATTTCCTCTCCATATTCCTCTCTCTCTCAAAATGGATTTGCTTCCTCTACTTCAAGCAACCGGAACCCTTGTAGCCTTACTTCTCCTCTCCAAAATATGGATGTCAAAAAACACCACCACAAACAAACACTTTATCCAAGCCCCACAACCAAAGGGTGCATGGCCGATCCTTGGCCACCTCCACCTCCTCGGCGGCCAAATCCCACTCTTCCGAACCCTAGCGGCCATGGCCGACCAACACGGTCCCATCTTCACAATCCGACTCGGGTTCCGCCAAGCAGTCGTGGTGAGCAGCAAACAAACAGTCACCGAATGCTTCACTGTCAACGACCGAGCTTTCATGTCTCGCCCCCAAACCGCTGCTCTCAAATACATGGGCTACAATGGCGCCTTGTCCGCGCTCGGACCTTCCGATGACTACTGGCGCCAGCTTCGTAAAGTTACCACCCATGAGCTCCTCTCTAACCGCCATTTGGAGTCGTTTAAGCATGTGCGAGCCCTGGAGATGGACTTGTCCATCAAAGAGCTCTATTCACTCTCCATCAAAAATGGTACTTTCATAAACAACCCGTTTAAATTCGGCAATTTTAGATTAAAAAAATAAGGGGTAAATTATAATTAGGTTTGTTTATAATTTGGAAAATTCTATGGTGTGCATCCACTTAATCATATATTGACGTAATTTTATCATAAAATTTTGTAATATTAATTATAAAACGCATTATCTTATCACAAATTGATCTAATAAAACATGTCATAACTAAGGCCTCGTTTGGGAACAGGCTATTTTAGTAACTTTTTGACTTTTTACGAAAAGATGTGCAGAAAAGTAGAGAGATGATGTGACTAGTTTTAGTTGACTTTTTGGCTTTTTGGCTAAAATAGTCAGTCCCCAAACGAGGCCTTAAGTCACAGATTTTTGTTATATGAATCACACAATTTTGAATATTTTATTATGTTAATTTGTAATAAAATTACATGTTTTATAATTAATGTTACAAAATTTTATAATAAAATTACGTTAATTTTAATAAAGTGCATATGGTATGCATCCCTTAGGGTGCACACCATAGGCTCTCTTATATAAATAATTAATTTGACAATATATCACCGAACTTTGTTTTTCACCAAACAAGATATATTCTTTCCGAATTCCAAATATATATATATATATATAAAAGAGATTATCTGGTAACGAGAGAAACTTCAATCTTTTCTTTCATTTTCTAGTTTTGCGTAGTTATTTATTTTCTTTTCTCTGATATTTTCCAAAACAGAGTGTAAGGTGAGAGTGAGTGAATGGTTTAGGCAAGTGACGATGAACATGATGCTAAGGTCGATCGTGGGGAAGAGATACAGCTTCGGTGACAGCGAAAGAGACAAGGAGGCAAGGCAGTTCGAGAGAACGATGGAAGAGTTCATGTATTTGAGTGGTGTTTCTGAGTGTTCGGATGTGATTCCCGGGATTGAATGGTTGGATTTGCAGGGTAATGTGAAGGCTATGAAGAAGAGTGGTAAAGAGATAGATTATTTCATGAACATGTGGCTAGAAGAACATGTGCAGAGTAGGAGAGAAGGGAAGGTGAAGAAAGATGAAAGAGACTTCATGGATGTGTTGTTGTCTTGCTTCCCTGAAGATGGTGATGGGTTGGTGTTTGGACACAAGAGTCAGGATATCGTCAAGGCGACCGCTCTGGTACACTCAAATTCCTTACTTTCACTAACACTCCATTTGGATCATCAATTTAGAGAAAAAATAATAAATAATAAATTTATGATCATTCATGTTTGTTTTACATTTTTTCTCCCCTTTTCACTTTTTAAATCACTGAATATCTAAATTTATGATTAAAAAACAATATAAAAAAGTATATTTTGACCCTTTGGTTAAGGCTCACCAGTGAAATTGTTACTTTCTTAGCATATAAGTTAAAAAGTTGTTTGATTAATAAAAAATGTTTAAAAGGACAAAAGTAGAGCTTTAAAAAGAGCTCACCAGTGAGATTGTTACTTTCTCAGCATATAAGTTAAAAAGTTATTACTTTCTCAGCATATAAGTTAAAAAGTTATTGGATTAATCAAAAATGTTTAAAAGGATCAAAAGTAGAGCTTTAATGATTTATTTATGTAGCAGTGGGCTTCACTTATGAATGATTTGATATATGTGTTTTATTTTGTTTTGTTTTTTTTTTTTTTTTTTGGTCCATGCCACATCATTAGAGCTATTATTAGAGCTCCAAATTTAGAGTTATGAATCATTGCTCTTGATTAATAATAACTAGCGGCTGGTAGATAAATTAATTGTGATATGTATGTTTAAAGCCTTGTTTGGGCTAAAATAATCAATAAAGACAAAATAAGCTAAAATAGTCAATAAGATAAAATGTCACATTTAACCTAGTATCATTTTATTTTTTCTCTTACAAGTATCAAATCAACTATAAAAAAAAAAAATCAATTATTTTTCCAAACACAACTTTTTAAACCAAATTAAAATAGTTAAAAAGCTAAAAAGCCAACTAAAATAGTCAGCTTCTCAAACAAGGCCTAAGTAGTCAGATATTTTTTAATGAAACTTAAGGTCTTAGGTTAAAATCTTATTGATTTCTTTGTGTGACTTTTTTTTTTTAAGATAAAAAAAATATACCACGTGGCATAAGGAGAAGGCTTACACACCAAATCCAGTCTTCACTTAATAATAATACTAGTAGGTGGCACACGCGATTCGTGTACAATTCAAATAAATAAGAATAAAAATTAATAATAAAGAAAATAATTGTAATATGTATGTTGTCCAAGTAGTCTAAGATTTATTAATGAAACTTAAGGTCTTGAGTTCAAACCTTATAAATCTCTTTCTATAACTTTTTTTTTTTTTTAAGATTGCAAAAAATATGTCACGTGGCATGAGGAGAAGACTTGGACACTAAATCCAGCCTTCACTTATAGATAGGCTAGCGGCTGGGCACACGCGATGCGTGTGCAAACTCATTTGGAAACTCAATTGATAAAAATTACACTCATTTGGAAACTCAATTGATAAAAATTTTAATACATCCTCATTCAATTTGTTTTTTCTTTTAAATTTATATATTCAATTGCATAATTTTTTTTCCTGAATTTAATATTATATGTATACACACATTCTCATATACTTCTGCATTATCTCAAATAAACTAAAAATATACTCATAAAGATAATATATATAAAAAAATCTATACAATTCTTTTTAATGTTTCTAATCACTAATTCAGTACCCAACCAGACAATTAACCAAAATTTTAAGAATTTGACAATTATTTTACATTTCATTCACAAAGCAACCTAAATAGCATATCAAATTGTTCAGTAGTATCGTATCAAATTGAATAAATATCAAAACAATTATACCTCATCACGACTTTTGGGCTAGGGGATTGGGGCTCTGTAACCCTTGGGTGCCGAAACCAAGCAATTCAAGCCCTTACCTTCTTCGGGACAATGCCGCTCGAATCTCTCACATTTTTCCGTCGAATTAAAACGCCGAATCGCTTTGGTATTGTCCAAACACAGTATATACTCTCTCATACTCTCCGTACAAAGCCCAAACTTCTTAACAGCCCTAGACCCACCACCACCATCTTCCACCACCTCCACTTTGATATCACTGCCCCAATTATCCACAACACCCGGATCGAAATCTCCGACCTCAAAATCATCCGCCATCGTTCCGTTCTCGTCCACAATCCCGAACCTCTCGTGCGATGGCGGAGAAAGTGGTTTTGGATGGGATGTGAGTGGAATTGAAGATAGGGTTGGATCGGAGAGGGGTTGGGTTTGGGTAGTGTTGTTGATGAGGGAGTTGAGATCGAAGGTTTTGTTCAAATTGGGGAGAGAGAGATGGGGGAAGGGGTTTTGGAAGAGGAGAGAGGGGTTTGGCGAGAGTTGAAGAAGATGAGTTGGTGAGAACTATCGGACCAGTGCTTGTCCAAGTAGAAGAAAGCGAGTGATATGAAAATGAGACCTGAGATCTTTAGGAATGTTGATGATTTTATGAAATCTCCATTGTTGATGAAGCCTTTCATTCTCCAATCTCTGCTTCACCAGATTTGATCTCTCTCTCTCTCTCTATCTCTCCCGAGGTTTTAATCGTTCAAAATAGAATTTGAAGATGTTAAAACTAATTTAGAACTGCTGTGCAGTTTGGAAACGTGGGGGTGGTGGAATTGGTTGGTTTGAATTTATCATCTTACCCTTAACTACAAATTGATATTAGTGTAAAAACAATATAATTATTTAAGAAGTTATGGCCATTTTAGGAAAAATGGAAAAAAATTTCTAAGAGAGGCTTTAGGACACCAAAGTTTCTGTTGGCTTTTAATAATAGTATAGATAAAAAGATAGATATAGATATCAATAAATGAATACACCATAGTTGAGTTACGGGGATAATGGAGTGAGACTTTTTGGTAGTATATTGCAAAACAAATCCTTGGAGTGTAGTTTTTAAAATTATGTTTGAAGTATGAATTTGAGTACAAATTTAAAAAGAAAGTAAAAAAATAAATGAAATGTAATTATATCTCATTTACATTTCACTAATTTTTTTTTATATATATAATATTTTTAAATTTCTCCTCAAATCTATAATCCAAATGTAGCGTAAGGGTCAAGCTAGTGGTAAACTCATCATAACAGAGGTTTACAAATAATTAGTCCTTTCTTTAATAAGAAGATGTGAAGTGATCCATTATTATGTAGGGAGATTAGAACTATGAAACATGTCTTTTTAATGATTATTGACATTGAGATGTTTTAGAAAGATGATTAAAAGTTATTTTTTATTTGTTTTTTTGATAACTTTTTTATGAAAGAGAAAAATGGATTAAAAGTTGAAAAAATAGGCTATTATAGGAGGAGGAGATCATTCTAAATCATGTCATCTGTCTCTATCATTTCATATACTAAAGTCGCAAACTCATGCGCTTGTTTGTGGGTGATTTTTCTAAGAAAAATTACAATTCAATATAAGTTTTTGAAAATAATTTCAGAACAGTGACAAATTTTATGAACGTTAATAATTAAAGTCCTAATTTTTTTTTTTTTTTTTATAAATTTATAATTATTTTGTAAAAATCCCATTAATTGTAATTTCTCCATTTTTCTATACCGGCTTAACAAATCTAAGGGGGCAGGTTGACCTCTCCAACGTGAGTCATAGATCTGGGCTACCTTATACTTCTTAATCGTAATATGATGTCAACTCGAGTCTCATTGAACCGCATTAAAGTTTTTTTTTTGTTTTTTTTTTGTTTTTTTTTTTTAAACTAAGCTGCATTAAAGGTTGGACCCAAATTATTTACATACACATCAAGTAGTATTATGCGTAAATAATTTTTTATTAATTTTTTAAAATAAATAGGATTTATTACACTTTATATCTCTAAACTATCATCAAATTGGCTACTTAATTCCTGAATTATTGATTGAGTCTATTAAATTCCTAAAATATATAAATCAAAATCTATTTAGTCACTTAACTATCGATTGAATTCATTAATTTAATTTATTTACCCAAGAAATAAAGTGTTTAATTTAAACCTATTTAATATCTGAAATAATTACAAAAATAAAATTTAAACTCATAAGTATTATGAAATAGTAAAAGACCCTATCTAATTAAAATTTTATTTAAAAAAAAAACTTAAATTTTTATTGTATTTGAAAAGTGGGCGTCAATTATTATGATGAATTTCATTTATAAGTTTAAGGATAATTATCTATAGTATTTTCTTGCTTATCTTCTACAATGGTTATGTACTTGCCTATATCTAGTATTATATGTCATATTTTGTTTATAATTTATAATTTTTTGTTTTTAAGTTTTTCATTAAGTTTTTATTTTTATTTTTATATT
This sequence comes from Camellia granthamiana, assembly GCA_036172215.1. Classification (NCBI taxonomy): domain Eukaryota; kingdom Viridiplantae; phylum Streptophyta; class Magnoliopsida; order Ericales; family Theaceae; genus Camellia; species Camellia granthamiana. Next base: position 34,856,317 of record CM069905.1, on the reverse strand, counting down.
TCTTAATTAATATATTATTTTGTTCTATTTTTATTTGTAGCGAAGTGTTGTTATTTAGATTATTTAATTCTTCTTTTTTAGTATATCTAATATTCATATAATTTAATTAGCAAGACTGATAAACTAGACTCTAATATTAATTTAAACACAAAAAAAAAATAAATTACTTTTTAAAAACAAAATAAAAATTTAAGATTTTTCTATAATAAAATCTTAATTGGGTGTGATCTTTTAGTAATTTATAATACTTGTGAGCATATAAGTTTTATTTTTGTAATCTTTTCAAGGACTAAATAAGTTTGACTTAAATATCTTAGGGACTTAATAGATTTAATCGATAGTTTAGAAGCTAAATAGACTTTGATTTATATACTTTAGGGACTTACTAGATTTAATCAATAGTTTAGAGACTAAGTAGACAATTTGGCGATAGTTTAGAGATAAAAAGTGTAATAAACCTAAATAAATATGATCACAAACTTATCGTTACATTAATACATGAGTAAGTTTATGTGCATAGAAATTAAATATAAAATAAGATACAACCCTTTCACAAGAGGTGGGATTCGCATGTGTGCACATATGGGCCATCACCCCTTATAAGAGAGTTGTGTCTTATTATGTGTTTGATTTCTATTGTGTGACCCACACGTAACTTTCAAATGACAAAATGTGATACTTTTATTATGAGAATGCTAGCCTTAATTAATGTATGTGTCAATTATACAATGTTTTGAAATCTGAACCGTTGAGCAAATCAAAAATTGACTGAGTTAAGGGTCCCTAGTTCAATCGTCAGGTTAATCAGAATTGAACCGTAATATTATAATTATATAATAATTATACAAATAAATAATATATTTTTAAAAATATATTTTAATGTTATATATATACACCAATATTAAGAATTGATTTTTAATTTTACCATTTTAATTTTTTTTGTACTTTAGTTGCTTAAAAACAGTAACATTGATTCGTAAGAGTAAAAAATGAATGAATAAATGAAATATATCATGCAATGTTTCTTAACAAGGAGTCTAGTCCAAGCGGTGGTATGCTTCAAAGGATCTGTAGGTTTCAGGTTCAATTATTTCAAGCCCGCTCCAGTTCATGCAAACCGTTACTAGTTCGAACCAACACCCGGTTTAACCGTAATTTTTACCGATTGCTTGAAAATAAGGTGATTTTGAGCTTGAAGTGGGTGTAAGGGTTTATCCAAGCCAAAATTTAAATTGATCGGCGAATCAACTGATCGAACTAATTGGTCTAGTCTGGTTTTGAAAACATTACAATAACATACACTCCACTAACGAGGGGAATTTCGGGGTGGGTGCTATGATAGCACTCATATTGTCACACCCCATGCAAGGATGGATCAAATAGGGGGCAGATGGGGGCAATTCCCCTCAGAAATTTGAAAAATATTATATATTATATTAAAAAAATTAAAATTATAAGGATTTACACTCTCAAATATACTTTCGCACCCCATAGTAATTCTAAATTCATCCCTGACCCCATGAGGTTTGTTTTGACCATATTTTAATGATCCGAACCTTTTATATTATAAGATTCGTTAATTATATCTTTCTTGTAAAAAATATAATTAACCGGACAAGTATAACTCCATGATTAAATTAAATAATAATCATAAGAATTTATCAAAATCTTACTAACTGTTTGTCTTTTCTAAACATAAATGTGGTCTTATTGTGAGTTACAAATGTCTAATTAACTTAAATTTTTTCATGGATAATGAACTCTACATTATAAATAATTCAAATCATTAAAATAAATTTAGGATATGCCCTCACAGCTTCACAACACGGTGCTACCAACCCCAGGTTGTAAAACAAGGGGGTATGACATTTTGTAAGGGGTAAGGCTCCAGAGTTGAAAGCTCCAGCTAAGCTACTGTGGTCCTACTTTGATTGGTTAAATTATTTTTAAAGCATATTAAATAGATAATTTATATAAAAAATAAAATTAATTGAATGTTGATACGATAATTATGATTTTAATAATAATTGATTATTTTAAGATAAATATGATCTAATTAAGGAATTACTCGGGCTTCGTGTGGCAACTTGATTTTTTTGATTAAAATAGTTAAAAAGTCAAAAAATCACTGTAAAAAATCCAACATCTCAATAATTTACGATTTTCGATACAACTAAACAAAGTTATTCCTAAATATATATTTACCTTTTTTACTTTGTGAAAAAATTAAAAAAATCACTAAAAAACCAATCCACAAAAGAGGCCTCATACGTGACCAACCTAATTTAGCATGAATAATTTACTTAGCAAACTCTAAAACCCAAAGGTTCATACTACTGAGTTGAGCTCAAACTAAGCCCACAAACACCTCAACGGATGCAAATTTTATGGGACAGTTATGTTTTTCAATAATGTTACGTAAGTAGAAAAATCATTATATATCTCAAATTTATTATAAGTATGACTCTATATATATGTTTTAAATTGCACATTCTTTTCAATTGACAATTATATATTTTTGTTTTTGTTTTTTCATAATCCCTTATCTTAGGAGGCTCTGATACCACAACAGCCACCTTATCCTGGGCAGTTTCCCTACTTCTAAACCATCCCACAACCCTCAAAGCAGCACAAGAAGAAATAGACATGTATGTTGGACATGGAAATGTAAGATGGTTAGATGAATCAGACACCAAGAACTTAGTCTACCTCCAAGCCATCATCAAAGAAACGCTACGACTTTACCCTCCAGGACCCTTATCTATACCACGCGAGTCCATTCAAAACTGCCATGTCTCTGGCTACTATGTCCCCAAAGGCACTCGTTTGATAGTCAACGTTTGGAAGCTCCACCGTGACCCTCACATATGGATTAATCCTGATGAGTTCAGACCAGAAAGGTTTCTTGCATGGCAAGCAAAAGAGGATTTAATAGGGCAACAATTTGAGCTCCTTCCTTTTGGTGCTGGCAGGAGGTCGTGCCCTGGAAGCACCTTAGCGTATAAAATAATGCATTTGATACTCACTCGGCTGCTTCAAGGGTTTAACCTAGAAATGTTGTCGAGGAATGGAAAAGTGGATATGAGTGAGGGGTTGGGGCTTGTACTAACTAAGGCAACTCCACTAGAAGTGTTGCTCACCCCACGCTTATCGGGTGAGTTTTATGGTCAACCATAGATAGACCTTCTTAGTGTGTAGTGTGTATTATGCATATGTAATGCATGGTAAATAGGGGTGTATACAAGGTCGCCTCTACCTTTTATGACTCTTTTGTACCAATAAAGTGGACCCATACTTAGAATATTGGTTTTGGATTAAGTCCACCAAACTAGAATATAGTACCAATATGTGGTAAGAATTAAAGTGCGTGGTAGAGATTGAATGCATGTATTGTTGACGTTTGTAAAATGAATCTCGATTGCATATTAATGTTTAATATTATTGTATTTTTGAGTCATTTACGGTATTTGAGTGACATGAATTTTGAGGGAAATGAAAATGTGATTTTGAGTCATCATGAATTCAGCCTTTGAAATGAATGAGAATTAAAAAAATGATTCTTCATTATTAATTTCAGCAAAAAATTTTATTCCCCAACAAATTATTTGATTCTCTTACTTTTCCATAGATTTTTTAAGAAACATTAATTATTTAAGAGCAAAAATAAAATGGAACTAACAAGCACTACAAGAAAAAACACATTTGGCAACTAAATTTTTAGTCGCCAAAAGTGAATTTTTAGTCGCCAAAAGTCGGGTTTTAAGTTTTCCCGACTAAATTTTTTAGTCGCCGGTTTGATCGTTGGAAAATTGTCGCGAAAGGTATTGGCGACGAAAAAACTTTTAGTCGCCAAAAACCAAGTCTGTAGCGACTAAAATTTTCGTCGCCAAAGCTCATTTATATTTTTTTAAATTATACATTTGGCAACTAAATTTTTAGTCACCAATAGTGAATTATTTTTTTTTAATTTATACATTTGCCGACTATTTTTTTCGTCGCCAATACTGAAGCTTTTGGCGACCACCCATTTTAGAAAAAAAAAAATTACCCTCTGCTCTTCCCAAGTTTTGAACAACCAACCTCCCACATTCTTAACCTTTACCAACACACTCTCTCCACTATACCACAATAACACCACATGAAATATATGCAAAATATATTATTTATATAGTATATTGACCCGTATTAATATAAAACTATATTTATGAACATAATTATTTTTATTCAATATAATTTATGTAAAAAATAAATTATTTATTAAAAAAAAAAGGAAGCCACTTTTGGCGACTAAATTTTTTTTAGTCGCCAAAAACCTTAGTTTCGGCTACTACCAAAATTTAGTCGCTAAAAAAATTAATTTCCGCCTAAAAATAACCACTTTCGGCGACTAAACTTAATTTTAGTCGCCAAAACCTCCACTTTTGCCGACTAAACTGAATTTCAGTCGCCAATTGTCCACTTTTAGCTACTAAATTTTTTTTAGTAACCAAAAACCTTTACTTTTGGCTACAAAATTTTTTTTTGTCGGTAAAACACCTATAATCGGCGACCAAACTATTTTTTAGTCGCCAAAACCTATACTTTTGGCTACTAAATTTTTTTAGTCGCCAAAAACCTTCACTTTTAGCTACTAAAATTATTTTAGTCGCTAAAACCCATATAATCGGCGACCAAACTGATTTTTAGTCGCCAATAACTATACATTTGGCTACTAAACTGTTTTAGTCGCCAAAAGTCTTCACTTTTGGCTACTAATTCAATTTTAGTCGCCAATTGTCCTACTTTCAGCGACAAAATTTATATTTTTAGTCGTTAAAACTGCTTTTTCTTGTAGTGAAGACTCAAAATTTTGCCAATTTTTTTTTTTTAATATTTTCTTTTATAAAAGATTCATAACGAAATTAATGCTAAATGCAAAAATAACATTCATCTAAAAATTTTGTTACCAATAATGTTAATAACATCGTTTTGCACTCTACTAAGGGCTAGTTTATGAAGTAGTTTTTTTGATAATTTTTTGATTAAAATATGAGGTGAAAAAATTTAAAGTGTTTGAAAATAAATTTTGACTTTTAACTTTTTAATTTTTTGATTAACTTTTGATTAAAATCTTTTTTCGCCAAACACACCTAAGTAACGAAGCAAAAAAACGTTCCCAATTTTTTTTTTTTTTTTTTTGCCAAGGCTGGTAACAGCGCAATCAAAATATTCATCAGATTATTTACTATTGTTACATTTTTTTCTTAGCAAGAAAAAACACATCTGGCATGAAGTAGAGATTATTAGATTTTTTTAGTAATATTTTTTTTTGTCTCCTTTGCAAAGATTTCAAAAAAAAAAAAATGATCCGGACCCCCTCTGGCCTGTGATTGGCCATTTTTTTTTTTTTCCCCTCCTCCTCCAATTACCAACCCCCACGTGTGTGTGTGGGGAGTGGTGGGGGTTGGTGATTGAGGGGGTCTCAATCACTTCTGAAAAAATAATATAATAAATAAATAAATTAAAAAATGGGGTAAATTACACTAACACCTCTGAGGTTTCTATTTAATATAAATCTCCCCTCATGTTTAAAAAATTACACTTACCCCCTATCAAATTAAAATGAAATTTTTACCCCTTAGCCTTTATACGTACAAAATAGTACAAATATTTTGTTCATGTCATTTCAAAGGAAATAACAATCATCTTCTTTGGTTTAACTCACATAAAAAAATTGAGTTTTTTTTTATATTATTTTTATTGAATTTTTAAAAATATTTATTTTTTAGATATGCCTAATCTAGATATACTTGAGAGCTATAATATTTTGTGATTTTTTTTTAAATTCGCCAAATACAGAAAAAAATATAAAAATATAAAAATTTAATACATTATCTTATTTTGTTGTATTCAATGAATTTTTTAAAAATTTTATGCACAAATTTTGTACTTTTTAAATATATCTAGATTAAATTGATCTAATCTAGATATAATGGTGGAAATAAAAAAGAAAAATTATATTCATATATAAAAATTTATACAAAAAATATCATAAAAATGTTGTGATAGTGATATTATTGTAAATATAAACCATGTTTATGGATGTTTTGTTTTAAAGTGCAATACCACCATTAAGCTATATCATTATATTTGAAAATTCCCTATAAAATTTATATTTATATATTATCACTCAATAAGAATATGTTCATGTAGAATTTAATGATTGAAAGTTATAGAATGTAGTCATGATGATAGGAAGAAGAAATGATAAAAAAAAAGGACAAGATGGTTATTTAGAAAATTTTAGGGTATGACATCAGCAATATAGAAGGCAATTTGTAATGAGATTACAAACTTCAATGAGGGATTATAATTTTTCAAATGTGAAGGGATTTGTATTAAACAAAAATCTTAGAGGCTGTTAGTGTAATTTATCCTTAAAAATTTTTACTTTTAAGTTCTACTATATTAAAATATTCTATAAATTAAAAAATTAAGAACAAATCACTATAAATAAAATAAAATAAATATTTAAATATTTTATTTCTTTATTGAAGTGTTAATTTCTTAGTTTTCATATCGTTGTCCACTAAACAAAGTTGGAAAAAAAAATATTCATACAAATTTTTTTAGTTGTTGCCAAAATAATGCAATTCCTCACATGGAAGAATCTGAGAAAATCTCAAAAAAAAAAGTGAGAAATAGAAAAAAATAATCGCAAACTAATACTTATTTGTACAAATTTAATACATAAGTCACTTGTATTTTTATAATTTTATAATTATTTTTTTTATTTCTCATTTTATTTTTTAATATTCTCCCGAAGAATAGCGACCATTCATTTGGCTGAATTGCCCCTCCTGTGGGGCCCACGCAAGACAACAATTATTTAGAGGGCCACTTTTGAGTTAAACATGTGGCATATACTCCATAGTGTATCAAATTATTTCTATTGTATTACCCTACTTAATTATTAATGCAGTTCCCTTTTACAATAATAATAATAATAATAATAAATTATTTCTATTGAACCCTTCCAAAAGACCATCACGTTTCAATTAAGGAGTATTTTGACAGGTAAGAAAAAAAAATTATTTTTTTAGTTTTTTTTGAAAAAATATGTATAAAAATAAAAAAGTGATGTGATCCAAACAAGTTAGACTTCTCTTAAATTTAAATATAAATTTGTGAGAATTGTTTGAGCCCATGAAGCCCACTATAGGTCTTATTTTAATGATTCAAATCATTTATTTTGTAGAACACTCCGTGTATACATTATTTATGAAAAAAAATTAAGAAATTACAATTCAATATATGTTTTAAAAAAATATTTCAAATCAGTAGTAAACTTTACCAACTTTAATAATTAAATATATAATTTTTTTTTTTATAAATTTATAAATATTTTGTAAGAACACCACTTATTTGCAATTTTTCCAAAATAATTAGATCAATCTAATAATTTTTTCAAGGTTTTCCCAAATTTTATACTTTATGTGTATATAAATTAAGTGAATAAAAAACATAAAAAATTTAATTAAAAATATAAAAATATAAATTAAAATTTTCTAAACTGTTTTTAAAAATTCCAAAACCAAACAAAGTGGTTGTTGTGTGTATGTGTGTGAGTTGTACCATTCTATGCATTCAAAAAAAAAAAAAAAAAAAAAAAAAGAATCAAATAATGAAATGTGTAGTTTATATATTTTAGTTATAATCCAAATCATATTAAGGTCCCGTTTGGAAATATGTTATTTTAATAATTTTTAAATTTTTTACTTAAAATGTGAAATAAAAAAAAATTAGTATATTTGGAATGATTTTTTGACAAAAAAAAGTGCAAAAAGTATTGGAAAAATGAATTCTTTGACTTTTTTATATAGTTTGTTGACTTTTTGATGTCTTTAGTGACACTTTAATTTTTAAACTAAAATACACACTTCCCAAATAAGGGCTAAGCTTAAATTGCACTATTCGTATAGTTTTCAAAAGAGAATATTATACAACTTGTTCTATACACTTTTATTATGAATACAGAGACTAATCATAGAATTAGACACACAATATACATAAATGGATAAAATTATTTTAAGATTTGTTAGTAGGTTCATTTTTAAAAAACTTATTTGTTCATGTATATTTTGTGTACCAATTTCTGTATTCATTGACTTATTATTTTTTGTATGAGTAATGCTATTATGATCTTATATTTTTACCACATTTCATATCTCATTTGATGTGGAACATATATAATAGCTCAATAATGACAACAAACCCAACATAAATGTTATTAATATTTAGGGTGAATTATACTAACGGTCCATGTAATTTGAGACTTATGTTACTTTAATCCCTAATTGTGATATATTTAATCCTAAATTTTAAATTATGTTCCAAATAAGGACATTTGAAGACATTATTGTTCTATTTCAAAGGCAAAATTCTCAATTTAATAAAATATAAATTGCCTTGACAAAAATAAATGTCAAAAAAATATTTTTCAATTTTTAAAAATTATTTCTATTCATTAAAGATAAAGTTATATAAAAATGATAAATCTTTTACATTTTTATTTTTTTACCAAATTAATTTTTAGTATGTGTTTGGATGATGATCATGTAATGAGTGGTTGTTTTTGTTGATATTTTTGGATGGTTATCATGTAATAGATGATTGTATTTGCTGTTAATAGATATTTTTGAATGATTATCATGTAATTCATGGTTATTAGGCTTTTAATTTCGTTTAATATATAAAATGTTTTTAGTTTTAAATTTTTTGATTTAATGAGTTGGTTTAATAATGATATCAAAATTGTTGCCATGTTTGACTTTTGAAAAAATAAAAACTAATTTTACGAAAATAAATATCAAAAAATTTTATTTTAAAAATTTATTTCTATCCTCCCAAAAAATAAAATTATATAAAAATGATGTGTTTTTAATTTTTTTTCACCAATTTAATTTTTGATTTCTTAGCAAAATTTTTCTAAAAATAGATTCTAAAAATCAAACCAAATCAAACTTTATAACAAAAAAAGGTTCCAATATTATTCATTAAAAAAAAGTCAATATATTTCAAACAACATATAAGTTAACCAAAATAAAATAAGTTGTATGACGACTTTGCCCTTCAAATAGAGCAATAATGTTTTCAATTGTCCTTATTTGGGATGAGATTCAAAATTCAGGATTAAATATATCACAATTGAAAAGTCAGGAATTAAAGTGACACAAGTCTCAAACTATAGGTACTATTAGTATAATTCACCCTAATATCTAATTAATGTATATGTGCCCCCATCATGTGACCAGCAACAAAATTATAGATACATAATTAATCACATAATTTTTTGTGAATTACATAAAACTTTTATAACATGCTAGGACATACTGTTTCACTGATATTGCTCTACCTATGCGATTGTTTTATTATCAATTATGTGTCTAAACTTATTGTATGACAAATGAAATTCTATCTTTATAATGGATTTTACTGTGTAATATGTACGACTAGAATTATTTTATATGGTTGATTCTGTGATTGACTTTGTTTTCATAGTCTTATTGCTATGACAAAAATATGTAAATATTGGGTGTGACAGATATATCACGTGACATTATCACCATCCAATAAACAATTTTGATTTACAGTAGAAACCACAATAATAATAGGTTAATGGGAAATCATACTTGTCTACTTAATCCCTTTATAACTTTTTATTAATCTTACATATATTGTCACCGTTACATCAATATATATATATATATATATTTGATAAGAAGAGATCACTATAAAAATTACACTTTTGACGACTAAATTTTTAATCGCCAAAAGTCATTTTTTATTCGCCAAAGATTTTCGCCGACTAAAATTTTTGGTCGCCGTTTGGTTGTTGACTGATTGTTGGCAAAAGAATTGGCGACTAATTTTTTTTTAGTCATCGACAGTCGCCAATTAGTGACTAAAAATTTAGTCACCCAAAAGAAAATATTTAGTCACCAAAAAAAAAAAAAAAAAATGATCTTCAGCTTTTTAACTACCAATTTTTTGGTCACTAAAAACTTAATTACTTTTTGGCTATCAATTTTTTAATCGCTAAAAAAGTAACACCTGTTTGGCTACCAATTTTTTAGTTGCTAAAATCATGGTAGTCCCTTTTAGCTACTAATTTTTTAGTCGCAAAAAACTTTCATTTTTTTTTTTAACTACTAACTGTTTAGTCGCCAATAAGTTTCATTTTTGTTTTTTGACTACTAAATGTTTAGTCACCAAAAACTCTATTTATTTATTTTTTTTTAAATGCACAAATTGAATATTTTTCATTAAATTCTAAATTATATACATTCTATTATCAATGCAACCTGTAACCTGTACATATACATAATAATACATCTATAAATTATAATCTAAATCCATTATCAATAATACCCATTTCATTATCAACTATCCAAAAACTTTAACCGGTAACATCTTATTCCACGTATCATATAAATCCATTCCAACCAAGTATAATCCATCTAAATTAAATATTATATACAAAAACACTGTATTTCCAAAACAGAGAATTGTACAAAAATAGATGTCTTCCATATACAGAACAAATGCTCTTCATACACAAAAATAATTATTTACAATAGCCCACGCAAAAACAACCTGTAAAAAAATAAATAAAAAAATAAAAAAAACCATTAACACTTCTTCAATAAAATTGACATTTCAAATTATAACAATTATAAAATTAATAATTCTGATATATTATACTCGGCAAATTATAACAATTATGACAATTTAGTAGCAGACAATTATAACAATTAATAAATTAGGATAACATTGGAGTAATTTAATAATTATTAGAATGTTATCTTTGGGATTCACAATGAAAACCAAGCAAAACCCTTCTACTTGGAAAAAGATCATGTTTTGTTACCAAGAGTTTCTTTCTACTATCATGAACATCTCAAAAATTATTAGGGAGTCAATTTCCACCCAACAAATAGAACAGATACAGCTCCATTCCAGTTTAGTGGAACAGAAATATCAACTTATTTGTATTTCTGGGCTTTGTCATGCGCTGTGGCCTACACAAATTCAACACCAGCATGGAACAGTAAACATGACGGCATTTTACCAATAGGAGACAGTAATTGCAAGTCCTAGGTTTACAAAAAAAAAAAGAACACACACATACAAACACACATTAGCAGTGGGATAAAGAAAGCAACCCAGTGCACAAAACTCCCACTAAAGCAGGGACTAAGGAGGGTAAGGTGTATGCTGCCTTACAACGTTTCTACAAAAAATAATTCCCCAAGAAAGAAAGATTGTGTTTGCAAGTTAGAAACCGAATCAATAATAAGATTGGAAAAACTAAAGAATGCATCCTCTTTCGGTGCAAATTATAGGAATGAGGATTGTGAGACTTTCATCTCCGTCTGCCTTAGTTGAATGACTAAAGGTACATATCAACAAAGATTGAAATTACTTTAGCATTTGAACCTTACCATCAAAAGGCTTGCTCATGTGATGAAAAAGTATATCACCCTTTACCTGCCACAACAAATTAGCAAACAGGTGCTTACCAAAAGAATGGTAGTGAGCAGCACAAACCTCTCAAGAACATCTTTAATAGGAACTTGAAGATCCTCCCTGATTGATTGGGTGCTTTGCATAATATAAAAGTGAGCAGCTGTCTTTTCTTTACTTAAGGAGTATACAACATGGCTCTCCAAAACCATGAGATCACTCTGATTAATGCTTATTCCACATGAATTAATCATATTTGATATTAGGAAGTTCTTTCCAAAATCAAAAGCCCAAAAGCAATAGCAATGATAACAGGTGACAGCCATGACAATCATCATATTCATAACTTCACTACAACAAAATTGAATTTTTACGGCTTGCAAATTACTACGGACCTAAACAGCTATCTCAAGCTCTCATTCCACTTCTTCGGCTCTCTAGTTCTGTAAGAATTGTTAATGTCTCATCCGGTTTGGGGCAGCTAAAGGTAAAAAACCTTCCCTCAGAGGCTGGTTAAACTGTGCTATAAATTTAGCCCGTGACATATAACTAAATGTTTTTATGCAAAATGTTACAAATGAATGGGCAAGAGAGGTACTAAGTGATGTTGATGGACTCACAAAATAGAAAGTAGATGAGGTAGTGAGTTGGTATTTACAGGATGCTAAAGAGGATTTGTTAAAGGCTGGTCTTTTCGCTCTGCATATGTTGTCTCCAAAGCAGCTCTTAATGCCTACACGAGGTTTTTAGCTAAAAATTCCCAAATTTTGGCATAAATTCAGTTACTCCTGCCTTTTGTAAAACAGACATGAGCTTTAATAATGGACACTACACGGCTGAACAAGGTGCAAAAAGGTCCTGTAAAGCTGGCTTTGACAGTTGGTGATGGGCCTTCTGGCCTGTTCTTCTTTTAGACGGAAGAAACAACCTTTTAGTATCTGCTAAGTGTTGAAATTGCCTATGAACCCAACTGGGATTAGCTCTACTTTGATGAGATGCATGTATCATCAACCTTCTAAGAATAAACAGTCCCCAAATTTCTGATTTTTACGACGAACTCGAATTACAAGCATGTACTGTATTTTGGAGAGAGAGAGAGAGAGAGAGAGAGAAAAAAAAAAAAAAAAAAAAAAAAAAAAAAAGCAGCATTTTGAGGTATTGAAATAATAATAACTCCTTTGAAGCATGTGATGGATACAACATTCTTTCTTGCATTCTCTAACACATAATCACATGAATGATAAAACCTTCACAGAATTGTAATACTCCAGAAAAGAGATGCTCCAGCTATAAATTTCCCAGTCAGTGCTTGAGAAACAATGATGTATGTGTATCTATTTGTCTAAAATTATCAACGATAAACTTACAGATAGAAAGTGTGATTTTTAAGGAATGTGAACAAATTTACCTCCAAGTGAAGATTTCTTGAGATACATCGGTCTGTTTCAAACTTTAGAGTGGCTCCTTGCAGCATTTCGGTTCGCACAGCATCCCACAAAGTAGATTATTGACTGATTTCACAACATATAATTGTAAGAAAAATAAATGAACTCGCTTAGAAGGTCCTGATCATATAAACACTGTCAATAAAATGATAATCTACAAATATTATGCTACTTTCATAATACAATTTGTCAATTTCAACAGTAGAAGATATAAAATGCAATTCATATGCCATATTATCTGTTGTTCCTCATTCAGTAATGAGAAAAAGATAATTTGATTTGTTCCAAAAGATAATTTGATCTGTAAGAAAGAGAATAAACTACAAAATTATCTACTAAAGAGGGCAAGAAGAACAGAAAACCAGGATTAAAATTCTTGCTTGTCATTGGATTATACAGTTTCCATCTTAAATAATTTTCCCTTTTAAACCTCATGCTAATCTTCAAACAATACAGAAAAGGTACTTCTGCATCTTTTTATTTATTTTTGGTAAGTAAGAGATTTATTATCAACCATATCAACTAGTTCCAGTTGTTCCTAACAACCACAATTTCTTTTGCAATTGAATGTTAGACAAAGAAAGAAATGGAGAAATAAGTTCAGACGTTTATCAAGAAAAATCCAGATAAAAGTTTGCACATATGCTTCTGATTAATCTCATCATAGACCTCACGTTTATTTAGCTTAACCATAGGAATGGAGTTATAGTCTGTACCTTGTTACTTATGATGTTTTTTTCCCTTTATATGCATGACCTTATTTTTTTTAGATTGTGTTCGACTCTCATCTTGGTTTCAATGCATTGTCACAAACTTGTTGATCCACATAATTCTGTGATTCTTGCAGGACTCGTTTTATTACTCGCTGAATGATAAACAATTAGAAAAGGTTCATGAGTACAACTTTGACCATCCCAGTAAGGATTATGTGGAGATTTTAGTTCATAGATGGTATGACCGCATAGACTTTAGATATATCTGATATGCTTACTAGTTTTCATTAGACATCTACATATACTATTATAATGCCTCTTCACATTCTGGATGTTTTGCAGATGCCTTCAATACAGAACTTCTCCTTTCATGCATGGAAAAATTAAAACATGGACAGGCAGTTAACATCCCAAATTATGATGTCCAGAGTCATAAATGTGTTGAACCAGAACGCAAGATACTAACCTACATTTGTCCAAGTCAAATTTCCTTATTGCAAGAGATTTGGAAGAGGTTCAGATTTTTTAGATGTTCTTAATGTGATTTTGAGGCATAATAACTTGAAACCACTAGTGGGGTCATACTTTCAATCAAGCATTATGTCTCTGACCTGTGAAATCATATTGTTGATCTTATGATGGTACATACATTTTACATATGTTAGAAAATGGGTAGTCCAGCAATAGCATATAAGGCTAGACTGCCCATGTGATGGTTCATGCATATAATTTAGCATAAAATTACATGGAACTGGAGTTGCAAACAGTGACAAGATAGTTACTTTGTGTGCTAAGATGCAATTAGTCACATACACTTGGTTCCTACAATTTTGCTCATGCTACTGTGTCTATCTTCTTCTTACAAGGGTGATAATAAAGTTCCAATGAGAACAAATGAATTTAATCAATGGTGCCATTTTAATCAAATGTAGGTTAACCCTTCAGATGTCGTCATTTTGGAAGGGAATTCTAGGCTCTGTTTGGTTGTATTTTCAAATTATAATTCTATCCACACATTCTAATACCATGTTTGGATAGGATTTTCAAATCATATTGCCACACTAAACAGAAAACTCTGTAGAAAACACTCTGTGTCAGGCAGGATTTTTTCTTTTTTTTTTTTGAAATTTGGCTTAACCGGTCGTCCCACCGGACATCCGGCCGGTCATCCCACCGGTTGACCTGCCAGACGTCCTGAACGGTGCGATTTTTTTTTTTTTTTTTTTTTGGCAATTGGCACTATTTTTTTTTTTTTTTAAATAAAACAATATTTTTGGAATTTTTAAAATTTTTTTATAAACTTTTCATAGATTTTTGAATTGTGTGTTCCGTTATGAGTTGTAAGTTTTTGTATTAAATATCATATGTCACATCAAAAATTTCCCACTCTTTTCAAAACTCATTCACCAAACAAATTTTCTATACTCAAATCATAATTCCAAAACTCATAAACTCAAAATACAACTCATATTCTCAAATCATAATTAGAAAACTCTACCAAACGCAACCCTAGTTCTTCATGATCCACGTGTCCGTGATCTCATGAACACGAAGATCTTTGTTGAGACAGGTTCTTATTTTGGCCTCTATTTCCCTAGATTCTCTCTTTTATGTGGTTCTCCAAATTATAGAATATGTCAATGGAAAAGAAATTATAGTTTGTTGTAAATAGGTTCAATATTAAGATATTTGTCTTGGAAGGATTTTTTAATTTGTTTTGACCCTGAGGCAAGGAAAACAGAACATAGAAAACAAGAGAAAGAACATGAAAATTACCTTATTAGAAAGCTCATGTGTCCAAGCGCCAAGTGGGCCTCTAAAGCGGCATAACACGAAAACAACAAACAGAACCACATTAACAGTTGTCTACAATGTCTTCTCAAAACTGGGGTCTACACCTCCACTAGGAAAAATGTTTATCAATTCCTTAAATAAATTTAAAATTGATCAATTTCTATCTTTTCATGCTATGACAAACACAACAGACCCAATTCTCAATGGCTATCTAATAGCAAACTAGCATGACATTTAAACACAAATCAAGGCCTCTTACGAAAGCTGAGGATTACAAGACTAAATTTCTCATCTTAGGGATAATTGAAATTAAGTAAATTTTAGATTATTTTCCTCACTTTAACTAATTAATTAAAAGAGAAATAATTCTGAAATAAAACTTCATTAATCTAGGAAAGCATTTGACAAATTAGTTTCATCCAAGTTCGAATATATCTAAAATTATTTTTATCTGATGAAAACAAAAAGCAAATGCATATTTCACATGTTAAATGTATAAAATGAAAACATATCAAATAAATCCCACCTATATTTAGTGAGACTGTTTTAAACTGCATATTGGATTATAAATTAAACTGCATTAGTAATTAATACCCTAGCCATTGAATGAGGTGGTTTTGCTTTAATGAAACCCAAATAGCCAAGAAATTTCAAGGTGCAAATCTACTGCAGTCAATCTGCATTACCTACAGCTAACAGGGGAGTACGTTTATGTAAAACCAACCAAGTTGGTTTTCATATCAATGAAATTTCCATTTTCTTTCTATTTTGTTTGGTTCATGGGTCAACTATATTAAGAGATTCCATAGCAATATATATCAAGCACTCTAATCAGAGATTCATATACTAAGATTTACACATTAATACATTCATATATACCTGATCAATGCCAGATTCGGAAACTGACAGATGAATTTCGAGCCTGATCGAACAGAGCAGGGAGAGACATCTCTTCTATCTTCAATTCGCCCATTGGTGATGTAATCGAAATGGAAAACCCTAGAAATTGCAAGGGTCATCCGTTGATCCAAACCCTAGGCGTAGATTCAAATTGCAAAATAAGAAGAAATGAAGGAAGATAGAAACAGACAGAAGAACTTCCGAGAAAGAGTACCTTGAACTCGATTGAAACCCTAGGTGTGGATTCAAACCCAAAAACAAGAAGAAACAGAAAAAGAAACTTAAGAGAGAGAGAGAGAGAGAGAGCGTACCTTCAATCGAGTCCGAAAGAATTGGGATTGAGAGATTGAGAAGAACATGAAGGAGAAAGAAAACGAGACTGAGAGATTCAGCGAGAGAGACAGAGAGACAGAGACAGAGACACAGACAGAGGGACAGAGCGACAACGCGTGAGAAAGAGACAACAATCAGTGTCTGTGAAGGGCTAGGGCAAATATAAGGAAAAGGAGAAAATAACAATAATAATATTAGGTAGTTAAAAATTTTGTAGTTTAAATGGTTTAAATTATTCAAAATGATATTATTTTGAATGTAAAATGACGTAAAACGATATCGTTTTGATAAATTTGAGCTATTTAAACTACAAAATTTTAAGTTATTAAACATTTTCCAAATAACAAATGGTTACTAAATTTTTTCAATAGCCAAAACCTTAACAACCGGCCACTAAATATTTGTTTAGTCGCAAAAAGTAGTAAATTGGCGATTAAATATTTTGGTCGCCAATTAATTTTATAAATCTCTCCGAAATTTGAAATATTTCCTTCCAAATATTTTAATTTTTTGGTGACTAAAATTTCTTTTTGTCCCTGAAAGTAAGTTTTTGGCGACCAAACTTTTGGTCGCCAAAGATAAAAAATAATTTTTTATTTTCCATTCAGCGACTAAATGATTTTAGTAGCCAAACTCAATATACGGCGACTAAAATATTTTTTTGTCGCTAAAAATATGTTTTTGGCAACCAAACTTTTGGTCGCTAAAGATAAAAAATAATTTTTTATTTTACATTCGGCAACTAAATTGTTTTAGTAGCTAAAACTCAATATACGGTGACTAAAATATTTTTTTTGTCTCCAATTCTGGTATGTTTAGCGACGAAATTTTTTTTAGTCGCCAATAATCAATATACCCGACTAAAAAAAATTAGTAACTAAATATTGTACTTTTGCCGACTAAAAAAAATTTTGGTCGCCAATTCGACAACATTTGGTGACTAAATTTTTTTCAGTCGCCAATTTTGGTCACCAAAGATGCATTTTGTTGTAATGGATTACCATAGCATTACTCATTAGGCTTGTTTGATTGGCGGATTATACCATACGATTGAGATTATTAATTCATGAGATTCATATTCTATTATTTGGGTTGCAATTTTTGTTATCTAGATTAAATTTCGATAAACATTCCTTCCAACAAAATTGATAATTTTTTTAATCATACAACTAATAATGTAAAAGAAATATATAATTAAAATTATATATTTTCCACAATAAACATGTATAAGAGACAATTATTCATTCCATTAATCCAATTAAACAATCAATCTTACACTAATTTCGTAAATTATTAATTTATTTACTAAATCATACTAATCAAATAGTAAAAGTATCTCCAATGGTAGTTGTTATTAGAGCATTGCTAAAGTTATAATTTGGCATACTATGTAACAAAATGTCAAATTATAGTATAGTGTTATAATAGTCAGATGTCATTTTGGCACACCTTCAACCAACTTTTTCTCTTTTATTTTTTTAAGTAGTATTTATATTTAAATTTTTGAGTAATTTTTTTTGTTGTTTTTTATAATCTTTTATAATCTTTTAAAAAAAAATTATATATTTACATTATAGATAAATAAAAAAATTATAATTGAAAAAAAAAAATTGTAATTTGCATCATTCCAGTCCTTTTAATTTCCCTAACCATTGGATCAATTTCAATATGAGCATCCAATGGTTGAATATCAATCTAACCGTTCTCTCACTTTGCAGAACTTTCCCGTCTCTTTTGATCGCTTCCTTGAGGATTTATCATGTTTTTTAAGGAATTCTAATTAATTGTATGCCTTTTTAATTTTATTAATTGCTCTATATAATACATAGAAATAAAAAATTATAAATTATAAATAGGAAAATTTACTCATAAATCCTATTTTTTGAAAAATTGAACCATTTAGTCCTAAAAATTTTCTTATGCACCATTTAGTCCCATTTAATTTTTGTAAACAACATCAAACATCATCATCAAAATAACATCAAACATCATAACATCATCATCAAAATAACCTCATAATCGTCATGTTCCCCCCATTCCGAAAATGCCATGGCTGCTTGATGATGACGTTGTGATGTTTGACATTGTTTGAATTATGATGTTTGTGATGTTTGATGTTGTTTTGATGATGATATTTTATGTTGTTTGATGTTTGATGTTGTTTTGATATGATGTTTGATGTTATTTTGATAATGATGTTGTGATGTTTGATGTTGTTTTGATGATGATATTTGATGTTGTTTTGATAATGATGTTGTGATGTTTGATGTTGTTTTGATGATGATGATGTTGGTTTGACGATGATGATGTTTGATGTATATGCCCTTTATGGTCAATTTTCATATAATGGGACCTTTCAGTCTATAAGAAAACTTTTAAGACTAAACAGTGTATAAGTTATTAATTTGAGATTTATTGGTGCATCACCCTTATAAATATATAATTAATAAAATTATAAAAACATATCTGCGTAAGTAGGGTCAGAATTACTCAAGACCAGGGGTCAGGTATTCCTTGACTTTTCATTTTTTTTTTAAAAATATTTGGTGATCCAAATTTTTATGGTTCGAATGTATCAAAACAATATCGTTTTACACCCAAAACAACGTCATTTTATATATTTCGAGTCATTCAAGTAATGATTTTTTAGATTACTTATCATTATTATTATTTTTTTTGTTCTTAGTTGAAAAACTTCACTTTTTAATTTTTGTTTTCTAGTCCCATTTCCATCTAAACACTTACACACACACACAGCCAGGGGTGTGCGCTGTGCGGGTCGATGCGGTTTGAGAGAAAAATATAAACCGTATGGCGGGTGGCGGATTGATAAAAGTGTCACTAGAATTTGCCATTTTCCTTATAAAAAATCGGCGGTTCGTTTGGCAAATAATGGCGGATTTGCCTTGGCGGTTCGGGCGGATTGGCGGTTTATAAAAAATATAATTCAAATTACAAAACTTCAATCAAAGAGTAAAAAAAAGACGAGAGATACCGTGATGTTAAGCATCTTGCAAAGCTTTCTTCTAATGCAACAAGTGTAACAACGACATGATAATATCAACGACTATGCCATCAGTTCATTACAAGCATCTGTGGAAGCTACAATGATCAAATACAATACATAAAATTAATATCATTCAGGGTTTACAATATATTGAAAATGTTTACTGTTGAAAAGTATTTAGATTGAAAAGTGAGCTGATGCAAGTTTGCAACATGGCCAGAAAAAAAAAAAAAAAGATTGAAAAGTGAATTAGAATCCAACTTTATTTTGGATTACTGACATCTTGAATTCTCCTTCAGCAGTAATGTAATACTATATTCTAAGGTATAGAACAACAAGCAAACTTAAATAAAAAGAATTTTTAGAATCTTATCAAACATGATTTAAAAGCGGTGTGGGTCGGTGCGGTTTGGAAGAAAAATAGAAACCGGCGGATTGATAAAAGTGTCACTAGAATTTGCCATTTTTCTTACCAAAAACCGACGGTTCGATTGGCAAATAATAATGAATTTGCCTTGACGGTACGGCTCAGTGCGGTTTTGGCGGTTTTGACGGTATTATGTACACCCCTAAACACAACCCAACCACAAATATTTTTTCTAAATCTCAACTTTTTTTTTTTTTTTTTTATAATTCTTAACTCGCTGGTAATAGCTAATCTAAAAATAAAAAAAAAATAAAATTACTGAATCAGGCTTTCACTGTCAGGACCTGTAAAATCTTAAAACTAATAAATCTTTATATAAAAATAGTAAATCTTTTATATTTTTTGTTTTTTATTTTTTTACTACATTAATTTTTAGTACATATTTAGATGATGATTATATAATGAGTGGCTATTTTTATTGATATTTTTGGATGGTTATCATATAATAGATGATTGTATTTGCTGTTAACAGATATTTTTGAATGATTATCATGTAATTGATGATTATTAGGCTTTTAATTTCGTTTAATATATAAAATATTTTTAGTTTTAAATTTTTTGATTTAATGAATTAATTTAATAATGATATCAAAATTGTTGCCATTTTTTACTTTTGAAAAAATAAAAACAAATTTAACGAAAATAAATATCAAAAAAATTATTTTAAAAATTTATTTCTATCCTCCTAAAAAATAAAATTATATAAAAATGATGTGTTTTTAATTTTTTTCACCAATTTAGTTTTAAATTTTTTAGAAAAAATTTTCTAAAAATAGATTCTAAAAATCAAACCAAATCAAACTTTATAACAAAAAAAAGTTCCAATATTATTCATTAAAAAAAATGTCATTATATTTCAAACAACATATAAGTTAACCAAAACAAAATAAGTTGTATGACGACTTTGCCCTTCAAATAAAACAATAATGTCCTCAATTGTCCTTATTTTGAATGAAATTCAAAATTCACGGTTAAATATATCACAATTGAAAATCAGGGATTAAAGTGACATAAGTCCCAAACTATATATACTATTAGTAAAATTCGCCCTAATATCTAATTAATGTATATGTGCTCCCATCATATGACCAGCAACAAAATTACAGATACAGAATTAATCACATAATTTTTTATGAATTATATAAAACTTTTATAACAAGCTAGGACATACTATTTCACTCATATTGCTCTACCTATGTGATTGTTTTATTATCGTCTATGTGTCTAAACGTCTTGTATGACAAATGAAATTCTATCTTTATAATGGATTTTACTATATAATATGTACGTCTAGAATTATTTTATATGGTTGATTCTGTGATTGATTTTGTTTTCATAGTCTTATTGATATCATAAAAATATGTAAATATTGGATGTAACAGATATATCACGTGACATTACCACCATACAATAAACAATTTTAATTTATAGTAAAAACCACAATAATAATAAATTAATGGGAGGTCATACTTGTCTACTTAATCCCTTTGTAACTTTTTATTAATCTTGCATATATTGTCACTGTTACATCAATAAATATATATATATATTTTTGATAAGGACAGATTGCCATAGCATTACTCATTAGGCTTGTTTAATTGGCGAATTATACCATATGATTGAGATTATTAATCCACGAGATTTATATTCTATTATTAGGGTTTAAATTTTTGTTATCCAAATTAAATTTCGATGAACATTCCATCCAACAAAATTGATAATTTTTTTAATCATACAACTAATAATGTAAAAGAAATATATAATTAAAATTATATATTTTCCACAATAAACATGTAGACAATTATTCATTCCATTAATCCAATTAAACAATCAATCTTACACTAATTTCGTAAATTATTAATTTATTTACTAAATCATACTAATCAAATAGTAAGAGTATCTCCAATAGTAGTTGTTATTAGAGCATTGCTAAAGTTATAATTTTGCATACTACAGTAACAAAATGTCAAATTATAGTAATAGTGTTATAATAGTCAGATGTCATTTTGGCACACCTTTAACCAAATTTTTTTCTCTTTTTTTTAAAGTAGTATTTGGATTTAAATTTTTGAGCAATTTTTTTTGGTTGTTTTTTTTAATATTTTATAATCTTTTCAAAAAAAATTATATATTTATGTTATAAATAAATAAAAAAAATTGTAATTCGCATCATTCCAGTCCTTTTAATTTTCCTAAGCATTGGATCAATATCAATAAAAGCATCCAATGGTTGAATATCAGTCTAACCGTTCTCTCACTTTGCAGAAATTTCCCGTCTCTTTTGATCTCTTTCTGGAGGAATTTTTTAGGAATTCTAATTCATTCTATGTCTTTTTAATTTTATTAATTGCTCTATATAATACATAGAAATAAAAAATTATAAATTATAAATATATAATTAATAAAATTATAAAAACATATCCGCTCCGCGTCAGTACGGTCGGAATTACTCAAGACCAGGGGTCACGTCTTTCTTGACTTTTTTATTTTTTATTTTTTAAAAAATATTTGATAATCTAAATTTTTGTAACTTAAATAATTTAAATGTGTTGAAACGATATCGTTTCACATTTAAAATAACATCATTTTAAATATCTTGAACCATTTAAGTCCTAATTTTTCAAGCAACCCCGGTTGGTAGCTCGAAATTCGTGGGTCGAAACGTGGCTCGACGCCAAAACGACGTCTTTAATCAGGGGAGAAGAAGAACAGGGGAGAAGAAGAAGAAGGGAGGGGGGAGAAGAAGAAGAAGGGAGGGAGGGAGAAGAAGATCGGGAGGAGGAGGAAGGAGGGAGGGGAGGGGGCCATAAAAATTGGCTGGAGGAGGAGGCGGGGCTGCGGCGTCGGCAGAGGCGACGAGCGGCGAGGCGTCCGCAGACGGCGAGGCGACGAGGACGGAGGCACAGGAGGACGGCGAGGTCGTCGGCAGAGGCGACGGCGAGCTCCTCGCGGAGCTGCGGCGAGCGTCGGCAGAACTAGGGCAAAACCAGGGCGAGGCGACGAGGACGGCGAGGCGACGGCGTCGGCGAGGCGAACCAGTCCTCTCTCCCTCTCTTCTCTGCTCTCCCTCTCTTCTCTCCCTTCGAAAAATTCGGACCATTCAACCCTCGAAATTTTTGAGCTACCGTTGATTTTCCTTTTTCGAGACCACCTACCATTATTTTATTTCTTTTTGGTTCTTAGCTGAAAAGTGGTTCACATCCCAGCCCCCACTGTGCTGGCCCATGTCACTTCACTTTTTAATTTTTGTTTTCTAGTTCCATTTCCAACTAAACGCTGACACACACACAGCCCAACCACAAATATTTTTTCTAAATCTCAACCTTTTTAATTTTATTTTTATAATTCTTAACTTGCTGGGTAATAGCTAATCTAAAAATAAAAAAAATAAAATTACTGAATAAGGCTTTCAATGTCAGGACCTCTAAAATCTTAAAACTGATAAATCTTTATATAAAAATTATAAATTTTTTACATTTTTATTTTTTTACTAAATTAATTTTTAGTATATATTTTGAAGATGATTATGTTATGAGTAGTTATTTTTGTTGATATTTTTGAATGATATCATGTAATAGATGATTATATTTACTGTTAACAGATATTTTTGAATGATTATCATATAATTAATGGTTATTAGGCTTTTAATTTCGTTTAATATATAAAATGTTTTTAGTTTTTAAAAATTTTTGATCTAATGAATTGGTTTAATAATCATATCAAAATCGTTGCCATGGTTGACTTTTGAAAAAATAAAACTAATTTAACGAAAATAAATATCAAAAAAATTTATTTTAAAAATTTATTTCTATCCTCCCAAAAAATAAAATTATATAAAAATGATGTGTTTTTAATTTTTTTTCACCAATTTAGTTTTAAATTTCTTGGCAAAATTTTTCTAAAAATAGATTTTAAAAAGGGGAATTTTTTTACAGCTCCCTAATAATACTAAAAATAGTGATGCATGAGGTCCCTGAACAACTTGCCGCGCGTTTTTAATTATTTTTTTGGACCAAAATACCCTCGCCGAAATAAACACAGAAACGATACTCCTTCCGGCGTCTGAGTTCCATTCCAAGCATCCACCATTTTCACGAACACAAGAACAGCACAATTAGGGTTTCAACATCATCTTCACGATTGACATTCGAGCTTCGTTCTCTTCTGCACAAATCATTCTCATTCCTTCCTCACAAATTTCTCTGACCTTCCTTAGAGCTTCGTTTTCACTGCTCATCGTCATCTCAGTCCACCTTCGTCACGTCGCATCTTCATCTCAGGCCATATCAGCTCGTCATTCAAAGTTTCATCCTAACTCTGGTAAGTTTTTCTACAATACAACTACATTTTCTCTGGAAACACAGTTAATTGCATTTTATATTAACCTTCCATAAATTAGGGTTTCACTTTCGTTTTAAAAAGCTACCTGAATTTGGAAAAAGTTATTCCTGTGTGTTTTGAACTTATTCTTGAACATGTTTGTGTGATTATTTCTGCAAATTTCTCTGGCATTTGAATTTCTCTGATTTTTGCTTGATGTATGTTTCTTCTTTCAATTTTCTATGCCATGTTTATTTTGAAAAAAGCAATTTCCTGTGTTTTCATCTAATTTTTTAACGTGTTTCTGTAATTTTGTTTCTGTACATTTCTCTGTAATATGTATTTTGGACTGGACTGAACGTTTCTTCTCTGACATATGTATTTTGGAATGAATGTATCACCCTTTCTGCCATGTTTATTTTGGACTGGAATGAATGTTTCTTCTCTGACATGTGTATTTTGAAAAAAAAGTTATTTCTCTGTGTTTCTATCTTATTTTTGAACATTTTTCTGTGATTTTGTCTATGAATTTCTCTGCTTTGAAAATTTCTCTGGAATATGTATTTTTCTCTGGAATGTCTATTACTCTCTTGCTCTGTCTAAGTTTGTCTGTATTCATAATTTTCTCTGACAAACATCACATCACTTTCCTCCCCTTGTGTGTCTCTATCATGGTTAATTTTCTCTGGTTGTGTATGTAAATTTCTCTGGCATTTCAATATTATGAATTGAAATTTTCTCTGGAATGGAAATTTACTCAAGAATGTGTAATTTCCTCCGGAATGTGTATTTATCTCTGGTATGTTTATTTTGTTCAATTCTTGGTTTCAATGTGGTGTAATTTTCAGTGGCTTGTTTACAATACTTTATTTATTTTATCTTGCTAATTGTGGAATGGAAATTTTCTTTGCCTTGCCATGTTTACTTTTCTCTGGTATGTTTACTTCTATATGTAATTTTAAGAATTATTGAAAATTTCTCTCCCATGTTTATGATGCTTTGTTGATTTTCTCTGACATTTAATTTTTGATGTCCAATTTCTTCTGGCATGTCCAATTTTCTGTAATTTTCCCTCATCTGTAATTTTCTCTGACATCTTACACTTTCTCTTATTTGTAATTTTCTACCTTATCTGTAATTTTCTCTCACATGTCCAATTTTCTCTGGCATGTTCAATTTTCACTGGGATTTAATGTTGAAATCTTTATGTTTTAATCATTGTCTAGCAATGGCAAAACGTAAAAGCACCGAAACACCAGAAACACCAAGCAAGAAACAGAAACTGTCTCAGTCTTCTTATGAGCTGCGATGAAACACCAGCAGCAAAGCACTGGAAACACCAACCAAGAAACAACAACTCTCTCAGTCTTCCTATGAGCTAAGATCAAAAACCAGCAGCAAAACACCACAAACTCCACTCCAAATCACACAAGGTGATGAAGCAACTAGCATCCACATGAGTACCCCAACTTCAACCGACTCAACCTCAAGGGAGAAAAAACCTACTAAACTCCACAGAAAGATAGCTCACTACACCATTCAATTCCGATCCAACCTCTCGTCTGTTGTCTCATTTTTTTAAACACTTAAATTCAATTCAAAACAACTTGTAGAGCTTCAAAAGTCCCCATTCTGGTATTTGATCCAAGCTCTAACCAGTGGAAGAATGGATCCAAAGAAATGTAGGAAATCCGATGATGATGTAGTTGCCATAATCAAATGTTACAATCAGAAAACAAAAGCATTCACTGTTGGTAAGAAGAACCTGACCTTCACAACAAACGACATGACCTTGATTTTTGGTTTGGAATGAGGTAAAGGACCCATGTCATTAAGATACTCTAAGAAGCCAAAATCTGCATTCCTAAGGAGAAGATTCCAAAAGGACACAAGGCTCACTGGTCCTGTTCTTAAAAACGCCTTGGTCAAGGCAATGAAAGGCAAGCAACCAACAGACTACAAAG
This sequence comes from Camellia granthamiana, assembly GCA_036172215.1. Lineage (NCBI taxonomy): Eukaryota > Viridiplantae > Streptophyta > Magnoliopsida > Ericales > Theaceae > Camellia > Camellia granthamiana. The sequence continues at coordinate 34,829,909 of CM069905.1, read as the reverse complement.
ATGTAGCAATCATTGTTACATTGTACTTGTGTCTCACCCTATTTTTTGCAACAAGTGGGAATTCGATAGGGTGGGTTTTTATACAGTATGTGGAACCTCTTGAATCAATGAAACAGTATGATTGGCCAGAGGCAATTACATCAACATTGATTGATTCTATCATGGCATTGCACAAAACCCCAGAAAAAGTTACGGGGTGTGTCATTGCATTGCTGGTAAGTATAATATCCATTCAAATTTGCAGTTATCATACTTACAAATTTGTGCATTTAGAAAATTTTATTTACTTTAATTTTCATCACAGTATTGGCTATGTGAACATGCAACTATCATTGACTCGGAACACAGTAACACAACTGACTTCCCGAGATGTGCGAAGTGGAACCTGCAAACCTTGACAAAACAGCTGCAGAAGACACCACTCCATTCTCTTGCACCTCGACAGGTTAATTCCTATTGCTCCTAAAATCTCAGTGAAATTCTAAAATATCTCTGACAACTGCTTTGTTTCCCTCCTTATGCATTGATTGTTTAAGATCAATTTTCTCTCAACTATCAATTTATGCTTTCATCTTTGGTACAATTCTGCATTGTAATCAATTTTCTCTGCAATCCAAATTTCTCTGACCACAATTGTAACACATTAACTTGTATGCCCTGATTGCTTTTCTCTAATATCTGAATTATGTTGTTTCATAATTTTCTTTGGCCCATAACTTATTTGCCCTGATTGCTTTTCTCTATTATCTGAATTATGTTGTTTCATAATTTTCTCTGGCCCATTATTTATTTGCCTTGCATCTTTGATAAACACTGTTTATTTCTGCCCTTCTAATGAATTTTCTCTGGAATCCAAATTTCTCTGACACAATTATAGTCAAACATTAACTTATATGCCTTGATTGATTTTCTCTGATATCTAAATTATGTTGCTCATTTCATAATTTTCTCTGCCTCGTAAAATTAACTCCTTGTCTGTAATTTTCTCTGGCCCATACAATTTTCTCTGAAGTTTGTTTCCCATTAGTATCATTTAGATGAATTTTATTTTCCTTATTTTAATTTTTCTCTCAGTGAATTTTGTAACATTTCTCTAATAAAAGAGCCTCCTGTTACAGATAGATAACAAGCAGCTAGTCAAAAACCCATCAGAGGAGTTCTGTCTTGGTAAAAAGACAAAGAAAGAATCAAAAAAAGCAATTGTCAAATTCAAGGAGAAATTACAAGATTCATCTGAAGGTCAAGCAATTGTCAAATTCAATGAAGAAGCAGAACCCAGAGAAGAAAGTGAAAGCAATCGACAAAAAGCTCAAGCAAGCAGTGGAGAAGAAGAAGCCAGAGAAGAAAGTGAAAGCAGTGGAGAAGAAGAAGCCCGAGAAGAAAGTGAAGAAATAGAAGCAGAAGAAAAAGAACAGAATGAACAGAAAGAAGAAGACAGTGAAGAAGAAAATGAAGAAGAAGAAGAAGATGAACAGCAAGAAGAAAACGAGCAAAGTGATGAAGAAGAACGTATTGAGCCAGTGGACCAACAACAATTTGAGGAATCAAAGGACGCCCAAATTGCTGATCTGCGTGAAAGACTGAAGGCACTTTCTCAATCTAAACAAGAAGAAGACAGAAATTGGATGGAAATACTTGCTGAAAAGGATATTTCAATAAGAACCCTGACATCACTTAACTCAGAACTTCAAGAAAAAGAAAGCACAATCCAAATGAAACTAAGGATGTTGGAGCTTGAAAAGGAACATGATATGAAAACAATTCAACAGTTGAGGAATTCAAATTCAGAGCTTGAAACAGAAAATGCTAAATTGCATGAACAAGTACAAGAACTTTCAGTCTAACTAGCAACACAACCATACAGAACACCAACACAACTTCAACCACAAGGTCAGTGAAAATCTTGACCCACAAAAAGTCAAGTCCTTCAGTCAGCATAACTCAGAGAAATTTCTATTTATTATAATTTTCTGACATTGGTAATTTTCTCTGGAAGTTATATTTCTCTGAACACATTAGTTTCTACTAATTATTTTTATTGACTTCTACTGCTCATTTCATTTTCTCTGTCTATTTTCTTATTCCATTTTTGGGATTTGTTTGATTTTCACTGTGCCTAGTTGGAATGCAAGTTGAACAACAACCAACAACCCAACAAGAAGAAATGGCACACAAAGAACAACCGAAACAAAAGACGAAAGTCTATGGTAACTGGAAAATATTGAATCACATAAATTTACATATTGAAATATCATCTGTTACTTCAGAGAAATTTCACTTTTACTAATATTTTCACTGTCTACAGTCAAAAAAGATCCGACCTCAATGATCAAAAATTTAAAGGCAAAAGAAAGGAAGGAAAAGCAGCACGATCCACAATTTCAATATCCCAAAGTGGCCAAAATGACTAGAGCTTCAAAACAAGCTACAAAGCAAGTTGAGCAAAGCACGAAGGACAAAGAAGTGCTTGATACTGATGCATACATCTTGCCTCAACCTACAAACATCAGAAAATCTTGGGTTTTTCCACAAACTCTTCCGATTTCAAGGTTGATAAAAGATCACGTAAAAGACATGTTGCAGCACATATCAAATGTGTCTGGACTTGAGTAAGTACAACAAACAAAAATAGAAGATAACAAACAACAAATTACAAACTTATATTGCATTAACAACAATTAAATCCCTTCTTTGTCATCTTGTAGGGCTTTAATTTGGACAAGTGAGTTGAACCTCATTACCTTCGAAGACATTGGAAACCTAATAAAGCAAAAAGAAATTGCCAACAATGTAAGTCTTTCCCTTTCATCAAAATTTCTTTGCAAATGTTCCATCAGCCTTTATAAACCAATATTGGAATTATAAATCATATTTTTCAGGTCATCGATGGCTATGGAGAGATACTTTTGGCTGACCAAATGAGAGAAACACAACAACCAACCTCATTTTTTTTCACATCCATGAGCTTAGTATGTTACTACTATTTTATTTGATTTTCTCTGGAATTTACTTACTACTTTCTCTTCTTAAGATACTTCTTGGATTTTCTTTGAACAAAACCATTTTTGGATTTTCTCTGAACACAGAATTTCATCAAGATGACAGAAAATCAATCTTTTCGAGTGTCCTTATTTGACAAGCATATTGAAATAGCATGGAGGAACTATAGGTTCCTCCATTTCCCAATAAATACTGGAGGTAATGAGAAGTCCACAGCTGGAAATCACTGGACCTGGCTTGTCCTGGACAAACAAGACAGTTTATGGAGGTTCTACAACTCACTGAGGCCAACGAGGGATGACGCAGAAGACAAATATCTCAAAGATGCAAAACAATTGGTAATGAGTGTAAATTTCTCTGATCCATCATAATCTTTATGTGATGATAATTTTCATACAATCCCATTGCTTTGTCTGTAAATTTCTCTGTTATTTAAAAATTATTTTTTTGCAGCAACATTATGTGGAGAATATTTTGAAAGCTTGCCTTGAAAGAGACGCTCAATCACAACCCTCTTTCAAGTTGATAAACTCACAAAACACAAGTTACGACTTTGAGTATGTCAACAATGCTCCACAACAAGAAAGTGATTCGTAAGTTTCATACATCTATAAATAAGATACTCTGATTTGCATGTTTCTTAAAACTAACCATTCCTATAATTTGTATGCAGTCTGGATTGTGGCCTCTTTGTCTGCTATATCATGAAACAATATAGCAAGCATGAACCAATCAGCTCCAAATTGTCCACACAAGAGATCAGATTGATGAGGGCAGAACTCATAGAGAGATTTGTCACCGAGGTTGGCCGATCATGGACTGAACCAATTGAAATACCTCCAGAACAACCAAACATGTAATAGTGAAACTAGTGAAAGGAAGACAATGTACATAGCAAGACAGAGAAAATTGTCTCACATATATATATATATCCATACAGTATTAACCGTTCAGTTTTTTGTTGACAAATTGAAGGAATAATGATGCTTGACTTATCTATATACATCCTTTCTTGGCTAATGTAAATTTCATTTTTTTTTTATTTCGACTAATGTCAATTTCATACCTATCGATGGTTAAATATATATATATTTTTATTGTGATTGTCAACACAATCCACACAGAGAAAATTGTCTGCACAAATTTCTCTGGTATCATATTACCAGAATTCAGAGAAATTTAACTCGTACAGTCCCAACGGGATGCCTATATGATCATGTAATCTGTAATGCTTTGTGTTAGTACAAAACAATCATCAAACTCAACAAAACACAAAATGCGAACAGTAATTTTATCTGCTACTATAAAATTTCACTAGATGAATTTGAAATTTCTGAGTTGTGAATTTCTCTGGGTTTGTGAGGAAAATTTCTTTGGCTTTGAGCAAAATTTATGAGTTGAATTCATTCTAGATAAATTCTTCCCTGGTCCAGAGAAATTCTTAACTCAGAGAAATTTCAAAAAAGCATGATTTTGTTTCTTGGTTGTACTCACTGCAATAATTTTGTGTATGCTCTGTCTGGTATGCACATTTCTTGAAATGACTGATATGAAGTTACCACAAATTCATAGAGAAATTTAACTCGTATCATGCCAAAGAAGGTGCCTATATGATCATGCAATCTATAATGCACTGTGTTAGTACAAAGCAATTATCAAATTCAAAAAACAAAATCCACACAGTACTTTTATCTGCCATTGTCAAATTTATATGGATGAATTTGAAGTTTCAAAACACATTACACAAAATTTTCTCTGCCATACCAAATTTCTCTGCATAAATTTGACAGGTATTACAAACCCAATCCTATAGTATATATTAACAAACACAATGCACACTTTAACTGATATTGCAAAAATTTCTCTGGATGAATTTGATTGATATTATTATATACACTGTCTAAAAAACACATTTCACAAAACAAAATACACAAACAAATCATCAAATGTATTATTCAATCAATAAAATGTATTATCCTCAACTATTTAACAAAGGTTCCTTGCATATCCTCTTATTATGGTGACCAATACTCCCACAACGACTACACTTAATCACCTTTTTAAACTCTCCAGTAGAAGCAATTCTGTTCTTCTTCGGCCTCCCAGCTGGTCTCTTGCTCAATGGAGGTAAAATCATAGCATCTTCAATGCTACACAGAGGTTTTTCAACAGTTGAAACTGGGCCAATCGAAAACGAGTACGCTTGACGATACATATCAGCATGAAAAAATGGTTCAACAAATGAATTCAAATTCCTTCCACTCCTAAAAATTGCAGCAACAGCATGTTGACATGGATACCCATTTATTTCCCATTTTCGACACGAACAAGTTCTCAACCCAAGATCAACCATAACCGAAGGAAAACAATGCACTTCAAAGATATTATTAGACGACAAACTCACATTCCATGTCCTCCCATCCAAAAAATACTTCTGCAATACACTATCCATACGAGGACATAGAACTTTATTCCATTTACTAGAGAGCAGCCTCCTATCAGACCTTATATTCATAATTTGCAACCGTATCATGTCCACCAAATTTGTTATTGGCAAGTGCCGAGCATCTCGTATCCATGAATTGAATGACTCAGCAACATTTGAATACATCTCACCATAACGTTTCCCCGCAAAATATGCATCACTCCAATTTTCATATGGTAAACTTCTCAAGAAAGCAATCACAATGTCTCCTCCCTCACTTTTTAATTCATTTAACTTGAAATGAAATGATGCCTTTGTTGGCGCATATGCACATTCTGAAAACTTGGACACAATCGTCTCCCTAACCAAATTTGTGTTTCCCCATGACAACTTATCCCTCAGATTTCTCTTTAGATGTTCAAGACAAAATCCATGAAAGCAGTTAGGGAAAAACCTAGCAATTCCCTCCACAATACCACAATGTCGATCTGATATGAAACTTATCACCCTTTCTGATCCCAATACTCCACATAAATGTTCAAGAAACCAACACCAATTGTCTTTATTCTCAGTATCAATAACAGCAAAAACTACAGGGAAAAAACCTACAAAACAAATAGGAACAAGCATATCAGATATACACATGCATAGAAAATTAGAACAATAAACAACCAGAGAAATTTGACACTGCCAACATCCAGACAAAAAATCACTTAGTGCCCAACTCCAGAGAAAATTCACACATTGGCAACATCCAAAGAAAATTGACTTAGTGACCAACTACAGAGAAAATTCACACAATCATAATATCCAGAGCAAATTCACTCAGTGACCACTTACAGATACAATTCACACAATGACAAAATCCAGAGAAAATTCACACACTGACCAAAATCCAGTGAAAATCCACACAGGCCAAAACCAGAGAAAATTCAAAGTGTTAGAGAAAAATCACATTCACTGAATTCCTACATGTATAGAAAATTCCCATAGTTAGATAAAATTATATATATTTACAATTACCTTCATTCCCATCTTTCCCCGTTGCAGCAAGCATAACTCCTTTGTATCGCCCTTTCAAAAATGTTCCATCAAGAAAAAGCAATGACCGACAATATTTGAAACCAGCTGTGCATGCATGAAAAGCCACAAACACTCTTTTGAAACACTTGTTGTCTTCAAAATCTAACTCAAAACGACTACCTGGATTGTTCTTCAATGCCTCATCAAAATACCACCGTAATTGATCAAATGACAAACAAGAATCCCCATATGTACTACATTTTGCTTTTCAACACCCAACCAACCACAGTTATAACTGATTGAGACCCCATACTTGTCTTTCATTTCTTTCACAATATCCACTGAATGAGTTAAAGGTTTTGCACTTACCTCTTCAAGTATCAGCCCAGAAACTAAGCTGGAAGTCATCCTCGAATGTTTACTCGTACGAACAGCCACACCACACGTATGTTCATTGTTCAAAGTCCTTATGTAGAAGAACCCATTTGTTTTTTCAACTGAAGCATGTACACGCCACATACATCCCCTTGATTCCTTATATGCACATTCTGCCGTAACCCTCAGCTTGTCATTTTTAACATACGTAAACTGAAAACTAACCTCAATAGCATACTTGCATAAAAAAGTACGGAACTCAACCACACCACCCTCAAACTTCTGTCCAACACTCGTAATATTATTCCGCTAACCAGCCGACAATAACACCTTTTCTTGGTGAGAACAAAACTTAGAGAGTGAATTCTTTTCAATATCCACCAGCCTATCACACTCACCATCCACAACATCTACCCAATTAGACCCCACTTCATCATCTTCATCAGAAGTACTACATCTAGTAACTGAAACATCAACTATATCAACACCGCGTGCACAAACAACCCTCAACATATTCAGAAAATCAATATTATTTCGAACCATACAATTCGGATGGCCCACAATAGAATATGAAATACACATAGTCTCAGGTTTCAAATTCTCCCATGTTGTACATAAAATGCCAACCAATTCCTCAAAATTCAATTCGCATGAAACATTAATGACAATAGTATTATTCCCATATTTGCACAGCAACAACACTGCATTGTCCATCGAAACTGAAACAAAAAAACAAGAAAAAAAAAATTGTTTAACATAGAAACACTTCACAAAAACAACATAAAAGTCCAGATAAATTTCTAAAAATTATAATTTTCTGTATTCATAAAATAAAAGTTTGTCTGTATTCAATTGCCTCTGTCTAACTTTGTCTGTATTCATAAAATAAAAGTCCAAAGACACATCTACAAACTGATATTCACCTTCAAGATGATAAAAAACAAAATCACAGAAACTTAATGAAACAAAGAGAAATTTACTGCTAACTATTAAACACAATCATAGAAAAAAATCATATACACCTTATATATGCACTTTACACTGATATTGCACTCATAGAAAAAGCCAGAGAAATTTACAAACTTATATACTATCTCATATTCACTTTATTGCACAAATTTATGAACTTACATTCACTTTCTCATATTCTATCTCCATTAGAAACTTCTAATAATATGTCCATATGCACTTATAATTTTCTCTGGACTACACAAATAAAAGTGCAGAAAATCAAATCTCTGGTTTGAAAAAACATAGAACAAAACTTATCATTCATCAGTATGTTGATAAAAAACAGAGCACGAAAAATAAATACTAAACATCAAAATCAACTACACTGTCAACACTATTTCAAATCGATCAAAAAACAAAAGAATGAAAAATTAATTCCAAAAATAAAAATCAACTCTATAAACCTGGCCTCTCTCGAAACAAAAATTCAAAACAAAAGTTAAAATCCATGTGGAATCTAAAATCGAAAACAAACCTGATTCAACTCCACTCAAAAACCTACGCGATCAATACACTGTCAACACTCCTTGAAATTGATTCAAAAACAAAGAATCAAAACTCCGACGAAATCTCCGACGAAATCCACATGATCGTAGCAATCTTTCTCGTCAAACTCCACTGAAATCTCGACGAAATCTCCACTGAAATCTCCGACGAAAACTCCGACGAAATCTCCCCTGCGAATTTGGTTTCCAAAATCTATCAGTTAAGTCAACAATATTATATTCAAACAAATTTATGATATAAAGGAAGGGTAATTTAGGTACTTTATAACTTAAAATAAATTTCATAGACCTTAGCCATTAAAATATATTATTTTGGACCTTTCCTCCTATCAAAAGTAGAGGGGGGACCTTAGGCCAATTTTCCCTTTTAAAAATCAAACCAAATCAAACTTTATAACAAAAAAAGGTTCCAATATTATTCATTAAAAAAAAAATGCCATTATATTTCAAAAAACATATAAGTTAACCAAAACAAAATAAGTTGTATGACGATTTTGCCCTTCAAATAGAACAATAATGTCTTCAATTGTCCTTATTTGGGATGAGATTCAAAATTCAGGATTAAATATATCACAATTGAAAAGTCAGGGATTAAAGTGATACAAGTCCCAAACTATAGGTACTATTAGTATAATTCACCCTAATATCTAATTAATGTATATGTGCCCCCGTCATATGACCAACAACAAAATTACAAATACAGAATTAATCACATAATTTTTTATGAACTATATAAAACTTTTATAACAGACTAGGACATACTATTTCACTCATATTGCTCTACCTATGTGATTGTTTTATTATCGATTATGTGTCTAAACTTATTGTATGACAAATGAAATTCTATCTTTATAATGGATTTTACTGTGTAATATGTACGACTATAATTATTTTATATGGTTGATTCAATGATTAATTTTGCTTTCATAGTCTTATTGCTACGACAAAAATATGTAAATATTGGATGTAACAGATATATCACGTGACATTACCACCATACAATAAATAATTTTAATTTACAGTAGAAACCACAATAATAATAGGTTAATGGGAGGCCATACTTGTCTACTAAATCCCTTTGTAACTTTTTATTAATCTTACATATATTGTCATTGTTACATCAATATATATATATATATATTTGATAAGAAGAGATTGCCATAGCATTACTCATTAGGCTTGTTTAATTGGCGGATTATACCATATGATTGAGATTATTAATCCATGAGATTCATATTCTATTATTTGGGTTGAAATTTTTGTTATCCAGATTAAATTTCGATGAATATTCCATCCAACAAAATTGATAATTTTTTTAATCAGTCAACCAATAATGTAAAAGAAATATACAATTAAAATTATATATTTTCCACAATAAACATGTATAAGAGACAATTATTCATTCCATTAATCCAATTAAACAATCAATCTTACACTAATTTCGTAAATTATTAATTTATTTACTAAATCATACTAATCAAATAGTAAGAGTATCTCCAATAGTAGTTGTTATTAGAGCATTGCTAAAGTTATAATTTGACATACTACAGCAATAAAATGTCAAATTATAGCAATAGTGTTATAATAGTCAGATGTCATTTTGGCACACCTTCAACCAACTTTTTCTCTCTTTTTTTTAAGTAGTATTTGGATTTAAATTTTTGAGCAATTTTTTTTGGTTTTTTTTTTAATCTTTTATAATCTTTTCAAAAAAAATTATATATTTATGTTATAGATAAATAAAAAAATTATAATTGAAAAAAAAATTGTAAGTCGCATCATTCCAGTCCTTTTAATTTTCCTAACCATTGGATCAATATCAATATGAGCATCCAATAGTTGAATATCAATCTAACCGTTCTCTCACTTTGCAGAACTTTCCCGTCTCTTTTGATGGCCCCGTTTGGTAGAGCTGTAGAAAAATGATTATAGATTATACCTTAACAGATTATGGCTTATAATTGTGAATATAAGTTGTTAATCTGTTTGGTGCAGCTGTGGGATTATGGATTTAAGCAGCAAAGTAGTGTTTGGTTAATAAACTGTAAAATAGCTTTTTACTGTATAATTGTCCTTTCTGCCCTTATATGATATAAAAATAATTATTTTGTCATTTTTTTCAGTTTTAATTTAAAAAAATTATTTCATTAATAAAAGTTAATATAATTAGTATTAATTAGTATCAATTAATATATAAATTGATACATTTGATAAAAATGTAATGGAAGTATTATTGTTACAATTTTTTTCCATTATAAATTAATTAGTATCAATTAATGGCTTAATTAGTATCAATTAATACTAAAATTATTAATTAGTATCAATTAATGGCTTAATTAGTCTCAATTAATACTAAAATTATTAATTAGTATAAATTAATATTAATAATTAATTTTTATTAGTATCAATTAATATTAATAATCAACAATTGTTATTAATTAGTATCAATTAATAATTAATTCATTACAAAAGTATACATTATTAATATATTAATAATTAATACCAATTAATATTGATTTTTTTCTTTTTCTTCAGAAATATATAATTTTTATTTTTTAATTAATATAAAAATATACAGTATGAATTTATTAATAATTAATACCAATTAATATTTATTTTTTAATTAATATTGATTTTTTTCTTTTTCTTCATAAATATACAATTTTTATTTTTTTAATTAATATAAAAATATACAATATGAATTTATTAATAATTAATACCAATTAATATTTATTTTTTAATTAATATTATTTTTTTTCTTTTCCTTCAGAAATATACAATTTTTTCTTTTTTAATTAATATTAATGTTTGGGTATTAACAAGGGCATTTAAGTAATTTTAGCTCCTCATACCAGCTGCGCGCTTAAGTAAAAAATTTAAGCAGCCCCTGACCAGCTTTTAAGATAAGTTGAGAAATAGTTTAATTTAAGTTATAAGCTAGTTAACTTAAACTACACCAAACACAATATTTTAGCTTAAATTAAGCTAAAAGCTGAAATAAGCAGCTTAGAAGCCCTACCAAACAGGCCTGATCTCTTCCTTGAGGAATTATCATGTTTTTTTTAGGAATTCCAATTAATTGTATGTCTTTTTAATTTTATTAATTGCTCTATATAATACATAGAAATAAAAAAATTATAAATATATAATTAATAAAATTATAAAAACATACCCGCGTAAGTATGGTCGGAATTACTCAAGACCGGGGTTCACGTATTCTTTAGAGCATGTTTGGTAATCATTCCGTTTTCAGTTTATATTTATAAAAATTTAAAAAATTGTCATAAAAACTTATTTGATAATTTTTTTGATTTATAAATAATTGTCTTAGTTTATAAATTTGAGGAAAAAACGTAAACTCAAAAAATGAGTTTACGTTTTCAGTTTTCAATTTTTTTTTTCAATTAATTTATTTTCAATTATTTTTTTTAAAAAATTTCAAATAATTTTTTTTCAAATAATTTTTTTCATTAATTTTTTTTCAAATAATTTTTTTTTCAATTATTTTTTTCAAATAATTTTTTTTTCAATTATTTTTTTCAATTATAATGTGTGTGATCCCATTGTCATAAATAATAAAAAATAAATATAAATATTTTATACCTGAATTTTTTAGTTTATGTTTTTAAAATTTTTTAAACATTTTATTCAAATCAAAAGCGTTTGTAATTTATGTTTTTCTAAAACTAAACAAAAATCAATTTATAAAATTTTTATAAATATAAATAAAAAAATATAAACGTTATCAAACATTATCTTAACTTTCTATTTTTTATTTTAATTTTTTTACTTATTTTTATTTTTTTTTTGGTTCTTAGCTGAGAAGTGATTCACAGCCCAGCCCCCACTGACACAGCACAGCCACATGTCTCTTCAGTTTTTAATTTTTGTTTTTGAGTCCCATTTCCAACTAAACACTGACTTGTTTTGGGCAGTTGATAAAAAGTTGACTTTTAACTTTTTATTAAGTTTTTTGACTTTTTTAGAAGTGATTTGGGAAGTTGGTAAAAAATTGACTTTTTACTTTTTAGTTTAATATTTATTTATGGTGTCAAATCAAATTAAAATGATTAAAATACCCTTACCTAACATAAGAGATTTATTATTATTATTTTTTTTCATAGGCCCTAATTTGTAATTTTAAGAGTATGTTTTTAGCACTTCCCAAAGGGATTTTGTTGCGCCTTTGACAGCCATGTTTTTTGATATTTTGTCAAAAAAACGTGACTTTTTAATATGTTCCCAAAATGGCACATATTTTTTCTAAATCTCAACATTTTTATTTTTATTTTTATAATTCTTAACTTGCTGGGTAATAGTTAATCTAAAAATAAAAAAAATAAAATTACTGAATAAGGCTTTCAATGCCAGGACCTCCAAAATCTTAAAACTGGATGAAATTTGTTTATTTTCTTTTTATTTATTTATAGTATTTGTTAAGTTTTTTATATTTTTTATCTTCTTTTATCCCCTTGATTGATTTACAATTTACCAACTCATGATTCAGGGTTGTTTGAAATATCCTAAATAAGTGTACTTTTTGACTTTTTAAACTAAAAAATTGAGAGAAAAAAGATGATTGTTTGGAATAATTTATTAACTTTTTATAAAAAAAAAAAAATATGTATTAAAATATTGTATAAAATAACAAAATTATCATTTTACTCCTATGTCCCATCCATAGTGACAGTGACTATTGAAGGAAGCAGTATGGAATGCTTTGAATTGTGTGGTGCTTCAGATTTATATATATAGGATGAAACTTTTCTCTAGTCATTCATCGGACTGGAGGGGCTTATCACAGGTCCCATTTCAATAATCCGAACCGTTCAATATGTAGAACTTGTCAAGTACTATATACTTGTAAAACACCATGTTGATCGGATATCAATAATTATGTGATCAAATCAATTTTGTATAAAAAAATACACAACTAAAAATAAACGGCTAAAAAAATATGTTTTGATCACATAGCTATTGATATCCGATTAACGTGATTTTTTTCATACATATAGTACTCGACGAGTTCTACATATTGAACGGTTCCGATTATCAAAACGGGACCCATGGCGGGCCTCCACAGGCCGAACAACACCATTTTTTGTAAATTTTTTGTGCAGCCAATTAGGTAATTTGTACAATCTGATTCAAACTGTACCATTACGTCAATGACTTTTTGGGTTGTATTTTTTTGTGTAAATTGATTTTTATATATATTTTTTGTGAATAGTGATAACTTTTTAACTTTTTAACTTTTTAAATAATTTTTTAACTTTTTATCCTTTTTAGGCTATACCAAACTAGCCCTCACTATATTAGGATCACTTAACATAAATTTGAAACTACACTACAATCTTGGTGTCACGACCCAACCTCGATACTTGGGTTAGATTCACAACTAGCTAAATTCTTTAATTCTAAAGCTGACAAGGTTTTAATTTTAGATTTAACAATTTAAATAATGCAGCAAGATAAAATAAATAAATAAAAAGTGCATATAAATGTCTAAGGCATACATGAGAACTTTTATTGATGTAACATGACCTAGTTAATAATTACAAGTAAACACCAAAAAAAGAAAAAAAAAAAACGATATTTAATTCAAGTCAGGATCTTGGTTTGAGGGGTAAAACAATTCCTCCTTAGGTTTTTTCACCTGAAAAGGGGCTTAACAGCTATAAGCACATGACAGAGTGATAAATATTATACTAAGAGTATAAGGGTACACAAATCACCACGGATAATTATTTAGGCAAAACAATGAAATTGTTTGGTTTGAATAAATCAATTGTTTTAAATAACAGACATATAATATAGAAATTATATAAACGAAATAACCATAATCACAGTATAGAGTAGAACAGAGGGTCAATGGATTCATAATAGACAGAGGGTTACAAAGTGACTAATTAGAGGGTCAATGATTTTTTAAGCCCCCCAATACGTGGGATCGTCAGAAAGTTACTAAAGTGACTAATCGGAGAATCAATGATTATTTAAGTCCTCTAATGCATAAGACCTCTGTGATGGTACTTACAAAACAATTATTCCAAAACGCATTTAATAAACAATTTTATCCATGGGTTTCTATTTTTAAGCGAAAAGGGTTCATAAAATAAATAACATAATTGTGATGCTAATTAAAAATAAATAAAATGATTTGCATAAAATAATTCATAAAATAATAAAATAATTTTATGATTATTTAAAATATAATATAACTCACCTTAATATTGATTTTTTTTTCCTCCCTTCCTGTTTTCCATTTCCATTTTCTTTGCTTACCAACTTTCTTCATCTTTTATCTTTGTTCTGATTGCCGACGCTTACTATGCTATTTATACTCGAGCTCATCACCGGTGTGTCATCTATCAATTCCACGTGGTTTCTCAATAAATTTGTCATCTTCAGAAGTGATTTAGAGCTCTAATAGTAGAGCTTTAATCAGAGCTCTACTGACGTGGAAAAGCAAAAAAACAAAAAGGCGTAAATTACACTTACACCTCCTGAGGTTTAGGTTTATTACATATCACCCCCTAACGTTTTGGAAATTACACTAACCCCCCTGTCATTGTAATTATTTAAACGGAATGAAGATATTGAACTCGAACACTCTCTCTTTTTTTGCTTTGCTTTACTATCTCTTTTTTTTTCACCTTTCTTTTACTTTTTTTTTTTAAATGTAATTTCTTCTGTTTTTCTACTAGAGTTGTTACCTTTTATATAAGTAGGGGGGTTTGTGAAATGAAACTATTAAACACAGGGGTGGGAATGTAATTTCCAAAAACTCAGAGGGTAGGTAGTAATTGAACCAAACCTCAAGGGGTGTCAATGTAATTTACCAATATAAAAAAAAAAAAAACAACTAAAACAAAAACACAGACCAAAACATCACATCACACGGTAAAGCCCACCATTAGAGCTCTTTCTAGAACTCTTTTTCTAGAGCTCTCAATCACTTTTCTGCCATCTTTTTGATTAGCTCCCTCTTATTTCCATGTGTACAACCTGGGCTACTACCTATAGTCTAGGTGCTTGCATAATTTAACCTTGGCCCATATGCCAAAGTTATTACGTTATCACCTTTTTTTCTTTTTTTCTACACAATGACCCCTGATGTAAATTAAATTACACTTTAGCACACACCATCATAAAATTAAATATTTTATTTTACTATTATTATTATTATTATTATTATTGGTTGTACTATTAATTAAATATTTAGAGTGTCACATTTCTCTCATTCTAAATAGAAATTTGTTTTCAAATTTATCATACCTTAGTTTTCGAAAAGGTGTGGAGATCGGCCACATTTGATTCTCAGTTTCCCATGTAGCTTCTTTGACACGATGATTCCGCCATAAGACTTTTACCAGAAGTATAGTACTGTTTCCGAGAATCTGATCACGGCGGTCAAGGATCTGTACTGGTTGCTCTTCATAAGACAGATTGTCTTGAACTTCTAGGTTTTTGTGATCAATGACATGTTCCGAGTCTTGAAGATATCATCGAAACATCGACACATGAAATATAGTGTGAACATTGGACAATTCTGGTGGAAGGGCAAGACGGTATGCTACAGGGCCAACCATTTCCAGTATTTCAATGGTTCAATGTAACGTAGATTTAATTTTCCTCATTTTCCAAATTGAATAACTCCCCTTATTGATGAGACCTTTAAGAAAACATGCTGTCCTACTTAAAACTCCAAATCCCATCTTCATGTATCCGCATAGCTTTTTTGACGGCTCTGGACAGTGCGAATTCGTTGTTGGATGTGTTGAGTTTTGTCACTAGTTATCTGCATAATTTCTGGACCTAACAACTTCCGGTCTCCTATCTCTATCCGACATATAGGCGATCGACATTTCCTCTCATACAGCGCTTCATACAACGTCATTCCGATGCTTGCTTAGTAACTGTTGTTATAAGCGAATTAAAATTAAAAATATAAAATATAAAATATAAATTAAAATTTTCTAAATTGTTTTAAAAAATTCCAAAAGCAAACAAACTGATTGTTTTGTGTATATGTGTGAGTTGTACTATTCTATGCATTAAAAAAAAAAAAAAGAATCAAATAATGAAATGTGTAGTTTATATATTTTAGTTATAATCCAAATCATATTAAGGTCCCGTTTGGGAATATGTTATTTTAATAACTTTTTAATTTTTTACTTGAAATATGAAATAAAAAAAATTAGTATATTTGGAATGACTTTTTGGCAAAAAAAAGTGCAAAAAGTATTGGAAAAATGAATTTTTTGACTTTTTTTTTATATAGTTTGTTGACTTTTTGACGTCTTTAGTGACTTTTTGATTTTTAAACTAAAATACACACTTCCCAAACAAGGGCTCAGCTTAAATTTCACTATTCGTATAGTTTTCAAAAGAGAATATTATACAACTTGTTTTATACACTTTTATTATGAATACAGAGACTAATCATAGAATTAGACACACAACATACATAAATGGATAAAATTATTTTAAGATTTGTTAGTAGGTTCATTTTTAAAAAACTTATTTGTTCATGTATATTTTGTGTACCAATTTCTGTATTCATTGACTTATTATTTTTTGTATGAGTAATGCTATTATGATCATATATTTTTACCACATTTCATATATCATTTGATGTGAAACATATATAATAGCTCAATAATGACAACAACAAACCCAACATAAATTTTATTAATATTTAGGGTGAATTATACTAACGGTCCATGTAATTTGAGACTTATGTTACTTTAATCCCTAATTGTGATAGATTTGATCCTAAATTTTAAATCATGTTCCAAATAAGGACATTTGAAGACATTATTGTTCTATTTCAAGGGTAAAATTGTCAATTTAATAAAATATAAACTGTCTTGACAAAAATAAATGTCAAAAAATTATTTTTCAATTTTTAAAAATTATTTTTACTCATCAAAGATAAATTATATAAAAATGATAAATCTTTTACATTTTTACTTTTTTTTTTATTTTTTTACCAAATTAATTTTTAGTATGTGTTTGGATAATGATCATGTAATGGGTGGTTGTTTTTGTTGATATTTTTGCATGGTTATCATGTAATAGATGATTGTATTTGCTGTTAACGGATATTTTTGAATGATTATCATGTAATTTATGGTTATTAGGCTTTTAATTTCGTTTAATATATAAAATGTTTTTAGTTTTAAATTTTTTGATTTAATGAGTTCGCTTAATAATGATATCAAAATTGTTGCCATGTTTGACTTTTGAAAAAATAAAAACTAATTTAACAAAAATAAATATCAAAAAAATTTATTTTAAAAATTTATTTCTATCCTCCCAAAAAATAAAATTATATAAAAATGATGTGTTTTTAATGTTTTTTCACCAATTTAATTTTTAATTTCTTAGCAAAATTTTTCTAAAAATAGATTCTAAAAATCAAACCAAATCAAACTTTATAACAAAAAAAGGTTCCAGTATTATTCATTAAAAAAAAGGACATTATATTTTAAACAACATATAAGTTAACCAAAATAAAATAAGTTGTATGACGACTTTGCCCTTCAAATAGAGCAATAATGTCTTTAATTGTCCTTATTTGGGATGAGATTCAAAATTCAGGATTAAATATATAACAATAGAAAAGTCAAGGATAAAAGTGATACAAGTCCTAAACTATAAGTACTATTAGTATAATTCGCCCTAATATCTAATTAATGTATATGTGCCCCTGTCATATGACCAGCAACAAAATTACAGATACAGAATTAATCACATAATTTTTTGTGAATTATATAAAACTTTTATAATATGCTAGGACATACTGTTTCACTCATATTGCTCTATCTATGTGATTGTTTTATTATCAATTATGTGTCTAAACTTATTGTATGACAAATGAAATTCTATCTTTATAATGGATTTTACTGTGTAATATGTACGACTAGAATTATTTTATATGGTTGATTTTGTGATTAATTTTGCTTTCATAGTCTTATTGCTACGACAAAAATATGTAAATATTGGATGTAACAGATATATCACGTGACATTACCACCATACAATAAATAATTTTAATTTACAGTAGAAACCACAATAATAATAGGTTAATGGGAGGCCATACTTGTCTACTAAATCCCTTTGTAACTTTTTATTAATCTTACATATATTGCCATTGTTACATCAATATATCTATATATATATATATTTGATAAGAAGAGATTGCCATAGCATTACTCATTAGGCTTGTTTAATTGGCGGATTATACCATATGATTGAGATTATTAATCCATGAGATTCATATCCTGTTATTTGGGTTGAAATTTTTGTTATCCAGATTAAGTTTCGATGAATATTCCATCCAACAACATTGATAATTTTTTTAATCATTCAACTAATAATGTAAAAGAAATATATAATTAAAATTATATATTTTCCACAATAAACATGTATAAGAGACAATTATTCATTCCATTAATCCAATTAAACAATCAATCTTACACTAATTTCGTAAATTATTAATTTATTTACTAAATCATACTAATCAAATAGTAAGAGTATCTCCAATAGTAGTTGTTATTAGAGCATTGCTAAAGTTATAATTTGACATACTACAATAACAAAATGTCAAATTATAGCAATAGTGTTATAATAATCAAATGTCATTTTGGCACACCTTCAACCAACTTTTTCTCTCTTTTTTAAAGTAGTATATAATCTTTTCAAAAAAAATTATATATTTATGTTATAGATAAATAAAAAAATTATAATTGAAAAAAAAATTGTAACTCGCATCATTCCAATCCTTTTAATTTTCCTAACCATTGGATCAATATCAATACAAGCATCCAGTGGTTGAATATCAATCTAACCGTTCTCTCACTTTGCAGAACTTTCCCATCTCTTTTGATCTCTTCCTTGAGGAATTATCATGTTTTTTTAGGAATTCCAATTAATTGTTTGTCTTTTTAATTTTATTAATTGCTCTATATAATATATAGAAATAAAAAATTATAAATTATAAATATATAATTAATAAAATTATAAAAACATATCCGCGTAAGTAGGGTCGGAATTACTCAGGACCATGGGTCACGTATTCCTTGACTTTTCATTTTTTTTTTTTTTTTTGTTCTTAGCTGAAAAGTGATTCACCCCCCCTGACACAGCACAGCCCCGTGCCTCTTCACTTTTTAATTTTTGTTTTTTAGTCCATTTCCAACTAAACACTGACACACACAGTCCAACCACAAATATTTTTTCTAAATCTCAACTTTTTTATTTTTATTTTTATTTTTATAATTCTTAACTTGCTGAGTAATAGTTAATCCAAAAATAAAAAAAATAAAATTACTGAATAGACTTTCAATGCCAGGATCTCTAAAATTTTAAAACTGTATGAAATTTTTTATTTTATTTTTATTTTATTTATAGTATTTGTTAAGTTTTTTTTTATATATATTTTTTTATCTTCTTTATTCCCTTTGATTGATTTGCAATTTATCAACTCATGATTCACTATATTAGAATCACACAACATAAATTTGAAACTACACTACAATCTTGGTGTCACGACCCAACCTTGATACTTGGGTTGGATTCACAACTAGCTAAATTCTTTAATTATAAAGCTAACAAGGTTTTTATTTTAGATTTAACAAATTAAATAATGCAGCAAGATAAAATATCTAAGGTATACATGAGAATTTTTATTGATGTAACATGATCTAGTTAATAATTACAAGTAAACACCAAAAAAAGAAAAGAAAGAAAAAAAACGATATTCAACTCAAGTCAGGATCTTGGTTTGAGGGGTAAAACAATTCCTCCTCAGGTTTCTTCACCTGAAAAGGGGTTTAACAACTATAAGCACATGACAGAGTGATAAATATTATACTAAAAGTACAAGGGTATACAAATCACCATGGATAATTATTTAGGCTAAACAGTGAAATTGTTTGGTTTGAATAAATCAATTGTTTTAAATAACAGACATATAATCTAGGAATTATATAAACGAAATAACCATAATCATAGTACAGAGCAGAACAGAGGGTCAATGGATCCATAATAGACAGAGGGTTACAAAGTGACTAATTAGAGGGTCAATGATTTTTTAAGTCCCCCAAGGCGTGGGATCGTCAGAGAGTTACTAAAATGACTAATCAGAGAGCCAATGATTATTTAAATCGCCCAAGGCATGGGACCTCTGTGGTGGTACTTACAAAATAATTATTCCAAAACACATTTAATAAACAGTTTTATCCATGGGTTTCTATTTTTAAGCGAAAAGGGTTCATAAAATAAATAATATTATTGTGATGCTAATTTTAAAAAAAAAATGATTTGCATAAAATAATTCATAAAATAATAAAATAATTTTATGATTATTCAAAATATAATATAACTCACCTTAATATTGATTTTTTTTTCCTCCTTTCTTATTTTCCGTCCATTTTCTTCGCTTACCAACTTTCTTCCTCTTTTATCTTTGTTTTGATTACCAACGCTTACTATGCTATTTATACTCGAGCTCATCACCAGTGTGTCATCTATCAATTCCATGTGGTTTCTCAATCAATTTGTCATCCTAAGTAGTGATTTAGAGCTCTAGTAAGAGCTCTACTGACAGATTGTCTTAAACTTCTAGGTTTTCGTGATCAATGACATTTTCTGAGTCATGAAGCTATTGTCGAAGCATCGACACATGAAATACAGTGTGAACATTGGACAATTTTGGCGGAAGGGCAAGATGGTATGCTATAGGGCCAACCATTTCCAGTATTTCAAATGGCCCGATGTAATGTGGATTCAATTTTTCTCGTTTTCCAAATTGAATGACTCCCTTTATTGGTAAGGCCTTTAAGAAAATGTGTTCTCCTACTTAAAACTCCAAATCCCGTCTCCGTGTATCCGCATAAATTTTTTGGCAGCTCTAGGCAATGTGAATTCGCTGTTGGATGAGTTGAATTTTGTCACTAGTTATCTGCACAATTTTTGGACCTAACAACTTCCGGTTTCTTACCTCTGTCTGACATATAGACGATCAACATTTCCTATCATACAGTGCTTCATACAGTGTCATTTCAATGCTTGCTTGGTGTAACATGCCCGGGGGGTATCCGCGCACGTTAAACAGTTCAGACCTCCGAGATCTCTTTGATCTATTCTCACGAGTGCAATGTGAAACATAGATGAGAGTCCAAATTTGACAACTTTTATTGAAAATCCATTTTATTGCAATTTTGTCAAAAATAGACTGCGTCATCAGATCTCAGAGTCGCCACCTAATATTTATTTTGGAAAAATTAGGAAACCCATAACTCGTGCCAAGGCCACTATTCGTCGTAACCAAGGATGCTTGGCTTGGAACCTTAGGTATGAGAGGGAAAGGTCAATAATGAGCACCCCCGCCCACCCGATCAAAGATCGGCCTTTACTAACCATAATATGAATTTTATTTTATTTATATGTTCATGTTCTGATTAGTTAATAAATCCTAAAATTTACTATGTGAAGCATACAAGTATAGACTATGCCATTCATTTTAGAACAATTTGATATCATGCATTTTGAAAGAGTTGTGACGATGTACAACCCAAATAAATTGAGTTTACAAGCACGAAAAATCAACATCATTCCAAATTAAGCGGCACAACCTCCATCCACTGGCATTCATAGAGTTATATCACATAAGCAAATAGCCTCATGGTAGAATGCTAGACATAGTAAGAAAAACACACACAAACGGGATGTTAAAGCATAAAAACTTATATGTTTGACGTCCCACGAACAAGTTACAAAACAAAGTTAGTAAAATATGCATGATCTTATATACAAAATCCTAATGCAATTCACTCATGAGATGCAACTAAAGATTCGGCTTCTAAAATATGATATGTGAATCATCTCAAGAACATGAGGTAGCGCACATAATCACATAGGAATTGATTAAATCCACAAATGTAAACTTAGCCGAATCAAGATGCATGAAACATGGATGCAAAGCATAACTATGATGAAAATTAAATATGATGTTTATGTATAAATAAAGAAAGCAAGTAAAAGAACGAGATAGAAAGAAGCGGGGCGAGAAATTATTACAACATTTCAAAGAATAATTACAAACCAAATTATAGAGGGATGGGGAGAATATTACAACAAAATAAAAATCTCACAATACACTCAAAATAAAAAATAAATAAAATAAAAGCTTGATGTTCTTTGGAACTACCGGCGAAAATTGGTCAATATTGGGAGATTACGCCATCTTGTTCAGAAGAAGCTAACCGACCGGCCAAATAGGCCGGTCGGCCAACTAGGCCAAGTAAAACCTGTCTTGTTGTGAAACCAAGAAAAGGAACAAACAAAAAATATGTAGGTGGCTCAACTTCCAAAGAAAGATTGAACTTCTTGATTTCCAAACTTCCTCTTGATCACCCTCAAGTGTAGGAAGTGTGTTCTCAAAACCTCAATTCTAAATTATGGAGTTTATGGAGTTTGTGGTATGGAAAGTGGCTAACTCTCTAGTTTTTCTCACTTTCAATCACTAAACACTCTTCCTTATGATCAAGGCAATTGATCTTTGGCTATATCAGAATTTTTGGAGTGGTTTTGATGTATGGAAATGAGGAATTTCAGTAGCTATGGAAGGTATGGGGTGTATATGGAAGATAGGAATATTTTTGGCTCAAAAACTCAATTTTTCTTTCTTTTTTCACCATTTTCTCACTCTTTTCTTCAATTCGTGGTCCTCCTCCTCTCTTACAATATGATCATTCTATATAGGCAATGAGGGAGAGTAAAGGTCAAAAAGAAGGTGGGAGACAAGGTGGGAGACAAGAATGTGATAGGAGGGCAAATTTTCAAGGTGGTTGCATGGGATACTCCTTTATGAATGCAAACAAAACCTCTTTTTGACAATGGGGGATGATTAGGTATAATGGAGGATGAGTGGATGCACTTGAATGGCTCAGAAAATAGGTAAATGGGTTGTCCCAACCGAACCAAAACCAAGAAAAAAATGGGCTATTGTTGTTTTGGGCCGAGTCAACAAAATCTGCTTTTAAGCCCAACTTCAAATGGGCATATCTCCCCCATATGGACTTGGTTTTAGGCGGTTCTTGGGTCCAAATTGAAGCCCCAGAAGTCTACTTTCCAATGGTGGCAGCCTCAAATTTAAATTCCAAGTGTACAAAGAGATATGCCTAATTTAGTAAAGGCTGTTTCGGGCTGGGTCAACAAAATCTGCTCTGAAGCCCAACTTCAAATGGGAATATCTCCCTTATTTGGACTTGGTCTAAGGTAGTTCTTGGGTCTAAATTGAAGCCCCAGAAGTCTACTTTTCAATGGTGGTGGTCTCACATTTAAATTCCAAGTGTACAAAGAGAAATGACTAATTTAGTGAAGGCTGCTCATTTCCTTCTTAATGATTTGATACTCATTCTTTTCCTAAACCAGTTTTCTTTCATCCCCTTCTATTTCCTTCAACTCCAAACCTATAGAGAAGATGTTTTTAAATATTTTTCAAAAAAAGTTCACTTCCCTTCCATTTATTTCCACTTTGTCCTTACTCGGTTTACTGAAAAGTGTAATATTTTAATCGAAATGGGAGCCTCGGGACATTGTAGAAGCATTTAAAAAAAAATATTTTGAAAAGAGGGTTTTAAGGTCTAAAATAGTTTGGCCAAAAAATGGGTGAAGGTTGGGATTAAAACTTAAATTCCACCTTTCTTACTGAGAATTTTGTGAGAAACACATTCTAATTGTCATCATCGGGTAATTAAAAGAAAGCGTCCAAGTCTTAAGGCCGGTCAAAATGGGGTGTCTACACTTGGTAACTGTTGTTATAAGCGAATTCTACTAATAGCAGATGCTCGTCCCAATTTCCTTGCAGATCCAATACGCATACCTGCAAAATGTCCTCCAATGTTTGGATAATTCTTTCTTGTCCATTGGTTTGCGGGTGATAAGCGGTGTTAAACTTTAGTGTTGTTTCCAAAGCTGCCTATAACTTGTTCCAGAATTGAGATACGAAATGAGGGTCTAGATCTGATATAATTAATATTGGGACACCATGCAATCGAATGATCTCCTTGATATATAAAGAGGCAAATTTGTTAAGAGAGTACGTGACTCTGATGAGTAGGAAATGTGTTGATTTCGTTAATACTATGACCCATATTGCATTGTTCTTTGAGGCTGATTGTGGTAATCTAATAACGAAATCCATAGTAATATGTTCCTATTTCAATTCAAGAATAGGGAGTGGTTGTAGCAGTCCAGCAGGTCTCTGATGCTCTGCCTTAACTCGTTGACATTGGAAGCATTTAGAAACATGGCTTGCTATGTCTCTCTTCATTCCTGTCCACCAATAATGCTCTTTTAGATCGTGGTACATTTTCGTATTTTCAGGATGACTGTGAATCTTGAGCTATGGGCTTCCATCAATATCTTCTTTTTGATTTCTAGAATGTCAAGTACACAAATTTGGTTTTGAAACTTTAGTATCCCACTATCTATGGTGAAATCGAAATTAGGCGTACTTCTTTGCTCATCGTACATTTTCTTTAAAAGCTTGTCCTCACATTGACGCACCCTAATTTCATTGATTATCGTAGGTTCCATGACTATATTAGTGACAAATCCATCAACCCTATGTAGAATCAAGTCCAAGTCTAGTTTTCCCAAGTCTCCAATAAGTGATTTCTTGTCAGTAGGGAAGTATACCAAGCTTTGGGTGGTCTTCTGACTCAGTGCATCTGCTACCACATTAGCCTTGCCTGGGTGGTGTTAAATCTTCACATCATAATCCTTCATAAACTCTAACTACCATCGTTTCCTCATGTTTAGTTTATTATGTGAAAACAGATATTTAAAACTCTTGTAGTTGGTGTAAATTTCGCATGTTACTCCGTAAAGGTAATGACGCCAAATTTTAAGAGCAAAAATCACCGTAACTGTAGAAGTCCCCGAACGCATCCCGGGGAGAGGAGTGCGAGTCCCCCCCCCCGTTCTGGTTCGATATTGGGTCACTACAGTTCGAAGGACTCAAATGTTACGGTTCTAAATCTCGAACCAAAGAGTCCAAATCCGGCAAATCGTTTTGAAAACAGATTTTTTTGAAAGAAGTGCCAAACATGGATTGCTTTGCCAGATACAGAGTCGCCACCTAAATATTTTTAAAATGGGGGAATTTAGGAAACCCTGACTTGGTGCCGAAGGCCACGTGTCCGTCATCACCAAAGTGACTTGGCTCGGGAGCTTGGGTACTGTAGACACCCCATTTTTGACCGACCTTAAGACTCAGACGTCACCGATTGAGCACTCGGTGATGTTGCATGCTGTGCTCGTTCAGAAGTCTCAGAGTTGCGGCCGTGCGCCCTGCCTCTAGACTTCCGAACTTTCTTCTCTACCTTGTCTCGGTTTGCGAACCAGGCTCGGTTTTCTCTGTTTTCTTTCCTAAGGGAAGGGAGTGGTCCCGTAGACTATCTCTCAGTGACCGTAGGCTACGTTTTGTGGCCGTAGGCCATTTTTCCCATTTCGGAGCCCGGTTCCCGGTTTTCGGAGCCGTTAGGCCGTGTGCCTCAGTTCGGGACCGCCCAACCATCTCCGATTTCTTCGATTTTTGGCATGCATCTCATTTACTCCCATTTAAGGGACACTGGGGGCTCAGAAACCCACTTCGCAGCCGAACACCACTTCCGGTGCCCGGCAGCCCATTTTCGGGATCCCGAACCGCGCGGTTTTGGCCCCGAGCATTCATTTTGCATCGATGTCTGTTCATTTTTGGCAGACACCTTTGTTTGGTCCGTCCGAGGGACACTGGGGTCTCTGAGACCCACTTCGCAGCCGAACACCACTTCCGGTGCCCGGCAGCCCATTTTCGGGATCCCGAACCGCGCGGTTTTGGCCCCGAGCATTCATTTTGCATCGATGTCTGTTCATTTTTGGCAGACACCTTTGTTTGGTCCGTCCGAGGGACACTGGGGTCTCTGAGACCCACTTCGCAGCCGAACACCACTTCCGGTGCCTGGCAGCCCATTTTCGGGATCCCGAACCACGCGATTTTGGCCCCGAGCATTCATTTTGCATCAATGTCTGTTCATTTTTTGCGGACACCTCTGTTTGGTCCTTCCGAGGGACACTGGGGTCTCTGAAACCCACTTCGCAGCCGAACACCACTTCCGGTGCCCGGCAGCCCATTTTCGGGACCCCGAACCGCGCGGTTTTGGTCCCGAGCATTCATTTCGCATCCGTTTTCTCCGGTTTTTGGCAGAGACCTCTATTTTAGCATTCCGAGGAACACTGGGGTCTCAGAAACCCACTTCGCAGCCGAACACCACTTCCGGTGCCCGGCAGCCCATTTTCGGGACCCCGCGCGGTTTTGGTCCCCGAGCTTTCGTTTTGCATTAGTTTTTGTTCAATTTTGGCAGGTACCTCTGTTTCATCATTCCGAGGAACACTGCGGTCTCAGATGCCCACTTCGTGGCCGAACAAAATCTTTTCTTTTTGCCCTCAAAATATCTAGATATTTCAACCCTTTTGGCCCTCCTTTTAAGCCCTCTTTCTTGTCTATTTCCAGCAGCTGCCGAACCTCATTGGAGAGGAGAAAAAAAATCTTTGAGCCTTGGATATTCAAAAGCTTCCATTTTCCATAGCCAAAACCTTCAAAAAAAGCTTTAAGTGTTGCTTGATTCCTTCACCAACACCTAGCCTCACCATGCCAACTTCGGTTCCAGCAGCTAGGAAGTGAATTTCAGAGGTTGAGAAGCTACAAATCAAAGCCAAGAAGCAAAGAAAGACAAGTCTTCAAGGGTAAGTATTCAAAACCAACTTTTAGGGCTTTTTTCTTGATCCTTTTTATACTCTAATTGGTTGAGAATTGGGGCTCCGACCCCTACTGCTTTTGTGCTAATTTTGAGCCCCTCTACAACATTGTAGAAGGGCTCAACTTCATTCGGTATTTCTATATACTAGTTCCTTCAATATTCACCAAGTTTGTCACATTTTTGCATGCTAAAATTGACCTATTTGTGTTGGTTTTTAGGGGTCCGACCCCTACTGATTTCTTGCTTATTTTGAGCCCCTCTACAACATTGTAGAGGAGCTCAACCTCATTTGGCCATTCTATACACCACCTCTCTTTGAAATCCATTTTAGGCCCTAAATCTTGCATGTTTTGTAGCCTTTTGTGCTTGTGGTTTTAGCTCTTGGTCAGAACTGAGAGGGGTCTTATTTTGACCCCCTTTACATGTTTCATGAAGAAGGTTTGGTCATTTGGTGTATAGATTGCATGTCTCATGATATAGCCTATTTGGAGCTTATTTTGCATAGAATTTCTAGCATGTTTGTATTATGATTTCGAGGCTGCCATCTTCTGCAAAAGTGCTTATTTTTGGGTCCTCTTCAATGTTGTAGAAGAAAGTCTGTCCATTTGAATTTTCTATATACTACCTCTCCTTATACCCCTCTTTTGGCCCAAATTTTGCATGCTATATTTAGTATATCTACACACTGAATTGGGGGATGTCATATTCTGTAAATATGCATATTTTTGACCCCTCTTTAATGTTGTAGAACTGTGTTTTTGGGTTTGAGCATTGTAGATATCACTTGCTTTGTAAATCCTCTCTTTTACCGTATTCTTGCATGCTAATGTTGACCTATCTATGCTTACAATTTGGCCATGTTTGTTACTGAAAAAATGCCATATTTGGGACTGCCTTGCTACTTTTCTTGCTTCCATAATCATATTTTGCATGTAGAGCATGGCTATAGGCCATTTCGGGGCTTAATTTCACATTTTCGGGATGATTGCATGCTTCGGGATTCATTTCGAATTGTTTCGGGGCTGTTTCCCCCTTCATTTAGGTGCTGAAATTCCATTGCTATGCTTGCATATCATTTCCCATGTCATTTCATGCCTTAATGCATCGCCTCGGTTTGCGTGCCCGCGTGCACGCACTTCGAGGCACCTCTGTTTTATCCGACGGCAGCCTATGTGAGTGAGCTGAGGCTCTCACATGTTGGTGTAAGCCCATCGTTGCATTCCGTATGCCATTTCATTGCATTTTATCATCGCCTCGGTTTGCGTGCCTGTGGGCGCGCATTTCGAGGCACTTCGGTTTTATCCGATTTCCATTTTATCATCGCCTCGGTATGCGTGCCCGTGTGCACGCATTTCGAGGCACTTCGGTTTTATCCGATTCGCAGTTCATTTTAGCTCCGCCTCGGTTTGCGTGCCTGTGTGCACGCATTTCGAGGCACTCTGTTTTATCCGGTTTGCATTGCGTAGCCTCTGCCTCGGTTTGCGTGCCCGTGTGCACGTATTTCGAGACATTCTGTTTTATCTGGTTTGCATTGCGTATGCCTCTGCCTCGGTTTGCGTGCCCGCGTGCACGCATTTCGAGGCACTCTATTTTATCCGATTTGCATTTCATCATTGCCTCGGTTTGCGTGCCAGTGGGCACGCATTTTGAGGCACCTCATTCTTGTCATTCCGGCATCCTATGTGAGTGTGGCTGAGGCTCCCTCATGTTGGTGTAAGCCCATCATTGCATTTCGCATGTCATTCCGCATTCCTCGGTTTGCGTGCCTGTGGGCACGCATTTCGAGACATCTCATTTTCATAGCATTGCGCATGCTAGGTTGTATATTAGTTGCATTTCATGCATATCATGCATATTGCACGGGAAACGAGGCACGTTTCGTGCTCCGAGTGACGGAACGGGTCTCAATTCCCAAGTCACCGACACTCCGGATAACCCATGATGGAGTTAGGCTTTCATTGTAGCATTCATCTGCATTCATCCGATATTGAGTTGTGCAATCCGACTCCTCGGCCATCATGCATCGGTATGCGTGATTGGTGGCACGAGGATCGAGACATGCATATATTTGTGAAATACACTGCTGTGCCCTTTTCCTGCTCTCTGTTACAGCAAAATCCAGAATCAGCAAATTTTCGGAGTCCGGCGCGCATTTCGAGAAATACTGCAAACAGAGGCTAATCGGGGCATTCCAGTGGATTTCCGCGCCAGGCAGCCCAACCGGCGGTATCTATCAGAAGCAAGGCAGTCCCTGGCTTGCACGCCAGTTTTACAGCTTTTATCAATTAATTTGTTAATTAATTAGAATTTTGTAATATTCGGACTGTATATTCTTTTATTCGGACTGTATTATTTATTCGGACCCTCTGCGCGAGGGCAATGCTGTAATAAGGGTGTGTGAGTGTGATGTATGTCTTCCAACCCCCATTTCTTTCTCCCTTTTATTTACCTGCTTTCGATGGTTAGATATAGGGCATATTTCAATTAGCATACAGTATGACAGCATGTTTGCATCATTCATCTGTTTTGCATGCACCGGGCTCGGCGCATCATACAAACTGCATTTGTATTTCAATTCCAAATCGGATACTTGATAGCTGTAGCATTTCATATGCCATGTTTAGAATAGCCGAGCCTGCTATAATTTGCATCTTTGCATGTGTTGCATTAGGCATTTCAGCATACTCAGGATCATGCATGGATTTCTAACAAGCTTCTGTTTTGGCTTGGAGTACTCGGTGAGTTTTATGCTTTAGCATCCTTGCATGTGTGTGAGTGTTGCCATGAATAGCATGCTTGCCATGAGGCTATTTGCTTATGTGATATATCTGCCTGAATGCCTGTGGGTGGAGGTTGTGTAATTTGAACTGGGACAATGCATTGACTGTTTGTTTTAAGCCCACTAGATAGTGGCAACATCACTATTTTCTAAGCCCACCTGAGGGTGGCAAATCCGCATTTTAGCCTACCTGTGGGTAGCACCATCACACCATTTTCAAACAAACAAACATGAGATGTTTTGTTCCAATTCAGACGGCCCAGTCTATACTTGTTTGCTGCGAGCATCACATAGTAACCTAGGCTAATAACCGGCATAAGAACTCACAATGTTTTCAAAAACAGATATCATGGTTAGTAGAGGCCGGTCTTTGACCGGGCGAGCGGGGGTGCTCACGATGTGACCTTCCCCAATCGTACCCAAGTTCCCGAGCCGAGGCAACTTTGGTGATGACGGACACGTGGCCTTTGGCACCGAGTCAGGGTTTCCTAAATTTCCCATTTTAAAAATATTTAGGTGGCGACTCTGTTATCTGGCAAAGCAGTCCATGTTTGGTACTTCTTTCAAAAAATCTGTTTTTCTCAAAAACGATTTGCCGGATTTGGACTCTTTGGTTCAGGATTTAGAACCGCAACAAAATCGAGTCCGAACTGTAGCGAGGTCCCCTCGCGGGCGTTGTTACAGGTACGATCGGGGAAGGTCAGCTATGAGCACCCCCTTTCGCCCGGTCTGAAGACCGGCCTCTACTAACCGTGATATCCAATTTTGAAAACATTACATGCTCTTATTCCAGTTATTAGCCTAGAATTACTATGTTATGCGCGCAGCAAACAAGTATAGACTAGATTGCCTAACTTGGAAATAAACATTGCATATCCGTTTTGTCTCGAAAAACGTGTTGGTTTTTGCTACTCGAAAGTAAGCTAAAATACGGATTTCAATGAGTTGTTCCAACTCACGCAATCCAACCTCCACCCACAGGCATTCAAGCAATTTATCACGTAAGCATTTAGCCGCATGGCAAGCATACTGTCATGGCAAACGTTCACACGCATGCGACATGCTAAAGCATAAAAACTTACATTGTACTCCGTGCCAAAAACAAGAGACTGGTTAGCAAAACATGCATGACCTAGTTCATGTTTAAGTGGCTAATGCAACACAGACATAGATGCAATCTAGAGTAGGCTCGGCTAACCCTAAACATGGCATATGAAATGCGCGAGTAGCACGTATTCAATTTAGAAATCGAAAGTACGATGCAGTTTGTATGATGTACCGAGCCCGGTGCATGTAAACAAATGCATGAATGCACGCATGCATTGCATAAGGTATGCTAATTTAAATGTGCCCTAATCTACCATCGTAAGCAGGTAAATAAAAGGGAAGAAAGAAGTGGGGATTGGAAGACATACATCCACTCACACACACTTATTACAGATACGCCCTCACTCGGAGGGACCGAAAGAATATACAATTTAATTAACTACGCAAGCTAATTAATTATTACAAATTAACTAAATTAATCAGATAAATTAATTAATCTAATTAAACAGTAAATCGCCTCGGGATGAGGGCCAAATGCAGCATGCGCTTGGGACTGGCTCGGAACCGCACTGCCATGCACGGATTGCCTCTGTTTCCTCTGCTCTCCTCCTCAGAAAATTGCCAAAGTCCCAGGAGTGCCTCTCAGGGCACTGGGGATCACCACCGGCTGGGGTAGGACACCACCGGCTGAAGGAGGAGGCCACCGGCACAAAAATAAGCCATCGGCTGTTTGTTGATTGCCGGTCGGCACTAAATAGTGCCGATCGGCACTGAATGCCTGCAGAACCTGCAACTCACAGCAGCAGAGGGGAAATCTATGCATGACAATATAATTCAAGCCATTTATGCACCAAACACATCCCTTATCATGTTAGTGACTCAAAGGGGCATGTGCCTCGATTCCCGGACCACCAATCGCGCATTTCCATGCATGATGGCCCTAAGAACCAAGAATGCAACTTTGATTTCAAATGCATGCAATGCAAACAAGCAAACAAGGGTGCTCAACCTCCATCATACTTCACCTCAAGAGGCCAAACATGCACAATACAAATGCAACCCTAAACATGTCAACTAGGCACGCAACATGGACTATGCAATATGTTCATGCAAAGGGTTCAAGCAAGCATGCAAGGTAAGCATGCAAACCAATGGAAGGATGGTCTTATACATGAATTAGGCAACTCAAATAGTCCTAAAATCAGTGGCCAAAATGCTAAGTCAAGAGGGCCAAACACATATGCACACATGCACAAGTTAAGGCACCAACACTTAAGCGCAATTAAGCAACTCTCAAACACATCTAAGAGGCACAAACATGGACTATTAGCATACATGAAAAGCTCTGAAATTCACGCAAAACATGATGCCAAATCATGCAACAAAACAAGCCAAACAAAGCATGCAAATGGTCTAAGGTTCGAAGCAAATCAATGAGGCTTTGAACCACACTTAGCACAACCACACATGGCAATACTTAAACACTTAAAAACAGAGTTTTAACACATAAAACTAAGCCTAAAGGACCACCTAGATGGCATCTAGATGACATGAATCCAAAGGCATGCATTAAAGCCAAAACATGGAGCATTTAACACATACTCTTAAAGCATTGAAGAGGCATGCAAAGCAATCAAACAAACATGTATGAAGGACTGAAATAGCATGCAAAATGGTTCCAAACCGTCAAAAATGAAGCAAGCAAGGCATGCTACACACTTATGCTCTTAAGGCCAACAAGCCAAATACAAAGGAGCTATGTAATGCAAGTCATGGCCGACCAAAACAAGCATGGACAGACCTCACGCATGGAAAAATAAGCATACAAGCTTCATGGATCTAAGCCTAAAACATGCTAGAAATAGAGGCACACAACCTAGACATGTTAAGGGACTATTATGGCATTACAAAGCAACTATGCAAGGCATGCATAAGGGACCTAAACCAACTTAGAAACATGTTATATCATGGCAATATAAGCATGAAAAACAAACCAAACATGCTCAACACACACTTAAGCACAAGCTCCCTCAAGAAGCCAAATCTTGCCCTTTTCAAGGACATCAAGGAGAGGGGGTGGCCCTCTCCTTCTTGAGACTCTAAGGCATCATCTTCACCACTAAAATCCCTCAAGATTTCAGTGGTGAAGAGATCCTAACACCAAAGTCTCGGATCTCTCACAAAATGGCACAAAAAAGGGCCTTTTCAAGGCCTAAGGGTGATCAAACTTGCTCAAACCACCAAGCACTCTTAATAAACAATAAAGAGGCTTAAAAAACAGAACTTTTATGTGTTAAACACCAAGCACAAAAACAGCTCTAAGATATAGAAAAATGGAGTGCAAAAATGGGGTAAAAAGGGGGTAAAGTGATTACCCTTGTAGACCTCTTCAACAATGATGATCTTGTTGCTTCCTTGAACTCCAAACCAGTCAAAACCCTCAAGAACAAGCTCTGATCTTTGAGAACACCAAGGAAAGGTGAAAGACTAGGTGTTTAGGTGCAATAATATGAACTAAAACACCTAGAATACAAAGGGAAGAGAGAGATATGATATGTAACTAACCTAACCCTAAAAAACCAGAGCTCCCTCTCACTTTTCTCACCAAAATTTTCTAACCCTTGAGCCAAGAGAGAAGCCCTTCTCTTATAGGCCATCAAAGCTTACAAGCTAAGTCAACCAAAGGCTCATCCCCTCCATACACGTGTATGGAGGGGAAGCAAAAGCTAAACAGCTGCCTAAAAATATCTCATAAAACAGCTGTAAAGTGGTCGGCAGGGCAAAATGGTCATTTTGCCAAAACAAGTGCCGACCGGCACAAAAAAGTGCCGACCGGCACAATATAGTGTCGGTGGCAACACCAGCCAGCCGGTGGCCTCTAGCCAGTGCCGGTGGTGTGTGGGGATGCCTCACAAAGCATTCCCTGCCCTTCCAAGGCAAAACACAAGTGTTTGGTGCAAAACCAAACACAAAACGGTCGAGTTCGGAGGTCCTAAGGCAAGGCGCGTGAGTCGAGAACTCCGGGAACTCCAAACGAACACAAGCATGGATAATCACCGAGTGTTCCAACGGTGACGTCCAAGTCTTGAGGACGGTCAAAAATGGGGTGTCTACAGTAACCAATTCCAGATTATGAGTTGAGTAGTTCTTCTAATGAGTCTTTAGTTAACGTGAGGCGTACGCAATAACTTTCCCATTTTGCATAAGTACACAACCCAATCCATTATATGATGCATCGCTATAGATTATAAATCCATCTGTTCCAGTAAGGAGTGCCAATATGGGCACTATCACAAGTCTACTTTTCAACTCTTGGAAGCAACGTTCTCGTTTGTCAGCTCGAATGGTGTGTTCTTTTGGGTCAATTGAGTCAATGGCGACGTAATTTTTGAAAAATCTTGAATGAAATGTCAGTAATATCTTGCTAATCTCAAGAAACTCCAAACTTCGGATACATTAGTGGGTCGCGACCAATCTATGATAACTACAACCTTTTGTGGATCGACAGTGTCACGACCCAAACCCGGCCCTATGGGTTTAGCACCGTAACTGGCCAGTAATCCGAGATTACCGAAGGCCTGCTGAACAGTAATACAGTTAAACAGAGTACAGGGCCTGGCGGAAGCCAATACAGTAAGTAACTAGTGTCCATTGAGCTGTGAAAATCTGTATGCCAAAAACATTTTTCATGCATTCATACAGTTCAGAACAGTACAGTCTATATACGGTCTATACCATCATATACAAACATTCAGTACGGGGACCTAATCCCTCGATAACAGTACAGTAAAACAGTAGACAGTCTATACAGTAGTACAAAACAGTAAGGAGATAGGTGGGGAAACAAAAACACCCCAAGCCATGGCATGGCGTCTCGGAACCTCGCAGTGAGGCACATAGGCTGGCTTGACAAAACTGGGGACTAACCCACGCTCCTAGCTCCGGTCTGGCTGCTAAGAACCTACATATATATATAAACAGTGAGCTAAAGCCTAGTGAATAACATAAAGCGTAAAGAGGTTGTGAATGAATGTCCTTACAGTAATGTAAACAGTTCATTAAACAGTATTTCAGTCTTTCAGTATTCCAGTCAATCAGTCATATGTGGTACACCCATTAGCCTATAAACAGTAGGTCCAAAAGGACCGGGTCTTAACAGACCCAACAGTAATGATGGCCATCAATCAGTAAAAAGTATGGTTCCACAAAGGAACCGACAGAGCTCTGTAACAGTAACAGTAAACAGTAAGTGCTAAGGATGCCACAATACAGTTCAGAATACAGGACATACATTCATTCAGTAAATAATATCAGTTCAATAAACAGTTCAGTTCAGTATTCAAAAGATAACCATTTTGAACATATCTTTACACAATCGTTACTCACAGAGATTGGGCTAATAGCAGCTAGAGCGCGTCCCCGAGAGCCAACCCTAAACAGTTAATAAATAGAACACACACTAAGTTTCACAGTCGGGAAGGATGATAATTAAATCCCTAAATTTCCTCAGTGTGGTTCTACGTCTAAATCCTCATTAAGATATCTTAAACTAGGCCTAAGAATGCCTAGGATGAGATGAGGATGCAAAAATACAGTTGGAAGGCATTTTTCAAAAGTTGCTGAAAACAGGGGTCTCGCTCGAGCGAGCCTTCCTTCGCTCGAGCGAGGTTGCAAAATCAAAGGCTTCGCTCGAGCGGTCTGATGAAACAGTAAAAGTACTGGTTGTTGGATTTTTACGCGCGATACCACGCTCGATGCTCGCTCGAGCGGAGCCCTGAATAAAGGGTGCTCGCTCGAGCGAGGAATCCTTCGCTCGAGCGAAGAAGCCAAATCTGGAATTTCCAGATTTGCCTCCCAAGCTCAAACCAAGCATTCTCAACTCAATTCTCGACCTCTTGGGCCCAAATTCTGGAAAATACATCCCAAAACAATGAATAACAAGTTTCAAAAGCCAATTTGTGAATTCAAGCCCCAAAGGTGAGTCAATTAAATCCAACATTCAAACCCATTTTCAAGAACCATTTAAAACATGCAATGCATGAGCTTTAAACCAAAATTAAGCTTCAATCCTTGCTCAATTGAGCTCAATAGTTGGAAAACAAAATGAAAACATGGACTTTGATAGAAACATGAGCATGCATGCACAATCCATCATGAATTCAACTTCAAAATGCACCAATTCAAGCATGCATGCAACAATGGAGTTCCAATTCAACATATGTGAGCAAATTCATGACTTAACTTTTCTATAACCATGATACATGCAAGATGGAACTCAAAGACAACAAGAAGAAGATGGATTTTCTTACCTAAGTCTCAATTACAAGTCTTGCAAGCTCAATTTAGCAATCTATGTTACAAATCTTTCAATTTCCAAGCAATTCTCTAGATGAACAAGATGAATTCCTTCCTTCCTCACTCTCTCTATGTTTTGGTCGGTTGTAGCAAGAATAAGGGCAGAGGAAATGTCTTTGATTCAATGCAATAAGGCTCTACAATACTCATAAACAAAGGCCCCACTAGATGGCAATTTCGCAATTACGGCAAACTCTTTAATTGGCTTATTCTAATCTAATTTAATCATACCTAATCACATTTTAGTTAAATATCCCATTAAATCACAAATATTCTACTGATCCCAAAACTCTAAACGGTTCCTAACTCGGCCGCCGATAAGGCCTTCAATTAGCAGTTTAAACACATAAACTCAAACAGATAATCAGTCAATCAAACAGATAGAAATGCAATGTAATAGATAAACTTATTCAATTTCAGTTTCGATTTCAATCAGTCCATTCAGTACTTCAGTTAATTCAATTATCAATCATTATCAGTTCAATTTAGCAGTAACCAGTAGCTAATTCAGTAGTTTATCGGTAATCAGTACGAGGGTTGTTACAGACAGAGATGCCATTATTGTCGATGACATGGCCGAGAAAGTGTACACTAGTGATCTAGAATTCGTATTTCTTCAACTTGGCATAAAGTTTGTGATTATGTAGTGTCTACAGAACTAATTGTAAGTGTTGTTCATGGTCCTCCTATGTTTTAGAGTATACGAGAATGTCATCAATGAAGACAGTAACGAACTCATCGAGACAGGGTTTGAACAACTGATTCATGAGGTCCATAAATGCCGCTAGAGCGTTGGTGACGCCAAATGGCATGACAAGGAACTCGTAGTGTCTATAACGTGTTCTGAAGGCAGTCTTCTCAATGCTTCCATCTTCGACATTCACTTGATGGTAGCCAGACCTCAAGTCGATCTTTGAGAATACTTGAGTGCCTTGAAGTTGATCAAATAAGTCATCGATTCGCAAAGGGTATCGATTCTTGATGGTAACCTTGTTCAATTCTCAATAATCGATACATAATCTCATCGTACCATTTTTTTTTTCTTTATGAATAGTACCAAAGCTCCCCATGGAGAGGTACTTGGTCGTATAAAGCCCTTGTCGAGCAATTCCTGGAGTTGCGTTTTTAACTTTTTCAATTACACGATCGACATGCAATAAGGGGTTTTTGATATTGGTTGCGTACCGGGCTGCGTTTTAATGGTGAACTCGACTTCTCGGTCAACTAAAATACTAGGTAAGTATTCAGGAAAGATGTTAGGAAACTCCTAAACTGCAGGTATTGAATCGAGTATTGGGTCTACTTGTTGAGTGTCGACCACATAACAAGTATAGCCATAACAACCTTTTCTCAATAGTTGTAAGGTTATTGTGGAGGATATTAAACATGGAGGGGTTGAAACTCCGG
The DNA here is from genome assembly GCA_036172215.1 of Camellia granthamiana. Classification (NCBI taxonomy): domain Eukaryota; kingdom Viridiplantae; phylum Streptophyta; class Magnoliopsida; order Ericales; family Theaceae; genus Camellia; species Camellia granthamiana. Next base: position 34,792,166 of record CM069905.1, on the reverse strand, counting down.
TTCCTTCAAACATAAGCTCGCGTTGGTCGGGTAACCAGAGAAAGACCTTTTTGGTTGTACAATCAATAGAGGCATGTTTGGCAGTAAGCCAATCTATTCTTAAGATTATATCAAAATTACTGATCAGATCTACATACAAGGTTTCATCTTTTAGGGATATAACACAGGATTTATATACTTTTGTACTAAGTACAAAACCACCAGATGGAAAAGACACAGATAATGCATATCTGAGGGGTTCAAATGTTGATGTCAATTTGGAAGTAAAGTATGGAGAAATAAAAGAATGAGTTGATCCAGAATCAATGAGAATATGAGCTGAATGTCCACATATTGTGGGTGTTAATTTCTAACCACACAACCAAACGAGGAACTCAGTTGGAAAGCATCGGCAGAATAGATTAAGCCCAATAACCTGTAACAAGAAGACAAGAATACCATGGTGGTTCGCCACCCGGGGGCACTCCAACGATCAAGTCAATAATCAATATCTTTCAAAGATAGCAAATTGTGCTTAAACTCACAAAAAAGAACTTACCTCAGACCCACGAAGGTGCTTTGCTTTTATAACCAGCAGTGACCTGATCCCTTTAAAAGCCTTGCTTTAATGGACTCAGGTTCAATGCTCATCCTGGACCCTCATCTAGATAGAGATAAACTTTTCTTGAACCTTATTTTTATCCAAAGTGAAATCCTCCCATATTCTAGGACTCTTGTCCCTTATTTGCTTATCTCGGATTCTAGCATCTCCGAGATAACTTCAGCCTAGCCGAGATCATCTCAGCAGCGTGAGTTAGCCATGTGGCACCTCAGTTGACACTTCAGCGTCACCTTAGTCACGTGCTATTATTCATAAAATACTTTACCACAACTGCCCTTAGGTTCTATTACCTCGGCAACCTAAGGTTATGGAACCTACATCATTTGCCCATACTACATGTCGGCTAAAATTCATTTTTCTCTTTAACCGAGATCATGACTCGTCGGCTTCATATAACCAGGACCTAGCTGTGCACTTTCCCAAGGATCAAGAACCAAGAATCTAGTTCTTTAAGCATCTTAGCCGAGATCACTCCTCTAGCCGAGGTTATGGCCTCACTATTTCAAGAATTTCAAGAGTTTTAACTGCGCATGAGCTGTCACGCATAGTTTTCTCAACCGTTTTCTTCATGTGTTCCTTTCTCGTTGGTTCGTACTTGACATGTGCTATCAAGTCGCGTCACTTCTGCCCATGCCGCTTGATAGGCACGTTGCCCAAGGTCAATTCATTACATTTTGCCACCTTTTCACATTTTTGACAAAACTTTTTCTCTTCTCTCTCTTCTCTTCACTTTTGCAATCACAACCTCTCTCTACTCTCAGACCTTCTCTCTCTACATTCCATCATTTTCAACGTTTCGAAGCTTTGCAACCCTGCTCCGTTCATTACCTCTGGAAAAGTATTTACTATTTTGCTCCGTTCATTCTTGTCTTCTGACTTCGACGACCTCCATCCTGGCGTTCTTTAACTCGGTTTCACTTGGTAAGTCGCGAATTTCTCTTTCCTATGTTCAGTTCTTTATTGTTCTCTCAATATACTTTTTTGCCACATGTCTTCGTTGAACCTGTATCCATAGCTGTACTTTATTTATTCCCTGATTTTGGTTGCCATTTTTCATATTTGCAAATCAATTTTTTGTTCTTGAATTTATTTTGTGCTTCAAAGTTTGTCACTGTGTTTCTAGAATGTCCGGCACTGTTCTTGCCATATCTATGTTTCTCTCTATATTTCTGCTTTGTCTGATTCTTGACTTTTATTTGACTCTGAATTCTTCTTGGTTCTAAATTACATTCCTTTCCTATTTTTCTTGCTTGTTTTCAGATCTTTGGCCTTTGATTCTTGCTCTTGTAGTTCTAAGTTTGGGATTTGCTTTAGAACTCATATCTTTAGGAAAATTGAAACAAATTTTCCCCTTATCAGGATACCTCGACTGACTCCAACTTGTAAATTTTTTTAGAAATTTCAACAAGTGTCTAACCTATTCCTTATTTCTGCTTCCTGCCGTCTAATGTGAACCTAAGTACCACTTATGTTCACATTAAGCCTGCATCTTTGTTTTTTGCCAAAGTCTAATTTGAACAAATCTTAGCTGAGGTTTTCTACCTCGGTGTCTCTGTTAATCTTACTAGATCAAACTTAGTTCAACTCTACTATATGGCAAGTGTTAATTCAACTCTACTATATGGCAAGTCTAAGTTATTTGTCATGTTTCATTCGGAAATATCGCAAACTTAGTTCAACTCTACTATAGGCAAGTTGAATTTAACTCTACCATATGGCAAGTCTAAGTTATTCATCATGCTTCATTCGGAAATATCACAAACTTAGTTCAACTCTACCATAGGCAAGTTGAATTCAACTCTACCTATGGCAAGTCTAAGTTATTCGTCATGTTTCATTCGGAAACATTGTCATAAGATTGTTCAGTCTTCTCGCACAGATTTCAATAATCAAAACAAAATCAAGCTAGTGTTTTATCAAAACATCAGCTAATTGTGGGCTCACCCTTTTCAATGCCCCGCTTTTCGAAAAGGGTTTGAAAAGAAGGCCTCACAGTTGGGACTCCTGTGGTTCTGAATCTAGTCTCACAAGTGCAATGTGAAACTGATAAACACCAAAGAGTCCAAATCCGGCAAATCTTTTTGAAAAATCGATTTTAAATCAAATAATGCCAAAATTGGACTGCTTTGCCAGATTATAGAGTCGCCACCTAAATATTTTGTTTTTGGAAAAATTTAGGAAACCCTGACTCGTGCTAAAGGTCACGTGTCCGTCATCACCAAAGTTGCCTCGGCTCGGGAACTTGGGTACGAGGGAGGAAGGTCATGAATTGAGCACCCCCGCTCGCCCGATCAAAGATCGGCCTCTACTAACCATGATATGAAATTTTATAAACATCATGTGTTCTTGTTCTGGTTATTAATCTAACCTTACTATGTTATGCGCAGACACACAAGTATTAACTAAATCGCAAGAATTGGAACATTTTAATATGTTTGTTTTCGAAAACGGTTTGAATTTGCCACTCTCAAGTGGGCTTAAAGATGCAGATTTGCCACCAAACATAATGGGCTTAAAACATGATTTGTCACTCAACAAAGTGGGCTTAAAATGCACATTTGTTGAATTGTTCCAATTCAAAAAATAAGCCTTCATCCACAGGCATTCATATAGTTTAGCATTTAAGCACATAGCCTCATGGCAACCATGCAAATCATGGCAATATGGCAATCACACTCATGCAAGTATGCTAAAGCGTAAAAGTTTACCGAGTACTCCAAGCCAAAACAAAAACTAGTTAGAAAGATGCATGATCCTAACTATGTTAAGTGTCTAATGCAACACATGCAATATGTATTTAATAAGCTTGGCTACTATATGGCATATGAATCGATTTGAAACAACATACGATAAACACGTATTCAAAGAAGTATTGAAAGCGACCATGCAGTTTGAATGATGCGCCGAGCCTCAGTGCATGCAATACGAATGAATGGATGCAAGCATAATGTATGCTAATTGAAAATGTCCCTAATCTAATCATCGAAAGCGATTAAATAAAAGGGAGAAAGACATGAGATTGGAAGACATGCTCACACGCACGCACACTTATTACAACATTGTGCCCTCGCGAAGGGGGGTCCGAATGAATAGGAGCTAAGCTAATCTAAGTTAAGCTAACTAATTATTACAACACAAAATGAATTAACTAACTTATTCTAAGCTAATTAAATATTACAAATTAAATTAAGCTAATTAATTACAAAACAAATTAATCAACTAAAATTACAACATACTACAACTAATTAACTAAGCAAGTTAATTAAACGGCCTCGGGAAACGAGGGATGTATGCATGCTCGGTTTCTCCACCCGAAAAGCCACTGTCTTGCTGCTGAGTGCCTCTGTTTGCGCATTCGAACGCTGAAAATTGTACCAACTTCCAGAACACCTATGCTCCACCTCAGGAACACACTGCTGAATTTTCATTGGTGGCCAACAGGGGGCCTGTCGGCTACCAATGGTGGCCAGTCGGTTACCACTGGTGGCCGGTCGGCCACTGGTGACAAGAATTTCTCTTTTTGCTGCAACAGAGAGCAGACAGAGTAAAATAGTGTATTCTCACAGGTTTGTGTGTACTATTACACCTCTTATCATCAAACAGGCCCAAAGGGGTGTAACTCTTGGCTCTCAAACCATCAACTAAGCATTTTCCATGTATGATGGCTAAAGAACCAAGCTTGTACAAGCTTAATGAGTGCAAAACAAGACCCAACAAGACCACCCCCGTATCATGCATGATCAAGGGTGATGGTGACCAAGGAAAGTGGCACATTTTATCACTTTGAGTATGAAATGTCCCATTTTCCTTGTGTTTGAATTAACGTCCAATTCAAACACATGCAATGCAACACAAAAGATATTTATCTTGCCTCTTTTACTGTGTTCATTTTGTTTACTCATTTTAGATTACCAATCCATTCTTTAATTGATTAGTCCAAATGGTGAATTGTCCTCTAATGGAAAGTGCGCTTAAACCACAAGTGCCTTGGGCATGAAAGTGACCTCATGCCGTTGATAATGAATCCCTGAAGGGATTAAACTGTTAAGCATGAATGCTTCAATTTCACATTTAAGCAAACAAGTGGTTTAAAACCACTTTCAAAGCAAATGAAAAAGTGAAGAATAGAGGGAGATTGTAGAGATTTCAGTGCTGAAATGGAGTGCAAAACAACACTAAAACATGCTTTCAACTCAAAAGAATGATGATCAAAGCATTAAAACACTAGGCTAGTGAAGGAATTAACACTACAACTATGCCATACAAGGCTCAAAGGACTTAGCCAGCCCAAAACAGAGCTAAAACAAGTCAAAACAGTAGCAAAAACACATTGGACCAAAGCTAAGTGAGGTTATAAAAAATGCTAACATGTAAGGAAACTAGGCATACAAGCAAGACAACAAGGAGGGGAGGCTAACCTCTCCACTTTTAGACTTCAAAAGAAGGTTTTTGTCATTGAAAAAACTCTGACTTTTAGTGGTAAAAAGGCTAAAAAGTTTGATTTGAAGGTGGTAAAAAATGGTGCAAAAAGCTTCACAAGCTAAAGAGCAAAAATGAGGAACAACCCCCTAACTCACAAAGGCTCAAACCACCACTTTTATACCTCAAAAACAGAGTTTTGTACACCTCAAAAACAGCCTTAAAACAGTTGAAAAAGATGGCAAAGCAAGTATGCACAATAAGGTTAAGTGAGATAAGTTCTATACCTTTGAAGCAAAGTACAATGCAACCACAAATTCAAGCTCAAAACCCCTTCCAAGGCTCAAACAAAACTCCAAGGGACCTCAGCTCAAAGTTGAGAGTGTTTGATCAAGGGTCTATGTGAAAAAGTGTAGAGAAACTACACTTTAAGGCACAAAATAAGAAGAGAGAGAGAGAATTTTAGAGAGAAAGAGAGATTTATTGTCTAAAATGTCTAACCCCCAAAAATAGGGGAAGAACCCCTCTATATATAGAAAATCAAGGTTTGAACTTGAATACATCATACCATACACGTGTATGAAGATGCAGCTCAGTGAGCAACAGCTGGCAACAAATATCCAGAAATATTCGGAAAAAGAGACTGGTGGCCGACCGGTCACACACATGGCTGACAGAAGCCTTCCATGGCCGATAGCCTTGGGGGGTGGCCGACAGATCACCAACAAGTCTAGACACCAGGTTTTGGTCCAAAACAAGGTAGAGAAAGAACAAGGTTCAAAGACAGGGCGTTTCGCCAACGACTTCGAGCACTTAAAATGCACACAAACAAGCACAATCATCGCGTGCACAAACGATGACATCTAAGTCTTGAGGACGGTCAAAAATGGGGTGTCTACAGTTGCCCCTCTTTGACAGAACTCGAAAGTCATGAAATGACGGGAGTGAATGCCAAAGCCCAGAGACGACCCATTTTTGACAAGGCCAAAGACTTGGACAAACAGACAAGCAAGACAAAGCAAATGGTTGCGCCCGCAGGTTGCCTACGTATCCCTTTGCAAGGAATCAAACCAGCGTAGTTCTGGGGCAAAATACAAATGATATGCACAATGCGAAACATAACTTATGATCATACAATGAGGCTGTAACGAAACATCTAGATGCAAATGTCATGCAAAGAAATGCTACAGCAATCTCATACATAAAAAGAAGTAAGTAAACGAGCCAAACCACATTTCATGCAGAAAGGATGTAAGAAAATTATACAAGCTTAACTACGCATCACGCAGGAAAGGCAAAGAATAACATAGCCATCGGGCGCACCCGAGGTGTCAAACAAGATCCTAACGCGTTGCATGTGGAAGGAGAGAAGGGATGGTGTGAACACCGGGATGCGCCCAACTGTTCTTAACCAAAGGGAGCGGTGATAAACGCTGGAGCGCATCCAAACGTTTATAACCAAAACAAGGAGTGGTGGTAAACATCGGAACACATCCAAATGCTCTTAACCAAAACAGGGTATGGTGGTAAACATCGGAACACGTTCAAATGCTTTTAACCAAAACAGGGTGTGGTATAAACATCGGAACACGTCCAAATGCTTCTAACCAAAATAGGGTGTGCTATAAGCACCGAAACTCGTCAAAATACTTCTAACCAAAACAGGAAGTGGTATAAGCACCGGAACTCGTCCAAATGCTTCTAACCAAAATAGGGAGTAGTATAAGCACCGGAACACGTCCAAATGCTTCTAACCAAACAGGGTGTGGTATAAGCACCAGAACACGTTCAAATGCTTCTAACCAAAACAAGAAGTGGCATAAGCACCAGAACTTGTCCAAATGCTTCTAACCAAAACAGGGAGTGGTATAAGCACCGGAACACGTCCAAATGCTTCTAACCAAAACAGGGTGGGGTATAAGCATCAGAACTCGTCCAAATGCTTCTAACCAAACGCGTCCAAATGTTTCTAACCAAAATAAGGTGGGGTATAAGCACCGAAACACGTCCAAATGCTTCTAACCAAAACATGATGGGATATAAGCACTGGAACTCGTCCAAATGCTTCTAACCAAAATAGGAAGTGGTATAAGCACCGGAACACGTCCACATGCTTATAACCAAAACAGGGTGGGCTATAAGCACCGGAACACGTCCAAATGCTTCTAACCAAAACAGGGTTCGAAGGACAGGAATGATCTCACTTGGAATTCCTCTGAATGAATCGTACATACAATATCGTGCCTGCATAAGAAAGAAACTTAACAAGCATAATATAGCAAGAGTGCATGTTCTATGCAAAACGGATAACCACGATACAATGTTAGAGACATATTTTATACCTAACATGTAAGGAACAAAACAGAAACATATTTTATGCAATGAGATCCGGGGCATGTTCTATGCCACATTAGAATGCATATTCTATGCAATAGTATAAGATGCATGTTCTATGCAGTGACCAACAGTAGAAAATGCATATTCAATCCAAGATTAACAGCATATTCTATGCAAAATACCAAATGCATGATCTATGCGAATAGGAAACAGAAGCATGCTCTATGCAAATGTAAGAAGTGCACTTTCTATGCAAAAGCACATGTGAAATGCACGTTCCATGCAACGACAAAGAAATACACATTCTATGCGATGACAAAGGCATGCTTAACAAAACCGACTCAGTTGCAACTTCCGATTTACCTCTTGGAAGAGTTGCAACAAGTTAAAAATGATACATCTTATTAATGTTGATTAGCGATGAATCATCATGCATCGAAGACACGGTTTAAAGCTTTGGCAGAGACAATTTGATCTTAAAAAGTGAACTTTTCTTGTATTTTCTTGAGAACCAAGGACATAAAACAGCAGAAAAACACACAGGAAGAGCACTGGAAGCTTGCCGGCCACCAGGGAGAGATGTCGGCCACTTGTCGGCCACCCCTAAGGGTTGTCGGCCTCCAATGGTGGCTGTCAGCCACCAGTGGTGGCCAATCAGCCATTGATGGCAGCTCGGGCCAATTTGGTCTTTTTGCATACGGGTGTTTAAGTATAGGACATGGGGGCTTATTTCCTCCACACCCCATGCCCGAAATTCATCCATTTCCCTCGCTAGACCTTCCTTCTCTCTAGATCTAAGCTTTACATGCGTTTTTCAACGCCCCATGCGAAGTTGATTCGCTAAAACCTATTGATTTCCTTCGTTTTGAACCGATTGAAAACTGATTTCGGTGTTTTTTTCTCCATTTTCACCACTTGAGGATCATTCCCCTTGAGTTTCTCTTAGGTTTGAAGCCTTTTCCCAGGCTTTGACTTTTTTTCCTATTTTCTCTAGGGTTTGACTTGAGTTGACTTTTGACATTTTCTGTCAATTTCTTTCATTTCTTCACTTTCCAGATGGCAGACGACTTTCCTCATGATGGGGCTCCTCCAGAGGCGGAGTTCGAGGCAGAGTTCGATTCTGATGTAGAGCCGAAGCCCTTACCGCTAGGAGTGAGGCCTTTTGACATGATGAGATACCATCCCCAGACGCATATTCTGCCTGCTAGTGGCATTAGGCACTTCACTGATTTTGCTGATGCACTAGCAGATCTCTTACTGAGGGAGCTAGACTCTCATATTTCAACCATTCCCGTGGAGGTACAAACTCTATGTATTTGCACACTTGATATTCTTTACTTGTATTTCTTGCATTAATCACACTCTTGCACTGTATTCACACTAATTCACCTGCATTTGCCACAGGGTGACGCCCGCGCATATCGGCGTTACGAGGCCACGACGGCCAGAGACTGGTGTGACAAGCTCCCTACCGGAGTACGAGCTATTGTCGACGAGGTAGGCTTCGGCCTATCTGCTCTGGACTATCACAAGTCATAGTGAGCCGCCCACTTCTTGGAGCACTAGTGAAGAGATGGTGGGACACCACCAACTCTCTCTACCTTTCCACTACGGGAGAGATGACGATGACCCCGTACGGCTTTGCCATGATCACAAGCCTAGCCGTAGGAGGTGATCCGATTCCTTTTGATCCTGACATGGGGAAGTGGAAGGCTGCTTAGATTGAGCTTCTGGGGGCACGCCCGCCTTTGTTCCGAACAGCCCAGGTCAGATACAGCTAGTTTGAGGAGCGGTTTCGGGAGACCGTGCCAAAGACAGTAGAGGAGATAGAGCACTACGCTTGAGGTTTTCTAATGTTCCTCTTCGGTACCACCCTGTTTGTGAACAGGGAGAACATCATAGGGCTATACTTACTCAGTGCACTGGTGGTTCTTCCCCGAGTGAGCTTCTACGATTGGGGCGGGGCGGGGCGGGGCGGGGCTAGCCTTGCCACCCTATACAGCTATATGAGCTTGACTTCCCGCGGGATTGGACTCTTGGTCGGAGGCTACTGGCGAGCCTGGGAGGTACACATCTCGTTTCCCTCTTTATACTTTGCATTTTCTGTTTAGCATTTTTCGTTTTACATTTGTTCAACACATGTACTTTCTGCTTCGTACTTTCTATACCTGTTCACGCACTATATGCTTTCTACTTTGCACTTTCTGTATCTGTTCAAATATTATGCTGACTGCATACTTCTGCACTTTCCCTGCAGCTATGGGTGTACATATATTTTCCAACTCTTGCCCTAGAGCCAGTGGTCGAGGTTCCATTGACAGTTCCCTATTTAAGGGTGTACGATGGCTCGCTTCGCCGCAGGACTCGCGAGCTCTTTTCCTTCTTCAGGCGCTACTTTGACACTGTAGCTGCTCACGAGGTAACCTAAAACACGATCATCATTCGCTTTCATACTGTTTTGATTCCTATTGTAGCCATTGACAACAACTGACAATCTATACAACTTTCATTTGTAGATCTCATGGCAGCCATAGGCCATGATACCGAGAGGACTTAGAGGCCAATACAATGCAGCCTGGGGCATGTCTCGTTATCGTATTCTGCTTGAGGGCCCGGTCTACCGAGCCTGGTACCTTGGCGAGAGAGTTGTACACCAGTCCCTGGGTATGCCTGCTCAGTTCATACCGATGACGTCGCCAGAGTCCATGAGGTCAGCAGACAGCCTATCTGTTGACAGAGTCATCCAGTTCATGGTTGGCCTAGAGGTGGACTACTTCCGGCTTGAGGGTGATTATGCAGTCTTCATTCAGACATACCTCATGCCACCTCTGACTGGTGTTCGCGGAGGCGAGGGAGCGAGAGCTCCTATTGCGCTGATGTGGCCTAGAGCGACCAGGGTAGCCAGGGCCTATGGTAGAGGGGCCTCTCAAGCGAGACGGAGGACTGGTTGGCCAGAGCTTCCCACGACACTTACCTATTGGCGGCATACCAGGGAGGCTTACCAGATCCCTATTGAGCCTGCACCAGCCAGGCACGAGCTCGTCGGGGTTCAAGGCCCGACTCCGGTACATGCCACACTTTACATTTTTGCATGTTAGATTCATTTTAGTTATGCTTATAGAACACTGATCACCTCAACGAACTTACAGGCATCTATAGAGTATACCAGGGGCGCTCTTGAGCTAGCGGCTTCCTTGATGGGGATGGTGCAGAGGAGCATGAATCTGTTCAGCCTCTACGAAATTCCGGTAATTTCCTTCAGTTCGCGCTTCATGTCATCCAACTTTCGGTTGATACATTAGCATTTCAACTATAATCTGTTCCACACTGCACTGATCTGATACACTGCACTCAAGCACTGCATTCATACACTGCATTTATACCCTGCATTCATACACTGCATATACTTATGCTGCATATTATCTTTGCATCTGATATATACACTGAGATTGATGTATTGACAACTTCCCTTTTCAAATCCCAGCCATACCGGGCGCACCAGCGGGAGTTGCAGCAGGACCATCAGTGTCCCCTCCGGCAGTAGGGAGGAGAGAGAGACAGGCTCTAGCGCGCAGCCGAGGCAGAGATAAGGGTGGCCCTTCCCAGCCCATTCTGAGTGACGACGAGGTTGAGACCAGCGAGGTCGAGGAGGTAGGAAGTCAGCACGCTGAGTCATTCGAGAGCGGAGATGATGACGCTGGCTCAGGTTCTGCTAGTGGAGATGATGCTGCATCGGGCTCCGAGGGAGATGGCAGCGGCAATTCTGATTCTGGTTCAGAGGGAGGTGCAGATAGCGGCACTGACAGAGACAACTCTGAGGCTCTGCCTAGGAAGAGGACGAAGAGGGCCTCTCGAGATTGAGATAGCTGGCACTGATTCTCTATATTTTTGCTTAGTTTCTTTTTGCTAGTAGTGTTGGCACTTTGTATAACTTTTAGATAGGTTTTATTTGCTTTAAAAACTTGTACTCTTTTGTAAAAAAGTAACCGTGATCGGAATGAAAACTAGCTTTTTGTATGAAAAAGTGTTGTATTTTGCATCTTGAGCACCACACGGGCACCACATTGCATAAAAACAAGATTGATCTTGATTGAAAACTGCACATTATATTGGCACTTTCTTAATCAGGTAATGAACCGACCAACACTTAGCAAACAAAATAAGACAACTCGATAAACAACTAATAATAACAACTCGATAAACAAATACAACTCGATAAGCAAAACAACAATTCAATAAGCAAATTGTAACAACTCGATAAACAAATTGAGACAACTTAAAAGCGACTCAATAAAACTACGAAAACAAGACAGCAGAATGCACCAATAGCAAAACAAAACACAGGTTCTCAGTACTCTCAACACACAGGAAGACGACAAGAATGTTGTCAGCCATGAATAGAGGCTGTCAGACATCAGTGGTGGCCGGTCGGCTACTAAAGGTGGCTGTCGGCCATCACCACTGGCCAGTCGGCCACCAGTGTGAGGGACCTTCAGATTATTACCACCTGTCTTCCACTTAGTGCCTTATCTTTTACAAAAGCTGGGACTTTGTAGTTTCTTCATTCCAGCTCTGTTTTTGCCACAAATGGAGCCATTCTTCACTGAAAAACTCTCAAATTGGATTGCAAGTTTGGATGGCTCGGAAAAAGTGAATTTTTGGGGTTTCGAGATAAATGCACTGTTCTCGGTAAGTCGTTCTCCATTGTGTTTTCTGTTCCTCCACGCTGCAGCTAGGTGTTGGAATCCAGTTACACATGTGTTCAGCTTCGGGGGGCAAGAAATATGCCCTACAATTGAAGAATTCCAAGTTTTGATGAAATCCCAGCGTGATAAGGAAATTTTGCCCCAGTCCCATTTTGGTCACGTCCAGGCTTTAAGAATGATGTGTGGGCTCACTTTACATGATGCTCGATCTTTGGTTCACAATGGAGAGTTGGATATCCCTAGTCTCATTCATCGATTTTTTGACACTAGTGACTGCGGCGATTATCTCTGGCAAAGTTTTCGACAGCATGCCCTCTGTTTGTGTATGTTGGCTCATTTTCTTCTTGCCTCGGGTTACGGAGGGTCTAGCATTCACTTGATCGAAGTAGCCCAAGGCTTGAAAGAGGGAAAAAGTTGCATTGGCCTAGCATTGGCCGAGACTTTGATGGGCTTGGATGCCTTCCATCGGCGGGAGATGACCAAATTCATGGGAAGTCCACTACTTTTGCAGTTAATGTTTCCCACCCTATCTCATATTTGTTTCTTACATCTCTTGGCGCTCAGGCTTTGTTTTTCTCTCAAAATCCTTTCTCACTTTTTCTCTCCACATACACCTCTCTATTCTTTAATCTCTCTTTTCTTTCATCCCTCCCCAGATATGGCTCATGGACAGGTTGAAGGTAGCAAACTCTTGCTCTGCATATTCAGCACGAGGCTGTTTCTTTTGCCAACGCCTAGTTGATTTCCCGAATGAGGGTTGGTGATGCCACTGGATGTGCAACAGGTCTGCTGTTGATTATTGCTTGGCGTTGCCCCTGGTTTGATTTGCTCGAGATGAGCTACAGCATATTTCGGCAACCTGGCATTTAGCTGACTGGCTTGACATACTGTGTGTTTTACTTTCCATTCCGGTTTAGGCATTAGTTCAGACACAACCAGATTTGCCCAGAAGAAGGGGTGGAATACCCAGTTTCATTTCCAATCCGAGGTTCACAATTGGCCCGATACCCCCTTACATGGAGGACAAGAGAACTTCTGGCTCCCGCTCCCAATTTCAGCTGCGCCCTTTTTGGCGAATGCATAGCTTGTCTCGAAGATGAGGCGCAAACCGAGCCTACTTTAGCATCTGACGCTTCTACAAGCTCAGGAAGGGGGCACAGGAACACCTGATTTATCTATGCCCCAAGTTTATTACTTTGATCTATACTTTTAAGTTTTCCTTTTGAATGTAATAAAAGCAACTTTGATTTGTATCGAGAGTTGGAGAACTCTGTATTAAAATCAATGAATTTGAAGTTGTAGGCACTGAAAATTTTCCTTTTGGTCCAAAAATGGTCTAAGTTGTAAAAAGATTAATTTGAACAAAATCAATCACAACTTGACACACATGGAATCTATCCTCGAGATGCACAACCCCGAATCCAGCAAATGGAAAGTTGCCCCTTATCTAAATTACACTGTACTATACGGTAATCAGCTCTCCTCTCAGGGTAAGGATCACAACTGCTCTTTCAGATAACAAAAAGACAAGGATGCCTTGATCAAACACATGGACACAGTTGATTTGGAAATGTTTACGGCCAGACTTCAAAATGAAGTTGCCGACGTATCCCGAAGATGGGAATCAGGCCTTACGTAGTTCGGTTCGGGTTCACTCGGATATTAACACTCTTCTTTTGTGCTCTAACTTTTGCCAAGGTCGCCCTTTCCAGGTTTTCAACCTTGCGAGCTTAGTTTTTCTTATTTCAAATTTTTTGTGCTCTAACTTTTGCCTAGGTCGCCCTTCCGGGTTTTTGGCCTAGCGAGCCACTCAAGGAAAGTATTTCCTCAACTTGTCCATGTTGATTGGTTGGGAGAATTCTAGGCCATCCAGGTCCATAAGAATAATAGCTCCACCCGACCAAATTGATTTGATGATGTAAGGGCTAGTCCAATTAGGTCTGAACTTGCCCCTAGGGTCATGGATAGGAGCTCAGTTGTCTTTGAGCACCAAATCCCCTTCCTTAAGATTCCAAGACTTAACTTTCTTATTAAAAGCCCTGGCAATCTTACTTTGATATCCTTGAACATGGTACAGTGCTTTCAGCCTCTTCTCATCAAATAGCATTAGTTATTCGAACCTGCTCTGCTGTCAATCCGCTTCTGTTATCTGGCACTCAGCCATAACCCACAGCGACGGAACCTCTATTTGAATCGGCAGAACAGCTTCCATTCCATAGACAAGAGAGTACGGAGTTGCCCCAATAGATGTCCAAATTAATGTTCTATAGCCCTAGAGAGCAAATGGCAGTTTGTCTGACCAGTCCCTGTAAGTCTCAACCATTTTCTACAAAATGTGCTTGATGTTCTTATTGGCGGCCTCAACAGCTCCGTTGGTTTACGGCCGATATGTGGATGACTTATGAAAAGTCACGTCGTATTTCTCCAACAAGTCGATCATTTCTTTCTTAAAATGGGAGCCATTGTTTGAAATGATCTCATTCGGGACCCCATAACGACAAATGATGTTGTTCTTGATGAACTTGGCTACATGCGACGTTTTCAGCACTGCGTAGGACTGGGCTTCCACCCACTTTGTAAAGTAGTCTATTGCCACCAAGATATACTCATGCCTATTCGAGCCTTTCAGTGTAACTGCCCCGATAACATTAATTTCCCAGACTGAAAAAGGCCATGGTGAAGTCATGTTGTACAGCATTGACGGCGGGATATTCATGTGATTTGCATGAATTTGGCATTTATGGCATCGTCGAACAAAACCGATACAATCCTCCTTCATGGTTGACTAGTAGTAACCCTGCTTGAGAATCTTCCAGGCTATCATTACTTCGCTCATGTGCGATCCGCACTTCCCTCCGTGGATGGCCTCCATTAGGCGCTTCGACTCTTCTGCATCAACACACAGTTTATGCATTCCCAAATGACCATGTTTGTACAACTTACCCCCACAGATGATAAACTGAGCAGCCATTCGCTGTATCGCCTTTTTATCTTTGGCATTTGCCCCTAGTGGATAAACCTCATTTCCCAAGAAGTTCCAAACATCAATACCAGGGGTTTTGATCTTGCACTTCGTCTATTGCGGCGAGCAACTCATAGGCCAGCACATATCTTCGTTTAATAAGGATTGGACGCATTCGGACTCCAAAAGGGATGTCTATCATAGAAGATAGAGTTGATAAGGCGTCAACGAACCTATTGTTTTCTCTTAACAGATGCGTGAAGGTTAACTTCTCAAACCTAGGAATTGGAACGTCTAGGGTTTGGTGATAGATTTTCATTCTTTCTTCTTTGACTTTCCAATCTTCTTTTGCTTGAGATACAACCAGGTTCGAGTCCCCAATGACGTCCAACCTTTTTGCCCCTAGTTCTAAGGCAGCTTCAAATCTAGTGATACACGCTGTAGATGCGCTCCCGAGAACTCTCTGATATCCGTGCGCGATGAGGTGCACGGCGCGAATCGCGTTTTGTTCTGAGCTACTACAGTTCGGACTCAATGTCACGGTTCTGAATCTAATCTCGCAAAGTGCAATGCAAGACCAATAAATCACCAAAGAGTCCAAATCCGGCAAATCTTTTTAGAAAACTAATTTTATAAAGAAGTGTCAAACATGGACTGCTTTGCCAGATACAGAGTCAATCAAAATATTTTATTTTGGGGGAATTTAGGAAATCCTGACTGGTGCCTAAGGCCACGTGTCCGTCATCACCAAAGTTGCCTTGGCTCGGGAACTTGGGTACGAGAAGAGAAGGTCATGCAATGAGCACCCCCGCTCGCCCGATCAAAGATCGGCCTATACTAAGCATGATATTTTATTTTTGAAAACACATGTGCTCTTATTCCGGTTAATTAGCTAATCTTACTACGTGATGTGCACAGCATACAAGTATAGACTAGATCGCCTAATTTGGAACCAAACATTGCATGTTTGTTTGTGAAAAGGGTTTAAAGTTTGCTACTCGCAAGTAGGCTAAATCAGGGATTTCAATGAATTGTTCCAATTCAAGCAATCCAACCTTCACCCACAAGCATTCAGACAGTTATATCAAATAAGCAGTTAGCCTCATGGTAAGCATGCTTTCATGGCAGTTAATAACACACATGCAGTATGCTAAAGCGTAAACACTCACAGTGTACTTCCAGCCAAAACAAAGAACTAATTAGAAATCATGCATGATCCTAGTTTATGTTAAGATGGCTAATGCAACACATGCGAAATGTAGCTAAAATAGGCTCGGCTATTCTAAGATGTCATGTGAAATGCAACTTGATACATGTACTCAAATTGGAATTGAAATACAATGCAATTTATATGATGCGCCAAGCCCGGTGCATGCAAAACAGATGAATGAATGCGCACATGCAAGCATAAGGTATGCTAAACAAAATATGCCCTAAAACTAACCATCGTAAGCGGTTAAGTAAAAGGGAGAAAGAAATAGGGGTTGGAAGACATGCATCACACATACGCACGCTTATTACAACAATTGGCCCTCTCGATGGAGGGTCTGAATAATGAGCTAACTAGCTAATCTAAGCTAATTAAACTAATTATTACATCACAACAAAGCTAATTAACTAATCCTAGTTAACTAACTATTACAAAACAATTAAGCAGCTAAACGCATTAACCACTTAAGGTACAAACCAAAGCGTAAACTAGCTAATCACATTAGCTAAATAAAGCAATAAAAATAAGGCCCTCAGAGGGAGAAGAGTGCATGCATGTCCGGTCGCCTCGTTCGAAAATCCGTCGCGATGCCCCAACTTGCCTTTGTTTGCAACTGCTCTCAGAAACTTGCACCAAGCTTCAGAAAGCTTTAACTCCACCTTGGGGACCTGTCGGAGGGTGACCGACCAATTGTTGATGTCTGTAGCCACCTACCGACCACTTTTTGCTATTGCAAACTAGAAAAAGTGGTCGGCCAGCTAGTTTTTCTGGCTGGCCGACCAGTTGTTGCTGCAATCTTCCAATTTGCTGCAACAGAGAGCAAGAAAGGGCATGGCAATGTATTTGTAAGATATGTGTACACAACCACCCTCCCTATCATTTCATAAGCTCAAGGGAGTGTAGTTCTCGACCCTCGGGCCATTAATCACGCATTTCAATGCATGATGGCCGAGAGACGAAGTTGCACAATTCAATATGAAATGAATGCACACATAAACACATAAGGCCTAAAACTCTATCATATATGATCAAGAGCGTCGGCGACCGAGAATTGAGGCACATTTCATCACTTTAAGTATGAAACGTCCCTCATTTCTCGTGTTCGGACTAACACCTATTCCAAACACAATGCAACAAATAACACGGCATGCATAATGCTATGTAACATGGAATATGCAAAAATGTAATGTAACACAAGCATGCAAATATGCAATATGACTTATGCATGCAAACACGTAATGCAAATCGCATGCAAACATGCAAAGGGACAAGCATGCAAACATGCGATTAACATACTAGCATGTGCAATGCGAATGAGCTACATGGCATACACAATGCAATGATCAATATGGCATACTCGATGCAAATGGCAACTAGTATACACAATGCAATGAACATGGCATATACAATGCTCAATGTGACCTAAGCATGCAAACAACATGGCATTCACAATGCAATGAACTACATGGCATACTCAATGCAATGTGATTATGGCATACACAATGCAAATCAAGAACATAGCATGCGCAATGCGAACAATAACATAACATACACGATGCGATGTAACATGGCATACACAATGCTCAATGGACTTAAACCGAATGTGGGTAGACCTCAGCCATGCCCAAATCAGTGGCCATAACACCAAAATAAAGGCACAAAATACCAAGCATGCATGCATAATGCATTGGCCTATCAATTAGGCCTAAGAGCACAACCCTCAAGAAGGCTCAAGGAGTGACAAATGCGGAAGTGTAACAACACTAAATGCACTAAAATGGAGTAAGAAATGATGCCAAATCATTCAAACAAAGTAAGCATAGCATGCAAAAGTTCTAAAGCATGAAGGCTAACAAAGAGGACTACAAATGAGGCATGCAATACATGGCAAATATGCATGATCCAACCACAAACAGAGCTCAAGTAGGTCTAAACATGGACCAAAATATGCTAAGTCAGAGGCACAAAGGCCTAGGCAAGATGGCATACATGCTAGGCCATAAGTAAGGCAACAATGCACAACACTTAAAGGCATTCAAAGCATGAAAGAAGTGGGAACATAAGCATGCTATAAGCTTTGAAATGAAGTATTAAATGATGCCAAATCATCTAAATAGCTCAACGATAGCATGCATGAATCACCAAAACACAAAGCTAGCAAGGCCAATTACACTACGGCTATACAAAGCATGAAGGATATGGCAAAGGAAACCCAAAAAAGTCCTAGAATATGTCAAAATGGTACTAAAACATGTATGGAAGGAAGCCAAAACAAGCTATCATGAAGGGCATAAGACATAATGCATACAAGGCAAATAAGGTGGATTACACTACACCTATTAGGACCAAGCATGGGATGACTTAACCAACAAAAATCAGAGTTATATCATGGCAAAATAACCCCAAAAACACATTGAAATGATAGCTCGCAAGCAAAGGCATGAAGGCATACGCAATGATTCATGTTAAGGCATAAAGAGGCAAACCCTCCAACGCATTGAAAGAGCGAAAGATGCAAGTGCATGACCATGAAACATGGTTTGAAATCACATTATAAATGATGCCAAATCATTCAAATAGGCCAAGCAAAGCATGCTAGTGGACTTGATGCACAAAACTAACAAGCTAGATTGAACCATGGCTATATAAAGCAAGTCATGCATGGCCAAAACAACACAAATCAGAGCTAAAGCATGTTAAAACATGGACAAAAACTTCTCAAGGTTAAGCCAAAAGCATGCTAGAATGACATGTTAAGGCATGATGCATGTTAGGCTAATTTAAGGAATTGCACTACAAGTGCATGGAGCATGCAAGGGGTGACCAAAACCACCCAAAACAGAGTCATAGCATAGCAAAAAAACACCAAGAACATGCTGAAATGGACTCAACATAAGCTAGAATGACATGCTACTTCATGAAGCATACAAGACTAGTGTGTGTGATTTACTCTACAAGTGTATAAACCATGCATGGAGTGACCAAACCAAGTAAAAATAGTGGTATGCCATGCTAGAATAAGCCCAAATACAAGCTAAGAACAAGCCAACTCAAGCTTAACAAACATGCTCAAACATGAGACATTCAAGGCAAGTATTGAAGACACAAGGAGAGGGGATGACCCTCTCCTTTTTGGGACCTTAAAACACCATCCCCACCACTGAAATCCCTCTGGTGAGAAGGCCAAAACAAGGTGGTCCCAAAAGCTTATAAAGAAGGCACAAAAGCAAGGCCAAACAAGGCCTAAGAGGGGGTAAACAACCCCAAACACAAAAGTGACCTTAAACAAAGATCTTAAGTACCAAAATTCAAAACTTTTTGTAGTTAACAGTTAAGCTTAAAACAACATGCAAGTAGGGCTAAAAGCTTAAGCAAAAATGGGGGTTTAAAAGGTTAAAGGCTCACCCTTAAAGACCACCTTCAAAGTTGCAACTCCAGCAACATCTTTAAGCTTAAACCAGTCCAAGAACTCCAAAAACAACTTCAAGGGACCTCAGCTCCAAGAGTATGGTGCTTGAGTGTGTGTTTGTGTATAAAAGTGAGACAAAATGACACTTTAGGGCACAAAAATGAAGCAAAGAGAGATATAGAGATAAAGGTGTATCTATCTCTCAAACCACCAATTTCTGAACCTGGAGGAGGGAGGGGGAGCCTCCCTCTTATAGAGAGAAAAAGCACAAGCTTCTTGAAGAGGCTAAGGCTCAAGGCCATCCCTCCATACATGTGTATGGAGGATGGTTCAAATGCTCTCCAGTTGTGCCAGCTGGAAGAAAATATCTCCAAAAAGGTGACAAAAAGTAGCCGACCACTTCAAGTGGTCTCCCAAGAAGACAACTGGTCGGCCATGATGGGAGAGAGTCTAAAGCATGAAAACAATGCAGTGGAGGGGTGGCCGGCCAGAAAAGGTGTCCAAAGACCAAGCAAACTAGTTTCCCGGCCAGAAAACTAGCTGGCGGGAAGAAAAGTGGTCTCCAAGGGGAAGAACTAGTCTCCTAGCCTTGTACCACCTTCCAAACAAGGAAAACAAGGTTTGTACCAAAAACAAACCAAAATGGATGCAAGACGAAAGTTTGGGAGGCAAGATGCACAGCCGGGAGCCTCGAAAACTAGCTGACAAGCACCAAAAGTGGTTTACGACCACAAAAGTGGTCTCCCAAACCACAGTGGCTCTCTAGGCCAAGGAAAAAAGGTGTGGTTCAAAAATCACGCCAAACAGAGAACGTTAAGCGGTCCCGAGACAAGGCGCGCGGCCGAAGACACCAAAAACCGGAAACTAGTCTCCGAGCGGGAAAAGTGGTCTACGACCACAAAAAAGTGGTCTACAAGACCTCTCCCTCCCTTAGACAAGGAAAACAAGACTTGGTCTGCAAACCAAGCCAAAGCAGAAAGAGTTCAGAGGCCCGGAGGCAAGGCACTCGGCCGAAAACTCTGAAACCTCGAAACGAGCACAATATGCACTATCACCGAGCGCTCAATCGATGACGTCTGAGTCTTAAGGTTGGTCAAAATGGGGTGTCTACACACGCTTCGTATTCTGCTTCATTGTTAGATACCTTGAACCGGAGTTTGAAGGCTAAGGGTATATGGGAATTGTCGGGTGCTATCAGCAACACCTTTATCCCATAACCATATTGATTAGACACTCTGTCAAAGTACATTGTCCTTGTTTCTTCCTCGACTTGTAGAATAGCTTCATCTGGGAATAGATATTGTACTGCTTCGTCCCTTTCCACTAGGTGATCTGTAAAGAACTCTACCACCGCTCTCCCCTTGACAGACTTGCGAGTCACATACTTCAAATCAAATTCGGAGAGAAGAAGCAACCAACGGGCTAGCCTACCCGTAAATGCTAGTTTCTCGAAGAGATATTTGATGGAATCTAATCTTGAACCCAGAATTACAGAGTAAGCTAACAGGTAGTGCCTCAACTTCTTGGTAACCCATACCAAGGCTAAGCAAGCCTTTTTCAGCGGCATGTAGTGGGTCTCATATTCCAGCATCTTCTTGCTCAAGTAACAAATGGCTTTCTCCACTTTATCCTTAGATTCTTGCGCAAGAATGCAACCCATAGTCATGTCCGTTACTAATAGATACAGAATCAACGGTTTCATCGGCTCTAGTGGTGACAACACGAGCGGGTTCTGAAGGTACTGCTTGATCTGCTCAAAAGCAACCTGGCATCAGTCATCCCATTGGAATTTCTTTCCTTTCTTCAGGAGACCAAATAGTGGTTCACAAGTCAAGGTTAATTTTGCAATAAACCATCTTATGAATTGCACTTTACCCAGAAAATCTCGCACCTCCTTTTTAGTCCTTGGTGATGGCATTTTTAGGATGGCCTTGATTTTGGAAGGATCAACCTCAATGCCCCTCTGTGTGATCAAGAACCCCAGCATTTTCCCTGCTGTTACGCCAAATGTGCACTTCTGTCGATTCAGCCTCAACCGATATTCTCTGATCCATTGAAAGAATTTCTTCAATGTGATGTAATGGCCCTCTCTTTCTTTGGACTTAACAATCATGTCGTCCACGTACACCTCAACCTCTTTGTGGATCATATCATGCAAGATAGTGGTCGCAGGCCGTTGATAAGTAGCCCCAGCATTCTTCAGATCGAACGACATCACCCTGTAGCAGTAGGTTCCCTACGGCGTGGTGAAGGCAGTCTTCTCTCTGTCCTCGGGTGCCATCAAGATCTGGTTATACCTGAAAAATTCATCCATAAAGGAGAGCAACGCATGGCCTGCGGTGAAGTCCACCAATTTATCGATGTGCAGTAGAGGAAAGTCGTCATTTGGACTGGCTTTGTTCAGATCTCTGAAATCCACACACACCCGAATTCTGCCATCTTTCTTCAGCATCGGAACGATATTGGCCAACCAAGTTAGATACTCAGATACTAGCAAAAACCCTGCGTCTATCTACTTGGTGACCTTTTCATTAATCTTCAAAGCCCAATCCGAGCATATTCTCTGAAGCTTTTGCTTGACGGGTCGGGCCTCGGGGTCAAGAGGGATTCGGTGCTGTACAATCTCAGGATCGATTCCAGGCATGTCTTCGTAGGACCACGCGAAAACATCTTTGAAATCTTTTAATAAAGCGACTCAACGCTCGCATTCCTCCGAAGACAACGTGGACCTGATCTGGACCAAACGCAGATCCTTCTCAGTACCCACATTAATTGAATGATTTCATCAATAAGGGGTTTTACAAGCCTCTCCTTCTCTCAATCAATCAAATGTTTCAAAACCAGAGGAATTCCTTCCTCGTCGTTTTTATCAAAATTTTGAAAGTCATGATCAATGCAATATACAAGTGGCACAGAGAAGTACTCAGAAACTGCAGTGGTATTCACATTCAAAAGATCCAGCTTATTCAATTCCTCGGTCACAACCGACTCAAAAGAAAAGGAAAAAGACGACCTGGACAAAACAATGGCATCTGGGTTATCAACCCCAAGAATATCGGATACCGACTCAGAAGAATTGGAATCTGATTCCAACTCCACAGACTCTGTGGAATTAGATTCTAACTCACTACCTGATTCAGAACTGTTGGACAAATAGCCCTTCTCTAGTTGCCAAATGAGAGATGGTGCGTTAGATGCATCTAGAATACCACCGGAAGGGTCCACACCTGATTGATCCCTGATCATGGAAACGGTGAAGTCATCCCCCAAGCTCTCTAGTTTGATTTGAGGATCTGAAAGGAGACAAGCCAGTGCTGCTCCTATCTCAAGTTCATTGCTGTTGGACTCATCCTTTATGCTCTATTCAACCTCAGGAGTTAACCCAGTCTGTTCTTCTATGGCTTCATCCTCTTGCAGCTGTAGGTCGAAGAAAATCCCAAAGCCGAGCAGACGCCGCTTCTCAGAGTTCAACCATGGCTCAGGAAAGCCGCAAAATGGGAAGTCTTCCCCCTCCTGAACAAAGCGGCTGTCTAGAGTTCCCTGAATTGGCCTGTGCACAAGCTCATAGTGCTTCCCAGGTTACTTAGCTTTGGCTCTTCCTGTCATTTCTTTTCCTTTTCTTACCCAATCCTCTTTGGTAAGCGTGTAACCTAGACCAAAGGTATGAGGGTTATGTGGCACTTCGGCCAATGCAGTAACGCCCTTTCGGCCGCTCCTTCCTAATCCCATCCTGGGTATATTTTGTAGCTTGTTCATGAGGTAGACTGATTGAGCACTGACATACAACCCCTTATCAATAGCCAATATATCTTGCACCACCCGGGCCTCAGCCAAGGTAAATCCAGACAGGAAAACATCCTCATCGCCGTGTACAATCTCCAATAATAGTGTGGTGACCTCAAGTGGAGGATGTATGGATGAATTTCCAAACACAATTGTTACTCCCTTTCCAAGAGGGTACTTCAGCATCTAATGAAGAGTAAAAGAGACAGCTTTCACTTGGTGCAGCCACGACTGTCCAAGGAGTAAGTTAAAAGTGGCCGGAACATCCAAGACGTGAAACTCAATATCTTATTGTGCTGGGCCAACCTGTGTGCTGATCTGAACTGTCCCCATTACCTCTCTGCTCGTGTTGTCGTAAGCCTGAATCACCTGGGCCGTTGTTACAAAATCCGCTAGCTTCAAGCCAATAGAATAGACTGTACGAGACGGACAAACATTAATTGCAGACCCAGTGTCAACCAATACAACCGACACCCACTTCTCTCTACACTCAACCGAGATATACAGTGGTTTGTTATGCGTGGAGCCCTCAGGTGACAATTCCTTATCTGAGAAGGTCCAAGTAGGCGAAGCCCCTCCCGGGAAGACAAGTCCCACTAGTTGCTCTGGAGTTGTGTCGATAGACAGTTTGGCCTTATCCATTGCCGATAGGACGGCTTGTCTATGTACCCATGAAGCCATGAGCAACACTCAGATGGATATGTCTGCTTGGATCTTCTTTAGCTGTTTCAGTACAGCTTCTTCCTCCAACTATTTATCCTTTTGTTTTTCAGCCTCCTTATCCTTTCCGAATTCTTCAGGTTGGTCTAAATGTGGGGGCTTAAAGTACCGCCCTCTTCTAGTCATGTGATCCACTTCCTCAGAATACCAGGTGTCGCCTAGTAGGTTTTGGCCCCAATCCTCGTCTGTGTGGGCAAGATGCAGATCATCATCTTCCCACCAGACTCCTTCGGCAATCGACAGGCAATTGTCAGGTTCTGTTGTAATTACTCTCACATCACAATCATTCCCCGCAGGGTGCTTGGCTTTTCTAGCTTCCTAAATATTCCCATCCATTTCCTGTTCGAACCACTTTAGTACGGCTTTTTGTTTAGTGTCCACAGTACTTATGACGCCCATTTCTTGAGCGGAATTCCTAATACCGGCGCTCTCCGGCAACTTCCCCTTGTCCACGGCCGTTCCGGCCCTTGTAGTAGTTCCTGCTTCCACCTGTTCCAGTTTTGGTTAAGCTCCCTCATCCACATCAGGTTCATCACTAAGCCATCCCGAATTATCTGCTGACCCATTCAGATCAAACCAGTTAATTTGCACATTCCCCGAATCTTACTCATCAAAGAACTGCAGATTGTTGATGTCCTCCTCGAGATCGGCTGAGTCATCCAGTCCCTGGCTTGGTCCATCCTCCCGAACTACATTGGCTTCCATTCCTATTGGCAACTCCATCTCTGGCCTGGCCTGATTGGTTGGCACAATGTAACGGCACGGGTTGTATTCCTTTTTAGATGAGTCCATGGAGCCCTCAGGCGCTGAACTGACATCCCCATTCTCCAACAAGGCCACCCTGCCTTTATCTACCACGGTCACCACCATAGGTTTGGGTTGGGATGTGGACACGTTCATCATGCACAAATCTGTGCTTTCTGGGATGAACAGCGCCGGCTTAGGTAGGTGCGAGGGGGTAATGTATATACTGGGGTCGTAAGGGACGGCCAGTGTTTGGATAAGGTTTATTTGCCGGGGTGGAGGGGCTTGGTTTTGTGGTGGGAGAGGATTTGTAGTGACATTGGGCTTTTCGGGAGGCGCTATCATTTTGTTGTCAATGAGATCCTGAATCTCATGACGCAATCTGAAGCACTGATCGGTATCATGACCATGCTATTGGTGGAAGGCGCAGTATTTGGCCGGGTTGTGTGTAGGAGGGAGAGGATTGGGCAATGGGCATTGTTCTAACAGCTTCATATGCCCTTTTCTGATTAGGACTCTCAAGGCTGTAGATAGATACATATAGAGTGGGGGTGAAAACCCTCTGGCCTTGGGGTTGATGCTTCGAGGTTTGTGAGGTGGTATCAAATGTACTGGAAAAGGGGTTAGTAGTTTTCGGTGTGGTGGTGACCATACCTACATCGGAAGGCCTTGCAGCTACACTATCACTCGTAGTCGTATTGGAACTGCGTGTGAAAGCCCTATTGGGCTGCTCTTTCTTGTGGTCTATCAGACCCTGCTTCATTGCATCCTCTATCTGCACCCCTATTTTATGGAGGTCGGCAAATGTAGACAGAGGTAAGACTATCATCTTTTGTAACAGCCTCGGTTATAGGTTACGGACCACAATTCAGATCTGGTCCTTTTCAGCCAGTCGGATGGTCATCATGGAGGCCTTGGCCCTCTACCGGGTTACAAAATCAAAGAAACCTTCCTTCGACTCCTGACGAGTTGCTTCGAGATCACAAGTTGTGATCTCAATTTGCGTGTTATAAGAGTATTGAACAATAAAGGCCTCAACTATCTCTTCCCAGTTCCTCTTTACAGAGTCTTCAAGTTTGGCATACCAAATGGCCGCGATACCTGACACGGTCCCACCGAAGAGGGATAACTTATATAGTCTAGATAGACCCATCGGCTGCAGTATGTCTGAAAACAGTCGCAAATGGACCATGGGATCACCTAAGCCATCAAAGCGGTCTATATGCGGCATTTTAAACCTATCTGGCAACGTCATTGCCGAATCTGTATAGCCGTCCTCAATATCCGGGATCGAATTCACACCCTCAGCTCGTTTAAAGAGCTTTTCCAGCTTGTTCACTTTCAACGCAGTAGAGTCAACCTCAAACTCAAACGGTACCTCTGTTGGATAAACCGGTGCCTTGGAAGTCTGGAGTGGGATGAGGTCTGCCTGAATGCCCATATTCTCCTGGACATTGATTGTAACCCCGGGTGCCGGGATTCCCGCCGGCGGTGTTTGTGATGCAGAGGCCACTGCAGGTTGTGGCTGCTGTCGTTGAAGCCTTTCTATTACCTCAGCTTGGCGAGCTACGACCTCGGCTTGACGGGCAGCATCTTGCTGCATGTTCTCAATAGTCTGTTAAAGGTTCTGAAGCAAGTCTTCCATTCCGGCTAGATACTGAGCCATTTGAACCAATGAATACTCCCTTACTAAAGTGGAAGCAGAAAACTGTCCCTGACTGGGTGTGGGTGTTTGTTGAACAGGTGAATTATGCCGAACTCTCCTCCATCTTGTAACCAGAGGTAGTGAAGCAAACACTGGTTGTTGTAGACACCCCATTTTGACCGGCCCTAAGACTTGGGCACCTTCTTTTGAACACCCCATGATGAAAGTTGGAATATACTATTTTATGAATTTCTCAGCAGAAAATATCAAAAAAAAACTTTAATCCCAAACCTCACCCATGTTGGCCAAATTATTAATTTTTAGTATTTCATAATATTTTATAATTTTATGTGTTGTACATAGTTTTTGATGTTTTTATCTAAATTGGTATAACTAATTTTGATATTTGATAAAAAAGAAAATGATAAAAAAAGTATATATATAAAATAAAAATAAAAAAAGAGGATGAATGAGTGGGGGGATGGAGATAAGATTTTTGGTGAGGTTGTGTGGAGGCGGTGGAAAACAATTATTGTTTTTAGAAAAGGAGGGAACATATATGGTCATGAGGGAAGAGAATCAAAAAAGAAAAGAGAGCAGGTGAGAGTGGGTAGAGAATGATTGTTAAAGGAGCTGGTAGGTGATGATAAAAAGAAAAGAGCAAGAGAAAGGAAGGAGAGGGGGGGACAATTTTTCGGTGGAAAGCATTTTAGAGTGAGTGGGGGGAATAAAAAAATAAGGGGAAGAGAGGTTCTGGAGGAGAGTGGTGTTCATGAAAAAGGGGAAAGGAGTGATATTGTTTTGAGAGAGAATTTTCTAGAGAGAGATTGAGAGGGAGGGAAGTTTCATCTGTAAACACACATCATACATAGAACACACACACACCATACCTCACTCACTCTCTGATATAGACCACAAACATACACGGAGGGAGACACTCAAGAAAACACACACAAAGGGAGGGGGATTGATCTCTCTCTCCCTTCGGTTTACATCTCTCTCTCTCTGCCATTGTTGCCACAAGCTCCACCTCCCTCCCTCTCGGCATGCACACCCACATTCAACACACACACAGCAGCAGCTCCTATCACACACTCAACACACACACATACAGTCGAAGAGACACTCAACACACACACACGCATGAGGCAACACACGTCACCGTTGCCGTCACACACCACACCACCGTTGCCATCACACTTCACACCACCAACTTCATCTTCTCACACACGGCTATCACAGAGCTAAACGGACCCAGCACACACGATGACATGCATATTCACACACACAGTTTAGAGAGAGAGAGCATTACACCCAGCACACACATAACACACCACACACGGCATCCACCTCTCGGCACCTCTTTCTCTGCAACTCCCTCTCTCTAGCTCTCTCTCTCGGCAGAGGGTTGGAGTACAAAAAAAGAAAACAAAGACTGCCATACACACATAGGTACACGGGACATCACCATACACACGGACAGCACACATTAAGACATGCATCCAGTGACTCTCTCTCTCTCCTTCCACACAGGTCACACACATGGAGACACTCAAAACACTCACAAAACAGACATGGACTCTCTCTCTCTCTCTCTGCCAAAGCTTCAAACAAAACAGAGCTTTTCTTGACCACCTTGTGAGCAACCAATATGAGGTCTCAACAGACCTCTTCTTCAAAACAGACCTCTCATGTGTTAGCAGAAGGGTAGCTGCTGCTGAGTATAACATTTAGAAACTGGTTTGGGCCATGTTAATAAGTGACTGAGAGTTTCGGTTTCTAATCTCATTTGCCCATGAACTACCCTTCAATTTTGGTGAGCTTCGGGATGATAATCACGTGGGAATAAATTTTGGAGGGAATTCAAATTGTGTTAATGGTTCAATCTTATGGGCCTCAAAAGCACGAGGGCTTCTAATGTAACAAAAAATCCCCACAGTGGGCTGTCCGTGGGCCACTTCGTGTGATTAAGCCAAGATTCATATTTTATTGGGCTGGTTTAATAATCCAGCACTTGGAGAAAAATCATGGTTATGGGGCCGTATAGTTGTGGGATTTTGGTGCTACAGAATAATGACCCATGTGGATATCATTCATGTTGAGTTGGTGCATTTTTGATTAGCCGGTGGGTTGGTCTTGAAGAGGTCGGGCCGGCTTGACAGTGGGTCGATTATGTTTGAGTGTTGATGGGGCCTCAATTGAAGATGAGTTTGCATGGGCTGAGGCGTTTTGTTTTGCTAGTTAATGAATTTTATTTTTTATTTTTTCTTTTGAGTGTTTGTGAGGATTCTATTTTATTCATCTCCCTCATTTGGATTTGTAATATGAAAACGTTGTAATAATTCCCCACCCTGTTTCTTTCTATCCCATTCTTTAATCGCTTTCCCTAACTGTGCATATGTATATATCTGACATGCCATGCATATCCATGCTTTACATTCATGTCTCATGCATTAAGATTCGGTTACATTTATATGTGTGGATTTAATCAATTTTTCTGTGATTCTATGCGCTACCTCATGTTATTGAGATGATTCACATGCCATATTTTAGAAGCCGAATCTTTAGTGCATCTCATGAGTGAATTGCATTAGGATTCTGTATATAAGATCATGCATATTTTACTAACTTTGTTTTGTAGTTGTTTGAGGGACGTCGGTCAATCTGTGAGTTTTTATGCTTTAGCATCCCATTTGTGTGTGTTTTTTCTTACTATGTGTTAGTATTCTACCATGAGGCTACTTGCTTACTTGATATAACTGTATGAATGCCTGTGGATGAAGGCTTGTTGTTTGAATTGGAATAATTCAATAAATGTACGTTTTAAGCCCACTTTGCAGTGGCAAATTCACAAACTTTAAGCCCACTTTGTCAAGTGGCAAATTCAAACCCTTTTCGAAAAACAAACATGAAGTTGAATTGTTCCAATTTGAGCAAACTAGTCTATACTTGTATGCATCACATAGTAAATTTTAGGATTTACTAAAATAATCAGAACATGAACATATAAAAAAAAATAAAAGTCATATCATGGTTTAGTAGAGGCCGATCTTTTGATCGGGTGAGTGGGGGTGCTCATTATTGACCTTCCCCTCTCATACCTAAGGTTCCGAGCCAAGCATCTTTGGTTACGACGAACAGTGGCCTTGGCACGAGTCATGGGTTTCCTAATTTCCCAAAATATTAGGTGGCGACTCTGAAATCTGATGACGCAGTCCATTTTTGACAAAATTGCAATAAAATGGATTTTCAATAAAAGTTGCCAAATCTGGACTCTCATCTACGTTTCACATTGCACTCGTGAGACTAGATCAAAGAGATCTCGAGGGTCCAAACTGTTTAACGCGTGTGGGTACCCCCCGTGCATGTTACAGTTGTCCTCTTATAAGATCCCCAGATTGGTAAAGTCGCCTTACTCGAGTCCAGAGTGCTTAGGGGTAACTGCTTCATCTGAAGCAATCGTGAAAGAATACCTTGCAAAAAGCAAAATAAAGTAAAGGAAACAAGAATCAGAAAACGCACAGCACCTCGGCTTAGACAGAAACAACACGTAATTGTAATTACAAGCTGGAGAACTGTACTCAAACACTGATTTCTACCCCAAAACTGATACCCAGACTTGTAACTGATACATACATTCCTGCAGAGTTTCACTCTAAAAGCATGTATCAAGTAAGTAAGAGCCAAAACACCCCTATGATGGGGTAGGGTTATCCTGTCCTAATTTCGTCAAGAACTAGGGATTCACTACGCAAACAAACAGTTTCAAACAATTCATGCACTTAGGTGAGCAACCTGTCCTCGTTTGGAACAGTCTCTATGGCTTCCAATAAGTAACTAGGTCGATTAGTCAAATAAGGGTACCTCAGCAAGACCACCTAATATACCTCTCGCTCCTAACATCGAGAAGTGAAAGGAGGATCAAACAATACAGCGGTAGTCCAAATCCAAGGGTTGTGTTCCCATCGTGGTAGAGCCTACAACCGGTCAACCTTTTGGCAAGCTTTTCCAAGCGAGCCTCCGACAAACCGTTCAGGAATAGCAGATGGCAAACACTGTGACTTAGGTGCACCAATGCAAATGCAATGTAAAGAAACACATAAGTGTAAATAAAACAACATGTCATGAGTTTGAGTCAAGTTCTCTATATCCCTAGCAGAGTCACCAGAAACTGTAGGCTCGCTTTTTTTTGCGCCTCGCCTTTCGAAAAGGGTTTGAAAAGAAGGCCTCACAGTTGGGACTCCCGCGGTTCTGAATCTAGTCTAACAAGTACAATGTGAAACTGATAAACACCAAAGAGTCCAAATCCGGCAAATCTTTTTGAAAAATCAATTTTAAATCAAATAATGCCAAAATTGGATTGGTTTGCCAGATTATAGAGTTGCCACCTAAATATTTTGTTTCTGGAGAAATTTAGGAAACCCTGACTCGTGCCAAAGGCCACGCGTCCATCATCACCAAAGTTGCCTCGGCTCGGGAACTTGGGTACGAGGGAGGAAGGTCATGAATTGAGCACCCTCGCTCGCCCGATCAAAGATTAGCCTCTACTAACCTTGATATGAAATTATATAAACATCATGTGTTCTTGTTCCGGTTATTAATCTAACCTTACTATGTGATGCGCACACACACAAGTATAGACTAAATCGCAAGAATTGGAACATTTCAAGTCATGTTTGTTTTCGAAAACGGTTTGAATTTGCCACTCTCAAGTGGGCTTAAAGATGCGGATTTTCCACCAAACATAGTGGGCTTAAAACATGATTTGTCACTCAACAAAGTAGGCTTAAAACGCACATTTGTTGAATTGTTCCAATTCAAACAATAAGCCTTCATCC